>OZ005652.1:207125973-207695973 GCA_963930645.1 Salticus scenicus | reverse complement strand
TGTGTGTGTCCATTCGAGCACACTTCTGCTTTCAACTCCCTTTTTCATTGTCCATCACACCCGTCCTATTTTCAAGTTTATAAATACATACATGTATTGATAACAGATTGGAAAAAAAAAAAAGGGAGGGGGGTGTCTGAAAATAGCCTGACATTGAAAATAATTAATAAGGAATTTTCTCTCAAATTAAATCCATAAATACTAAAAATGAATGATAGTAAAATTTTAATAATAATTTCACCACGTAAGTATTCTTTATTATTATTAAAACAAAGAAAAGGTAAAAAACACGAATAGATTGATAAATCAAGATTTCAAAAAAATCTTTAACACACTCAAAATAAAAAAAATATCTGTATGTAAAAACAAAATCTATAATACAACATTACATTTTGAGATATAAAATCTGTAAAATATAATATCATAAGCATATCACAGTGTGTGTGTTACAAAATATCATCTACATATCACCATCACCTGAAGATGCTATTTTGTAAAAGCTAAAAGCTTTGTGATATTGTAATTTAAAAAATTTTATATTTAAAAATGTAATATTGCTCATTTTGACTTTATATAAAGACATTTTTTAAATTTTAAATGCATTAGAGTACTTATTTAAATCTTGGTTTAATTATTATATTGGAAAAATCTATATTAAGAAAAAAAGAAAAGTTATCTGTGTAGATTATGAAATATTTTCCACAATTATGTGACATAAGCTATATTGAAATTAAGAGTTTAGCTTGAGGGAAAGCTTTTTTTTTTTTTTTTTAAGTAATAGTAATGTGTTGATGCATAGTAGTATTTTGAAAAAAATGAACAACTGTTACAAACGCAAATGCATACAGTTTTACTCATTTCTACGTAAACACTTTGTTTACGGTTTTTAAATGTTTTAAAAGATCATGAACGTATTTCGAACCTTTTTAGAATGGCATCTGTCTGGATGTCTGAGTTTGCGACAAAAGTTTTGTGACAGCTTTAAATCAATAATTAATGCACAAGTTGCCCTTCAATTATATATTTATTTGCACATGGAGATAAACTGATGTCTATCAAAAATCGGTGCATATCGTCCAACAGGTGGCGCTGCTGTCCCGTTTTTCATAATAATTTAAATACCAGTATAGGACGAAATTTCGTTTAAATTCGCAAAAAGGATTATTTTTACCAACCATTGTGAAAGTTAGAAATTATATATATATTGTAATAGTAATCAACTTGGATAAAATATTTTGTATATATAGAATTGGTTCTCCACTAGTTAGAAGTACTCCCCTCTGGGTTGTAAATTATCAATATGAATATTTTTCAAATTAATTCATCAACGTCTTTAAAACGAATGTTTGAACCATATATCTGTCATAATTTGAAACAAAATTATCCATTTTTTCATTAAAAAAATCTAAACAGAAAATACACTTTTTAAGATACACAAAATTGAATTTCTTTCTATAGGTAAATTCACTGGGAAATTATCTTTTTTTTTTTTTTTTTTCTTTCCCCAGTATTAAAAAAGTGTTTTAGGTCTCAATTATGAGAATTTCTATAAAGAAAAATACAAGAAAGTTTTGTGATGGCCGTAACATGCTAGAGTATATTATTTATTTATAAGATAATAATTCAGGAAAGCAAGAAGTATTCAATATGAGAAAGTTCTCTTTTACATTTCGTTTCTGTTTAATTATAATCACTTTTAGAATCAGTACTTTTAAGAAATGTGAAATTTGTATATCATCAATAAAGTTTGTTATTGAGCTTTAATATTAAATACGATTTTTTTTTTTTTTTTTTTTTTTTTTAATAAAACTTATTCAACAACATTAAGTATGCTCTTTATGAAGAGCAATAAAAAGACTAAGCAATGTCGAATAGGTATTAAAATTTATTTGTAATGTTATTCTGATTACGGAAAGTAATTTTATTTATCGAAAATATTTGATATAAATTTTTAGGAAGACACAGTTTAAATATTTTTATACAAAAATCTCAGTTTTACGTTATCAAAACAGGAGAAGATCATCTTAAGCAGGCAAACGCAAAAGAATCAAATTTTTAATTTGCGAATTTAAAGGAATTAAATCTCTTAACACTTGTATGGGAAATTTGAGTTTACGTGCAATTTCATTTCAAAGATATCACAGAAAGAATGAACGTATTTTCTATATTTTGCGCATTTTATGTATTTCACTTTTATTCTAAAGTTGGGATTTGATTCTGTTAGATTAATTTTTATAATTACTTGCATGTAGAACTTTTCTTGCAGCCACGGTATGAAATGCTATGAAATTTTTAAAAATTGTAACATTATATTTATACACGTTACGTTATTACCTTTTTTTTTTTTTTTTTTTTTTTTTTTTTTTTTTTTATAAGCATATCAAATATTTTGCATAATTAAATATCTCGTACAGAAATTTCAAAATTAGATTCAAGAAACTGAACATTACTAAAATTTTCGTATCCTTTATTTATTTATTTATTTTAATACATGATTTATTTTTCGGATAATTATTTTATTTAATATATTAAAAAATATCTTAATTTTGTGCTTTTCAAATTATCTTATGCTTACAGTGAGAAAATTTTAAAACAATATTCAAAGTTAAAGAGGTTGTAATTCAATAACAATATTGGAACTTCAATCTTTTTAACACATTTAGGAGAACTGCCGTCTAATGAATAAAACTTTTATAAATCAAAATTAATAGCAGTTTAACTTACAGTAACATTTTTGCACCTCTGTTTATTTATTTTTATTACTTTATTTATTTATTTATTAT
Source organism: Salticus scenicus (assembly GCA_963930645.1). Lineage (NCBI taxonomy): Eukaryota > Metazoa > Arthropoda > Arachnida > Araneae > Salticidae > Salticus > Salticus scenicus. The sequence continues at coordinate 207,693,190 of OZ005652.1, read as the reverse complement.
TATTATTATTATTGTCATTTTATTTTATTTTATTTATTGAGATTTCAGAAGTAATATTCATACTTATTTAATAGGTCAAAATTGAGTTATTCTAAGATTTCAGAGAGTTTAAGAGTACAAGTTTATTACATTTTCATTATTTAATGATGTAATTGTTGCTTGACATGTTACAAAATTTATAAATGATTTAAAAAATAAATTTTCTACTTTTTTCTACATATATGTAGAAAATTAAAAGCATTCGATTAATTTTTTTACCGAATTTTTATCTGAAGATGTTTTACATATTTTATTTGTAAAGTGATATAAAAAATAATTATCTAAATTATATATATACATAGCGACCAGTAAAGCGGAAAAAGCCTAATGTGTTATTTTTCATATTGTAATATGTAACGTTTTATAAATTTAAGCGACTGTTTATAATAAATAAAAGAAATATTACAGTTTTCAGATATCACCAGCTAATTTTATTAAAATTATTTTATATTTATCGAAAAAGTACAATCTAAGAAATTTCAGTGAAATTCGGAGAATTGACCTTTAAATAATACGGCCAGCTCCCTTCTTCGAGAAAAAGTTCGGTCCTCTTATTTAAGGGGGAAAAAATGCTGTAAAATTCAGAGTGTTGATCATGTATTAAATGTTTACTTGCCTTCTTAGAGAAATAAAGTCCATAATTTCAGCGGGTAGAGCTTATTTCTTGCCAGTCACTCACTATAATCTAGCGTTGAAATTTCTTAGTAGAGAATTTGTATACAAACGCCAATTTTCCGGGAAAATTGAAATAATTTTTATTTGTTTATTTATAAATTAAAAAATAAAAAATAAAAATGTAACTAACATTATGTATATTTCTGAAACAATTTTGGCAATAAAAAGTCCGTACATAAAGTCTGTGCTTTTATTTAATAATTCGAAGATTTTCTTTCAACATAAAATATGTCATGTATTATGATATTTTTCACATTCATAGGTATTTAATATCAGGGCCTGCTTACTGAAAAAGCTCAAAAAACACAAACTTTCCCTTTAAATTTATGGGGGCCCGAAAATGACCGAGAACAGAGTTTCAGACTACCAGTTTCATATTTTCACATGGACAGTTAATTTTTTTTTTTTTTTTTTTTTTTTTTTTTTTTTTTTTTTGGGGGGGGGGGGGGGGATTGCCTAAAGCAAAAGAAAATACGCATTGTTTTGGCAAATTTCTATTATTTAACCACGAAAATCTGAAGTATCTGAATAAATAAGCTGTTAATTAATCATATGGGATCTTGATGTGTATAGAAACCACTTAGACATATGAATACAAAACAACTAGAAACACAGTCATTTACTTTTGACCTATAATATTTTTATTTGACAATATGTAGAGGGGAAAGAACTTTAATATTAATTACACTAAGACAGGCATGGGATTTACATTTTTACCATTAATATAAGTTTGTTTCTATGTGTATATATATTAGACACCCCCCCCCAAAAAAAAGGGGGGGGGACAAAATGAAATTGAGCTTCGCTAGTCCCAGAGGTTAATCAGGCCCTTTTAATATCCTTATACAGGGTCATGTCAAAAAATATAAAAAGTGTTATTAAACATAAAAAGCTTTATTTTTCTATTTTAAAAAAGTAGGATCACAATATAATATTCAGTTAGAAAAACAAAGTGTACAATACTATTTTAAGCAGAGCGAAAATTTTTTACTCTTGGATATAACTTTAGAAATAACGGAAATATTGTAACATTATTTTGAACAGATTTGCTTTATTTTTGTGCGAAGTGTGACGTTTTCATGTAGGATTCTCCTGAAGATATTGAGTTAGGCGTGCCTTAGAAATGTGTATATTTAAAAAAAATAATAATAATAATAAATAAAATAAAATAAAATAAAATAAAATAAAGAAAAGATCAAAATAAAACTTTTGAAATACTTTTTCTATTTTACTTATCTTTTAGTTGCACTTTGTTATTATTATTATTATTATTATATATATATATATATATATATATATATATATATTTTAATATAAAACAAAATAAAATACAAAGCATGCATTTTTCTTCGACGTGTTGAGTTATTTAGAAAACTGAAATTATTACCAGCTTTACAATGCAGTAAAATGCACGAAAAACTAATGTTCATTAAAAAATGATAAAAAGTTTGGAAGCAAACACCATAAATTATGAAAAAACATTTAGCTAGAAAATAATTAATCAAGACCCTTCAATGGGCTAGTTTAATGGGTAAAATAAGAAGTACTGTGTATGCATATACTTTAAAACAGCATGAAAGCATATTTATATACACATAATATGTATTTTATATGTATATACAGTATATTAGTGTAAATAAACTGTATATAAAAACATATATAAAGTATATTCATACATCATATATATTTCTGTGTCACGAGGCTATCGCTCCCTCTCCCCCCCCCCCCTCCTTTGAGAATAACACCTACATTCATAAAAATATTTTAATCTAATATTAAATATACAATTTTATTCAAAATTATTCAAACACTTTTACGCATCTTTTTTCGAACCTTACTATTCTTGCTCAAGTTTTTGAAGTGACAATCTAATTTCCCCTTCAAAAAACCAAATTTGAATTTTCTGAAATTATTTGTTTTCAAATTATACTCATAAGAGACATAAATACATATAAACCTCAAAAATTTAGATTTTCATATTTACAGAACCTCACAACGCGCAATTATTAGAAAAAAAATTATTATTGAAATTTGGATTTCAAACAATACTTTGTCTGTCAAATACGTATGAGAAAGTAATTATCATTGTTAAATAGTTTTCCTGGACTTGGTAAATTTTAGTTAAGCACTTCCATCAATTACATTCAATAAAAAGAATTTGTTCACTTAATTTTGGATAGCCCTGTACATAGTCTATAAAATATATAAATATCACATAGCACACTTAAATTTAGTGCAATATAAAAGAGACACAACAAAATTTAAAATTCACTTCTAAAATTTACAGTTCAAATAAAACGGACTTTTTTTTTTTTTTTTTTTTTTGTATGACCCTGTAAACGAATGGTAAAGGTTTTTCATACTCAATCCTTTTCAAAACATGCTTTTATGCATTTAAATATATGTTCATTTAATTTTTTAGAACAGCCTAAATGTGTTAAAATGTAACTATCAGTAATGTTCATGCACGTAACGTATTTGAATTTTCTTAAATGTCCTGTACAGAAACCATTCTGTCAATCGCAACGAAAAGTTTAGTGTAGCATCAAATTAAGTACATTGTGTAGCAAATGACACAATGTACTTAAATTTACAAGTATAGTCTAAAAGATGTAAAATTGTACCTACTTCTAATTTTGCCCATAGACATGATGTATTTGAATAATTTGTTAGTTCCTTTGCATGCAGGACCTGATTACCCAAAAGGCTCAGGAAGCACAAGCTTCCCCTCTAAAATTTAAGAGGACCCCCCAAAATGACTAAAAACAGGCTCTTGGATTTTCTGTTTCATATTTTCACCCTCAGATTGAATTTTTTCTGAGAAAGGTCGCCTAAAGCAAGGTAAAATACTCACTATTTCGAGAAAAATCTGTTATCTAGCCTCAAAAAATCTGAATGTTATTAATTAATAAGTTATACGATTTTAATGTTGTGTGTAGAAACCACCCAGGTATATGAATGAAAAAAGGTATATGAATGAAAGGGGGACCCAGAAATGATACTGAGTTTCCCCTAGCTTCAAAGCTTAATCAGGCTCTGTTCACATGAACTATCTATTCTATCTCAACGAAAAGCTTCATTAGAAATCTTATATAATACAGATTTAGAATAATGTAATGCATTCTAATATTTGTTCTTGGGTTATGTTGATAATAGGCTCACACACAGAGACAGATCAACTTCTAAAAACTAGATTTTCGACATAAGGGGAGCTAAAAGCTTGTAAATATAGAAAAAAAAAAAAAAAAAATCAGTTTCGAAAATTTGACGTAAAAACTATACTTTCTTTATCATTATATGGGTTAAAAAAAAAAAAAAAAAAAATTAAAATGGTAAAAAAGTGAAAATTCTACGATTTTTTTTTTTTTTTTTTTTTTTTTAAGAACAAACTTGTAAATTTAAGTTACACATATTTTTCAGAGGGTAGCATACTAAATTTAAGGATCCCTTGTTTTTTATTTTCTCTTTTTTTTATTTTTAGATTTAATTTTACTTAATTTTACTAGGCGGCCCTCATTTTCGCTGCCATCATTTCCATATCATTTAAGTGTAATTAAATAATTCACCCATGTAAAGGAAGGAAAAAAAAAAAACCTTTTTTACGTATTATTTTGATTTTTAGAAGATACACTGATGAAATTTTATGATGGAAAACAGATACTCTTTACATTTCAGAAAATTTTGGAGTAGAAGGCTGATTTTTTTATACAATGCTCAATGGTTTGAGCATCCGCACGTAAAGCGGAAGGCCCGGGTTAGATTCTCCGCTCTGGTATTTTTCACATAGTTGGTATAAAAAAAATCAGCCTTCCACTCCAAAATTTTCTGAAATGAACTTTCATGGTTGATGAATAAATTTCTAAATTAGATACTCTTTAGTTCCCGTTTCCATTTATTTTTTATTTTTATTTATTTTTATTTATTATTATTATTATTATTATTATTAATTAGATAGTAGTAATTTATTATGGCGTTACGTGGAAGTACATTTTAAAACATTATAAATTACCAAGAATCTTATTTTTATAAATGAAAAAAAAAAAATGCGCCTGACTTCTATAATTTTATAATTTTAATTACATTAAAGCTTATGGATATTTTGGAATACTGATGATCTAACTAACCTATACTGAATTTATTTAATGAATTTCACTTCACTTAAATTTAATGGAAAATGGGTATTTAATATCTTATAAAAATGGGCATTTAATTCGAACAAAGATACAACATATATTCATACATATAAATTCATGTAAGATTTTTTTTTTTTTTTTTTTTTTTTTTAATTATTAACTCTCCAAAATCTATTTGTATTGATTGCTCTTTCAATGCGAAAAAGCGGCTTTCGCTGCATTGTCGTAATTTCATATAAACATACTTATTTTTGCAAATAAATCTGAACAATACTCCATCTTCCCGTCTTCAAGAATAACCGAATTTCTTATCACATCCCCTTCTCTGCCATCAGTTTCTGTAGCAACACAGTTCCATCACTCCTTGACGGATAGAAAGCACTCGTGTAGCACATTCGCACGTCATTTTCGATTTCGACGCTGCTTACGTATTGAAGGAATTCAATAAAGGCGCTCAATAACCAGCGCCTTTCTTCCCTTCGGGATGAGATAATATGTCAAAATCGTGGCAGGTGTGTGTTTAGGATGAGGTGCCTACGATTTTCTTCTGAATATGTTTTGTGTTTTATTTATTTATTTATAAAATTTGATTTGACTATACGAAGAAGTTTTCGCCTTTTTCTGATCGGTTTGTTTTGTACAAGTATGTATAGTAAATATATTTATTCAAGTAAACAAATCTTTTAGAATCCATGAACAAGGAGTTTTCTGCATCATAATTGTTACAATTCTTTTTCTGAATACTCGATTCGTTGTAACGCTTTAGTCTGTTAAAAATATAAATATGTCGTTATAAGATGTAGTATATACGTTGGTTCCCAACCTGGAATACGCATACCCTTGGGGGTACGTGGAGTACTTCTTTGGGTACGTAAACAGTTTGTCTCGGAAATAGAGGAAATCACAAAAATGATTCAACTGAAAAAATACAAAGAAAGTTGTATAGATTACAAAACTGTACAACTTTCTGCTCCTATTAAATTAAGTACTAATTACACGTAAAATCCCATCCCGATTTGAGTACAGCCTTGCCATCTCTTTTTAAGTTAAGAAAAGTATTAATAAAATAAAATAAATAAAAAGCACGTTTGCATTGTGTGGGTCAATGGGGTCGTCTTTACGAGGAAAGAGTACTAATAAAAGATAAATCCAATAAGAGACACTCACAAACTGTGACACAACAATCGTAACCAAACTTTACGTGTGGTTAAAGGGTACAAAGATATTTCCTGCCAATTTATATCGGAAAACTTTACTTCATAACAGAGGTATTGGTGTTCGAATTTGGAACATTTTTTTTTCCCTCAATATTGTGACATTGTTTAATTTATCTATTTGACTTTTCTATCCCCCCTCCCCCCCCCCCCCCCAAAAAAAAAAAAAAAAAAAAAAAAAAAACACGTGTTGTTGATTTATTTATTTAAACTGTATTTCGTATTACTTACAAGAAAGAATGTAGACGTATATAAATGTAAAATTTTACTGAAATAAACCTGGAAATATCCACTCGCCACGCATTATTAACTTCTTGACACGCTCCATGTTACATAATAAATTGGGAGTTAAATAAAATATTAAAATTGCTGATCGAAATCTCTCTTATATAAAAACGCAATGTTATTTTTCAATGCTTAAAAAAAAAAAGAACTCTAGAGCAGGAAAAAATGTGCACATGCAGATGAATAAAAATACAATTTAAATAAATAAATAAACAGCGCGTGTTTGGTGGGGGAAAAAATAAAAAAGTCAAGTACATACATAAACTGAAGGACGTCACAATACTGGAAAAAATAGTTATACTTCCGTTCTGAAGTAATGTTTGCCGATATAAATTGGTAGGAGTGTATATCTTCATACCTTTTAACTACCTGTAAAGTTTAGTTACGATCAGTGTATCACAGTACGTTAGTGTAAGCTAAGGGTAAGGGGTACGTGAAATTAAAAATAAATAAATAAATAAAAAAAAAAAAAAAAAAAAAAAAAAAAAAGATTGGAAGTCGCTGTTGTATGTATAATATCTTTAAAAGATAATGCAATGTCTTAATTACCTTAATAACTTAATTACCTTAATAAAAAATTATCATCTTTTGCAATTTCGAATCATACGCAATTAATTTAGAAATTAAAGGGCATTCACATGTGTACAAACTAACAATTTTCTTTTTCTTGGCTTATAATGTAAAATAGAGTTCTATTTATTTTTATTTGCAAAATTTAAGGTTGTTTGTGACTTTGATAAAGCTTTATTTAGGCCCCTTCTATTAAAAGGTATATAATATTACTACAAAACTGTAAAAATTCGCAATGAAAATGATGAAAAGTATTCAAATTCATTTAATAACTTATAATTATCAGTTTTCAACAGATGTTATAATAACTTCTGACGTGGTCATAAATTTATGTTTCAACATTATTTTTACATTTCTTGAATTAACACGCTAATGCATATAAATTGTACATTAAAATGGAAATAAATTTTAAAAATTTCAAAATGTGATATTTAAAAAATTAGAATATCAAATTAAATAATCAGAAATACAATACAAACTGTAATAGGTACAAAACTTTGAATAAACACCATAAAATGCAATAAACTCGCAACAATTGTGTAGGGTAAGAAAAAACACAACCCTTCGTCAGGCAAACTAAGTAGGCACAAGTGCTGCAGCTGCAGCCAAAGCGGCAACGCACAAAATCGTTTCAAGTGAAGCGCAAAAATATATAAAGACGAATGTAAATATAAATACTGGTGTGATCAGAATTATCAAGTGAAAGAAGAAAATAAATGTGATTAAAAATCTTAAATCTTAAAAATATCAAAATTAAATGAAAATCGAAGTTATGTGAGTAATTTCCAAGCATCAGACAAGAACGGAGTGGAAGAAATATTATTAACAAGATTTTTCGAATTTTTAAATATGTAAAAAAAGTTTCATGGATATCCAAATGGGAAGAGGAGACAGGAGATGACATTATATTAGTTTTAGAAAAATTAAAGCGGTAACCATGAGGCCAGCAGTTGGAAGCAATACAAGATTTGGAAATCTTTTCATTACGAACATTTCGAAGGTGTTTTGAATTTCCTGCATTTATTATTATTATTATTATTATTATTATTATTATTATTATTATGCTGATAACAAATATACATACAGATCAACCACTAAAAATTGGACGTTCGTATTAAGAGCACCTCATAATATGATATTACACAAAAAACGAGAGTTGAAAGTAGAACTTCTAAAAGTACTTTGTTTACAGTATGTGTATGAAAAATTAATTTTCCTTTCTGAGCAGCGTTCGTTGACATAGTAAAAGGTAGCAAAGCACTTGCATCAATTACATTGAATATAAAAGAATGTTTAGTTTAATTTTGGCTAACCCTGTATATTGTTTGTAAATTATATCCACATCACATTGTGTACTTAAATTTAATTTTATATGAAAGGCACCTAATGAAAAATTAAGTACACGTCTAGCAATTTCCAAGTATAACCCCAATATATCCAAATACTTTGACTAGCCCTGTAAACAAATGATGAATGATTTCCATTCCACAAACTACACAGTACATGCTTTTATGCATGTAAAAAAATATATTCATTCCATTTTGTTTAGTGCAGAATATAGATGTTACATTGTACGTGTATTTAAGAGAAATTTCCCTTAGTCGTAATGTACTTGAATTCTCTTGCATGTTCCTGTGCACGAACAATTTGCTTGATCTCAACGAAAAATTTAATAAAGCATCACAATATGACACAGATTTGGACTTCCTGCTAAGATTTGTTCTTCAGATATGCTGACAACAGACACATACACATAGACCAACCTCTAAAATTATGATTTTCAGGTTCAGGAGACTTCAAAACATGTAAACATAACAAAATCTCAATTTCGAAAAATCCTATGGCTTTCTCACCCCAAAACAACAATTTCTACTTTATATACAGTGCGTGTCGAAATGATAGGTCCACCAGTAAAAACGAAAGTTATGTTGGTAAAAAAGGTTTTATTGTGTATAAAGTACTATTTTATGAACTACATTACTTCATTCAATGTAAAATAATACATGAATAATATACAAATAATAGGAATAATAAGGAAAACAAAAATTACATGAAAAAGCTGTTTCAAAAAGATAGGTCCACTGAACCATGCATCAAATTAATGTTGAATTGATAAGACATTTTTTCACCTTGTTTCAGAATAAGCTCATAAATCCTATTCGGCATGGTTTCTACAAGTTTTTGCAAACACTTTTTCTCGATTTTTGACCATTCGGGGGAAATAGCCTTTTTCAAGTCTGCAGTACTGTTCTACTGCCTTCCTCCTGCATACACCGCTCTTTCGAGTATACCCCACATGTTTTCTACCGGATTCAGGTCGGGGCTGCAAGGTGGCCAATCGATAACATGTACACCATTATCCAGAAACCATTCGAAAGTGGACTGTGCAGCGTGCACAGGAGCATTGTCCTGTTGGAACATGAAGAATGGGCCCCCAATGTGCTCTGCTTGTGGAGGAAAATCTTGTTCAAGCAGCTGTTGATAGCCTGCAGCATTCAAACGATTGTCTACAAATGCTATATCAGTTTTTCCTGCACCTCCGAATCCGGCCTATACCATAACGGAACCACCACCAGCTTGCCTTTTCGAGAATATCTGTCTATCGTTACGCAGATCATGCCAGTAGTACTGCCAGCCATCTGAACCATCCAGGTTGAATTTCTTTTCATCACTGAATATCACACGATGCCAATCTTGTTTCCAGAACATCACTTCATGAGCGAATTTCAATCTCTTTTCTTTGTGCTTTTTAGTGAATTTCGGAGCCGCTTTCCTCTTCAAGTAAACTAAATTGCCGAACTTCTTTACCACTCTATGGACTGTAGATTTTGATATTGGAGGGTTTTGTTGTCTGGCGACAGTGGATAAGCTCATATTTCTAGATTTTAACTCCTTTACGATAGTCCTTCTTTGTCGAGGTGTCACTTTTGATGGGCGGCCAGATGATTTTTTACTGCCATAAGCATTTCTAAGTCGCAAATAATTGTTTACAACATTATGTGATCTGTTTAAAAGTTTATCTATTTCTCTATTCGATTTTCCCCACGTTTTTAATGTATCAATTTTCCCCTGCTCAACCAGCGAAAGACTGCAACGACGACCCATTTCGTGTGATTACAACGTGATGTTCAAATCTGTTTAAATACCTCCACAGCAGCCAGCATAATCCTGCAGTAAGACTAAGCAACGATATTTATGCAAATTTTTTGGAAATAAACGTGATTGGTGCAAAATTTTTGAAGGCGGACCTATCTTTTCGAAACGGTCTGAAAATGAAAATTTGCATAAAATAAAAAGGAATTACTTATTTTTAAGAAATTTCTTCATAAATAGTTATAACAATTACTAATTAATTATCTCTACCAAAAAAGTTATTCTTATTCTCAATTAAGAGTCAAAATTTTGAAAAATGCGGGTGGACCTATCATTTCGATACGCACTGTATATGGGTAAGAGAAAGTAAAATGTTGCAGTTTGGTATCAAATTTCATGCAACATAAAGATAAACAAACACACAGAAGAAAAAGATTAAAAGACCTATTGTTGTCCGTGGAGTAAAATTTTTACTTGTTAATTTAAAAACTTACATATAACTTCTATTAAAATATTTAAACATCAATAACAATTTCATTTTATACTTATTCTTTTTTACTTTCTCTGACCCATGTATATGGTAGAGAAAATATTATTTTTGGATGAAATTTTTTTAATTGAGTTTTAGTTATATTTAAACGTTTTGAGGTCCCCTGAATCCTAAAATCATGTGTCTATCTGTGTGACTGTTATCAGCATATCTCAAGAACAAATAGCATCAACTGGAAGTCCAAACTCGGCATTCTAAATCTATATCATACAGTGCTGCTACACTAAACTTTTCGTTGAGATCAAGCAAATAGTTCATTTACAGCGCCACCAGTATATTATGTCTAGGGAGGGGGGGGGGGGACATTCCTGGTAAGTACAGTGTAATATCTATAAGCTGTCCTAAACAAAATGAAATCGACTTTTTTTTTTTTTTATGCATAAAAGCATGTTTTGTGTAAATTGTGGTATGGATATCATTCATCATTCGTTTACAGGACTACCCAAAATATTTGGATATATTGGGGCTATGCTTGAAAATTGCTGGAAGTGTATTGTGTTATGTTTTTCATATAAGACTAAATTTCAGTACACAGTGTGATGTACATATAGTTTACCAATATAAATAAAGAGAAGTGTATCTGCGCTCTGGTGCTCAAACTACTGATTGCAGAGCTACAAAACTTGACAAATGGGCTGCTAGTACCTGCAAGTGTGCACCTCATCGAGATGTTTTCGAATTTCGAATCTGAATTTTTTAATTATACTTATTTTTTTTTTATTTTTTCAATTTTAACCGTTGACATTTTTGTTTCATTTTCTAAAATTTATTCTTTCATGTCAATCGTCTGCGTCTCTTATCAAAGGCTAATTTTTACTTATTTAATTCATTCATTAAAAGGCAAAATCTTTATTTATTTATTTATTTATTAATATATATATATATATATTTATTGGGAATATAGTTCAAAGGATTAAACTTATTAAAATTTAAGTTTAATTAAAATTTATTTATTTATTGTTTATTTAATTCCTTTTAAAAGAAAAATCTACCGTTTCTTTTTATTTATTATATTTGTTGAAATAATATTGCAGTATAATGTAAAATGCGAGGGCTCCAAAATTAATATAGTTCAAAAACTAAAATATTCAATTAGTACTGAGATACAGTCATCTTTAAAATTGAAGTTCTTCAATACCAGTTCTACCTTACGTCGATAAATACCCAAATTGAAGTGCCTGGGAAAGACCTTTCTTCAAGCAATGAGAACCTGGACCTGATGCAGTCTGGCCTGGAAAAGAGCTGCCGTAGGTAGCAGATCGTCGAAGCGGGGTTTAGAGAGATTACAATGTAAATTTTAGTTTATATATATATATACATGTATGTGTGTGTGTGTGTGTGTGTGTGTGTGAAATGATACAAAAACTAGTATGTTGTGGCCACCACAAGACTTTCTTCTATATTTTCCTATACATATTCAATCAGTAACAATATTAAAAAAAAAAAATACGATTTTTTTTTTCGTTAACAGTAAAAAAAAATCGATAACTTTGTTTTAAATTATCACAGATTTATGGTTCAACCACTTGTTTTAAAGGTATTGACGAGACCTTTCGAAAGATACCCATCTTGAAACTTTGCCCCCCCCCGCGGGGGGGGGGTTACTTCCTCCCAGTTGTGGGGAACCGATGCCCCCACATGCACAAAAATTTTTTCCTAGTTAACTATTACAATTATCAACGAGACCTTTCGAAAGATACTCATCTTGAAAATTTACTTCCCCCGGGGGGGGGGTATTTCTCCCCTAGGGGGGGACCGGTGCCCCCCACATGCACAAAATTTTTTTTCTAGTTAACTAGTACTATTATCAATAATTCATATTAATTTTACAATCACAAGTTTAAAATAACTCTTATTATGCACATTTATACGAAATTTTGTCCAATACTGCCATGTTAAAAATTTAGAAAAAATGCGATCACAGCGCCACCTTTTGAGCTATTGATCCCCAACTGTAATCAGCACCAGTTTATGTCGGGGACCAACTAAATAGCAAGTTTGGTTAAATTTCGTTAAAAAAAAAATACGATTTTTTTTTCGTTAAAAGTAAAAAAAATCGATAACTTTGTTTTAAATTATCACAGAATTATGGGGGGGGGGTTTACTTCCCCCCAGTTGGGGGGAACCGATGCCCCACATGCACAAAATTTTTTTCCTAGTTAACTATTACTATTATCAACGAGACCTTTCGAAAGAAAATTTACTTCCCCGGGGGGGTACTTCCCCCCAGGTGGGGGGGGGAACCGATGCCCCCACATGCACAAAATTTTTTTCCTAGTTAACTACTACTATTATCAATAATTCATATTGATTTTACTATCACAAGTTTAAAATAACGCTGTTTATGTACAATTATACGAAATTTTGTCCTATATTGCCATGTTAAAAGTTTACATAAAATGCGATCACAGCGCCATCTGCTGGGCGATTGATCCCAAAATCTAATCAGCACCATTCCATGTCAGGGTCCAACTATATACCAAGTTTGGTTCGATTTCATTCATTGGTTCGTGAGATACGGTGAAAAATAAGAAATTTTGCCCTCACAGCGCCACATGCTGAGCGATTGATCCCCAAATCTAATCAGCCCCATACCCCATCAGGTTCCAACTATATACCAAGTTTGGTTGAATTTCATTCATTCTTTCGTGAGATACGGTGAAAAATACGAAATTTTGTCCTATACTGCCATGTTAAAAGTTTACATAAAATGCGATCACAGCGCCACCTGCTGGGCGATTGATTCCCAAATCTAATCAGCACAATGTCCCTCCAGGGTACAACTATATACCAAGTTTGGTTGAATTTCATTCATTGGTTCGTGAGATACGGTGAAAACAAGAAACCACAGTCAGAAAGACACACACACACACACACAGACAGACAGACATTTTTTTAAATTTATCAATTCGTGTTCAGGACATCCCAAAACGTGTAGATCCGTCAAAAAACGGAGGTCGAAAATTTTCGCGAATCTAATACTTTCTCTATATTACATATAGAAGAAAGTAAAAAAGAAAAGAAAGAAAATAATCTGGTGTGTTACTCACACGACTTTCTCTTACATTGAAATTTAATACTATAAATACAGGTTGGAGATTAAGAGGTAAGATAACGATGTTATGTAAACCTATGTTAAACAATTCAAATTAGGCTTCGGAAGAGTTTTATATGATAATTAATTCTGCGTGAGGCGGGCTACTGCCCCCCTCAACCCCCCGTTTCATTAATGCACCTAGATTTATATAAAATTTAATTCGGTTATTAAAAACAAATTCTGTTTTTAAAAAATAATTTCTTAAAATTATTATTTAAAAAAATTATCTTTTATGATAATGCAGACGATTTCCATATTAGAGAAGTAGTATAACACTAAATATCCAAAAAAAGTCCATTTTATTCTCAATATTTAAAAAAAAAAAAAAAAAAAAAAAAAAAAACAGTTGCACTTCGGGCGTGCCGACAGAAGTGAAAACGTGAACAATTACGTGTGTATTTCTTGATTCGTCAGAAAATATTTTATTGTGTATTAAATACTTTTAAATGAAGTGTTTTTTATTCATTAATATAAACTACTACTACAAAAATTATATTACAATTTTATTTAATGCGCTACCTGCAATAGAGACAGTGTCCGGAGATGAGAGAAGTCGTGAAGAGCCGCAACATATTGTAAAAACGTGAGAAAAATGGCGGCTTTGGCCTTTCTCACGGTTTTGTGTGATCTAACTGTAATAGAGACAGTGTCCGGAGATGCGAGAATTCGTGTAGAGCCGCACCATATTGTAGAAACGTGAGAAAAATGGCGGCTTCAACCTTTCTCATGGTTTTGTGAGGTATAACTGCAACGTTTCCAGCTGCAATATTTAAGAGACAGTGGCCGGAGATGAGAGAAGTCGTGTAGAGCCGCACCAGATTTTAAAAACGTGAGAAAAATGGCGGCTTTGGTCTTTCTCATGGTTCTGTGAAGTCTAACTGCAACGTTTCCGGCTGCAATCTTTAAGAGACAGTGTCCGGAGATGAGAGAAGTCGTGTAGAGCCGCACCAGATTTTAAAAACGTGAGAAAAATGGCGGCTTTGGTCTTTCTCATGGTTCTGTGAAGTCTAACTGCAACGTTTCCGGCTGCAATCTTTAAGAGACAGTGTCCGGAGATGAGAGAAGTCGTGTAGAGCCGCACCAGATTGTAAAAACAATATACAGTATATAATTACTAACACTTCACATTAGCAAGTTAATTGTATGATACATTATTTGTATCATACGAGGATGGAAAGCGTTTGCTGGCGATGACGCGAATTCAATGATTTTTGTTCACCCAAATGTTTTCACTTCAAATGGAAAACGTTAGTTGACGATGACAGGTGTTCAATGATTTTGGTTCACCCAAAAGTGCTCAACGCGCCTAAAGAAGTTTTCACTTCAAAAAATACGATTTTTTTTCTAAGGTTTTTTTTTTTCGTTAAAAGTAAAAAAAATCGATAATTTTGTTTTAAATTATCGTAGATCGATGGTTGAACCATGTGTTTTAAAGGTATTGGCGAGCTCTTTTGAAAGATACCCATGATGAAAATTTACTCCCCTCTAGGGTGGACTTCCCCCCCAGGGGGGGGGAGGCGAGGCTCCTACATACACACATTTTTTTTCCCCATTTTACTATCTCTATTACAAAATATATATATATATTCGTTTCATTTGGTTTAGTGCAGTCTATAGACGTTAAACTCTACTTACCTGCAATTTCCCCCATAGACGTAATGTATTAGAATTCTCTTGATTGTCCCTGTATACGAACCATTTGCTTGATCTTAACGAAAAGCTTATTGTAGCATCCATATATGGTACACATTTAGAATACCAAGTTTGGAATGTCTGCTACTATTTGTTCTTCAGATATGCTGATAACAGACAGGCACACAGACATACACACAGACACACAGACATACACACAGACCATTTGCTAAAAACATGATTTTCGTATTCAGGGAACCTCAAGACGTGTAAATATAACAAAATATCGCTTTCGAAAATTTGACCCAAAAACAATACTTTCTCTACCTTATGGTAAGAGAAAGTAAAAAAAAACTAGTATGTTGTGGCCACCACAAGACTTTCTTCTATATTTTCCTATATACATATTCAATCAGTAACAATATTAAAAAAAAGAAAAGAAAAAAAAAAAATAATAAGATTTTTTTCTGTTTTTTTTTTTAATTAAAAGTAATGCATATTCAACCAGCAACAATATTTATAAAAAAAAAAAAAAAATACGATTTTTTTTTTCTAAGTTTTTTTTTTTTTTTTTTTTTTTTTGTTAAAAGTAAAAAAAAAAATCGATAACTTTGTTTTAAATAATCACAGATTTATAGTTCAACCATTCGTTTTAAAGGTATTGACGAGATCTTTCGAAAGATACCCATCTTGAAAATTTAGGGGGGAAGCGATGCCCCCACATGCACAGAAATTTTTTTCTAGTTAACTATTACTATTATCAATAACTCATATAAATTTTACAATAACAAGTTAAAAATAACTCTCATTATGTACATTTATACGAAATTTTGTCCTATACTGCCATGTTAAAAATTTAGAAAAAATGCGATCACAGCGCCACCTGTTGAGCTATTGATCCCCAAATGTAATCAGCAGCACTTTATGTCGGGGACCAACTAAATTCCAAGTTTGGTTAAATTTCGTTAAAAAAAAAAAAAAAAGATTTTTTTTTCTAAGTTTTTTTTCGTTAAAAGTAAAAAAAAATCGATAACTTTGTTTTGAATTATCACAGATTTATAGCTCAACCATTCGTTTTAAAGGGATTGACGAGATCTTTCCAAAGATACCCATCTTGAAAATTTACCCCACCCCCGGGGGGGGGGGTACTTCTCCCCCAGGGGGGGAAGCGATGCCCCCACATGCACAAAATTTTTTTCCTAGTTGCGTACTACTATTATCAATAATTCATATTAATTTTACGATCACAAGTTTAAAATAACTCTTATTATGCACATTTATACGAATTTTTGTCCTAGACTGCCATGTTAAAAATTTAGATAAAATGCTATCACAGCGCCACCTGTTGAGCTATTGATCCCCAAATATAATCAGCACCAGTTTATGTCGGGGACCAATTAAATACCAAGTTTGGTAAAATTTCGTTAAAAAAAAAAAAAAAAAAAAAAAAAAAAAAAAAAAAAGGATTTTTTTTTTCTAAGTTTTTTTTCGTTAAAAGTAAAAAAAATCGATAACTTTGTTTTAAATTATCACAGATTTTTGCTTCAACCATTCGTTTTAAAGGTATTGACGAGACCTTTCGAAAGATACCCATCTTGAAACTTTGCCCCCCCCCCTCCCCCTGGTGGGTACTTCCCTCCCGGAGGGGGGGAACCGATGCCCCCACATGCACAAAAATTTGTTCCCATTTAACTATTACTATTATCAACGAGACCTTTCGAAAGATACCCATCTTGAAAATTTACTTCCCCGGGGGAGGGGGGGGGGCACCGATGCCCCCACATGCACAAATTTTTTTTCCTAGTTAACTACTACTATTATCAATAATTCATATTAATTTTACAATCACAAGTGTAAAATAACTCTCAGTATGCCCATTTATACGGAATTTTGTCCTATGCTGCCATGTTAAAAATTTGCATAAAATGCGATCACAGCGCCAACTGTTGAGCTATTGATACCAAAATCTAATCAGCACCAGTTCATGTCAGGGTGCAACTAAATACTACGTTTGGTTAAATTTCATTCATTGGTTCGTGAAATACAGCGTCCACAAAGAAATGATACAGACAGACAGACAGACAGACAGACATTTTCTAAAAACTATTAATTCGTAATCTAGACATCCCAAAACATGTAAATCCATCAAAAAACGGAGGTCGAAAATTTTCGCGAATCCAATACTTTCTCTGTATTACATATAGAAGAAAGTAAAAATTGTAATTCAACTTTTTTAAAAATTTGTTTAAATAACGTGGCTAGCGAAGCGGGCGTAACCTGCTTGTAGAAAATACACAGGACTGCCCAGAATTGAGCTAAGCGTTCTTTTCTATTGAATGTAATTAATGAAAATGCTTTCACACTTTTACTACATCGATGAGCACTACACAGGAAAGAAAATAAAATTTTCATACCCATACTGAAAACAAAGTATTTTTGAAATTCTATTTTTAACTCTTTATATATATATATATATATATATATATATAATATCACGTTTTGAGGTTTGCTGAATATGAAATTCCAAATTTTATAGGTAATCTGTGTGTCATATTTCTTATCAAAATACCTTAAAAACAAATGACTGCAAGAAATTCAAATTTGGCATTTTGAGGTTAGTATTATTTTGCCAGTTAAAAAATTTGATCAAGATTGACAAGTTTGAAGGCAAATTAATAATAGACTTGATTTTTTTTTTCTCTTCTTTTAATAAATGTAGGCATTATAATTGACCTCACACAGAATTATGTGTCAACTGTTTTAAATGTAGTTTAGATTATTTTTAAAGCAGATTTACTTTTATTATTTTACCTTTTTGATCTTACGTCCAATCTACCATTATAGTATTGAAATGCAGATTGAGAAAAAATCGTGTGCATGACACACCAGATTGTTATGATTATATGGGGTTTCTAGAAAGAAATTTTATTTTAGTATAAGAACATTTTCTTTTCTTTTTTTTTGAGCCATTGAAGAAAATTCAGTAAAATGACTTACTTAATAAAAATGTTAAATAGTAACGGAAACTATGTTTTTTAATACAATTGTTTCTGTTCATATAATCTAAATCTAAAATGTTAAATGTTAAATGTTAAATATGGCAAAACATGCACGCAGATTTCTTCGTAAATTTTAAACTTTCTATTTTTTCTTTTCTTTAAATTATTTTAATGTCTGTTTAGATATAATTTTTCTCTCTCCTACATGTACTTAGTATCATACGTCATACAAATAGTCTAATAAGATAATTTAATTTATTCATCAGTAATTTCTAAGAATATTAGGATTAATTTGCACTTTTCGCCATATTAAACTAATATATTTTATAATTATGAGCTTTAGACAGATACTCGAACATTCTAAATGGAAATATGTTTTTAAAAGGAAATTTATATAAAATAAAGAAAGTGCAAAAAACTAAACGAAAATGTTATTGCCTAGTATTGTAATGAACGTTTTATGTAGTAAGAGAATTTCGTGTTTAAATAACTAAAAAACTTTTTTAACTTAGTGTAATTTGCAATTTTCTAGTCAAGATTTAGATAGTCGGATTCTTTGCTTTTAAGTGCTTTATCAAATATTTAATTCTGCGCAGTCTTTTTTATATACAAAAAATTTATTATTATTTTTATATTGTTATTTATAATTCGAAAAAAATTGTCACTTTTGTTCAATAAATAAATAAATAAATAATAACAATATTTTCTACAATTTTGCTTACAATGTGGGTTGGTACGCATTCCTGATCTTAAACTTTTGTTTACCAGACAATTTCCTCCCCTCTTTTACAACCACTCTCTTTTACTAAAATAAATAAATAAATTCTTGAGAAAAAAAAAAAAAAAAAAAAAAGAAAGAAAGAAAGAAAAAGAAAAAAAATGTTGTGTTCTTATTTATTATTATTGTTATTTACTGTTCTTGTTGTGCTATTTATTTATTTCACTAACGTGGAAAAGAAACTGACCAAAAATGTTTTTGGCTGCATGATTAATCTTATACTTCTAAAAGAGGATGGTTTTAGAACCTGAATAGATTTAAAACCACCTATGACATTTTTTTCTTTGAATCAGTAATAGAAAATTTATTGCAAAAGATATTTAAAATTGAATTGCGGAATAAATAAATTAATGAAAGCTTTCTTTGAACAAAAAAAAAAAAATTACTTATTGGCTTTTTTTTTTTTTTTTACTTTTTTATAGAAGCTTATATTATAAAAATATTTAAATTTTCACTAAAAATTCACAATTTTAATTTTATTTAATAAAATAAAAAGTAAATTATCACATTCAGTCCCGCTTTTAATTAATAATTAAAATTGTTTTCAGGTGAATGATTTAATTATATAAAGTTTAATATCTGAGTGCATAATTTCTTTGTGTAGATAAACTGCACAACAAGAACTTTAAACAATTATAAAACAAGAAACTGAAATAATAATTAAACGTATCATGTTTTTTAATAGCATATATTTTAATAGCGTAATTATAAAAATTTTGGAATCTAACACTTTTCTACATGGTATATTATATAAAAACTTGAACGGTAGTTCATGAGGATTTTTAATCAGATACGTAACAAAGATAAAGAACATGTGTGAAAGGTTTCTACAGCAAATAATAATAATAACAAAGCCTTTTAAAGGTTTTCAAGTAATCCTCGCAATAAAAGTTATATTAGCAATTGCGGTACGAGTAAAACTAAGGTGTCAAATTATTCACAACTAAACAGGCTTTCATTTAACATATATATTTATATACATATTAAATTAAAGCCTATATTTTCTTGGTTTTCGATCATTATAATGATCGGAAACCAAGAAGGAAAAATTAAATTACCAAGGTTTCATTCAATACATTATTACACATTATAATGATCGAAAACCAAGAAGGAAATTTTTGAATTATCAAGGCTTCAATAAATTATTACACATTATAATAATCAAAAAACAAAAAGGAAAACTTGAATTACCAAGGTTTCAATAAATTATTTCACATTATAATGATCAAAAACCAAAAAGGAAAAAAAAAAATTAATTACCAAGGTTTCAATAAATTATTATACTTTATAATGATCGTAAACCAAAAAGGAAAAACTTGAATTACCAAAGTTTCAATAAATTATTATAGTTACACATTATAATAATAAAAAGCCAAGGAAAACTTGAATTACCAAGGTTTCAACAAATTATTATTGTTACACATTGTAAGAATCAAAAACCAAGGTAAACTTGAAAAACCAAGTTTCAATAAATTATTATTGTTACACATTATAATAATCAAAAACCAAGGAAAACTTGAATAACCAAGGTTTCAATAAATTATCATTGTTACACATTATAATAATCAAAAACCAAGGAAAACCTGAATTACCAAGGTTTCAATAAATTATTTCACATTATAATGATCAAAAACCAAGGAAAACTTGAATAACCAAGGTTTCAATAAATTATCATTGTTACACATTATAATAATCAAAAACCAAGGAAAACCTGAATTACCAAGGTTTCAATAAATTATTTCACATTATAATGATCAAAAACCAAGAAGAAAAAAATTTAATTACCAAGGTTTCAATAAATTATTATGCATTATAATGATCGTAAACCAAAAAGGAAAAATTTGAATTACCAAGATTTCAGTAAATTATTACACATTATAACGATCGAAAATCAAGAAAGAAAAATTTGTACTACCAAGGTTTTAATAAATTACTGCACATTATAATGATAAAAATCCAAGAAATTACCAAGGTTCTAATAAATTATTACACGTGGAAATGAAGCATTATACAAGCAAAAGGAAAGTTTGTTTATCATAAAAGATAATAAACAAAGAAAAATAATTTTGAAATTCCCCCCTCTACCCATTCAAAAAAAAAAGAAAAAAAAAAAAAAAAACTTATAAATATATATATATATATATATATATCAATGCATATTAAATTAAAACCTAAGTTTTAAAAAATTTGACACACAATTTTTCCTCTTACACCAATTATTAATAGATATTATATCGCGATGTTTGCTTGGTAAAAATTTTAAAAATGTTTTTAATCAATTTGTTAAACCAAATTTGAGGTAAACTGACCTCTTAATAGAATTTAAAACACACCAATAGAACATCTCGTTCGCATGTAACTAATCCTACTGTCATAATCTCAGTGTTTTCAAATTTAGGGACATTTTTATTCAATATCTGCCAATAAATTTTAATTGTAACGGTTGCTTAATTCTTCGAAAGTTATCCTTCCATTTTGTATGCCAAATATCACTCCTCAAAATTATTGGTGAGAGTTGAATATAAGAGTCCCGAAATTTGGCAACACTGCAAAATCTCTCAGATTGGCTTTCATGTGAAAAATACCGAGGTAATTTAACAGAGATTAAAGGAATATATCTTGCTTGATAAAAAGTATTCTCAAAGCTTCAAAACTTTTCGATTGGTTCGCATATTAAATGTAAATTAGCTTCGTTAAATGAAATTTAATGTAATTTGAAAACATATTCTGTTGAGTATAATAAAAGAAAAAACGTCTAACAGGCTTTTTAACTCACTATACAAATCTCCTCATAATATTGCCCATACTGAAGTTCGATTATATTTTAAATAATTTAGACAGATATTTATTTATTTTACCGAACTATCATAGGTAATTGAAATATTGTATTCGGTCAAAAATTTCAATAACGAGTTTTCATGCTAAAAAGTTGTTTATTGGTCGTATGCGCATGGGTGTAATAGTGTATGTGTGTGTGGAGGGGGGCGGGGGGGAAGAGAGATTCTGATTATCATATATCCAAATCGAAAACGGATAGAACAACGAAACTTCATAATTAAGACAGGTCCCCGGTGTATACATGATTTTGCCAACTTTTGGTGAAATTCGAAAAATTGGAAGAGGGATATGGAAATCCGAAAGTGGATCCGTAAGTCTATATCTCGCAAACGGTTCTGACAATTTTCTATAAAGTTGCTGTACAAATCTCCATTTAGTTGCCCTTTCGTATGTATTAGTTAGCTATTTCAGAAAATTTGATAGGCATTTTGAATAAGAGCAATTTTAAGTCTTAAAAACGGGTTTCTTAAAAAACAATTT
The DNA here is from genome assembly GCA_963930645.1 of Salticus scenicus. Taxonomy (NCBI): domain Eukaryota; kingdom Metazoa; phylum Arthropoda; class Arachnida; order Araneae; family Salticidae; genus Salticus; species Salticus scenicus. The sequence continues at coordinate 207,670,807 of OZ005652.1, read as the reverse complement.
CGCGGATTTTTTTTTTTTTTTTTTTTTTTTTTTTTTTCAAATTGTTGGTTTATGGTGAACAGATGAGTTTGTCAGGTTTTGGTAAAAATCTAGATAGGGACGAAAAATCGGTATGTGGAAAACAACTCTAACGATTTTCTTCACATTTACTACATAAACGTCTTTTAAGCTATCCTTTCGCATGTATTACTTTAAATGGTTAATACAATAAAATTAAAAGAGGTCCTGGTTAAGTAAATCATAGATCTCAGAAATTTGTGACCCCCCCCCCCTAAAAAAATAAATAAATATTAATAATAATAATAATGATTTAAAAAAAAAAAAAAAAAAAAAAAAAAAAAAATCGATTTTTCTTAAACTCGTTCTATAAACTCTCTTTCACATATTATGTATGAATTAATTCATTACTATCGAAAAGTTGTTAGGCATCTGATTCATCAGGGGAAATTTATGTCTTTTGACCTCACATATCTCCCAAAAACGTTTATAATTCATGTAGTATTGTGTAATAAAAATTATGTAGTTGTTACACACCAGATTTTTTTTTTCCATATTCTCATCATTTAATAAGAAAATAGATTATATTTCTTTTAGAATACTAATGGAATTTATTATATGTTTTAATATTTTATTTCTTATATCACTAATTTAAAAACACTAACATTTAGAAAGAATCATTCTATTAGTAAGTGCAAACATTTTTTGAGAATGTTGATTTATACATGGCAGTTTTGGTTTACTAATTAAAAAAATATTGTTACATCTTTAAAAAATCTAAAGGAGGAAGGAAAAAAGAGAGGGGGAGGGAGAAGAAGAAGAAAAGATGATGATCTATTCCACTTAGTTGGTAGAGTAGATTGATTTCTTTGTTCTTTTCAAGTGATCGACGTTTAGAAACAAGATGGCAGATCAATATGATTAATAAACTTTGTTTAGTACATTTCAAATTTCAGGAAAATCGTTTCATAAATATGTTCTTTATGTGAATTTGAAATTTTAAAGGGCTCTCATTTTAAAACAATATGGCGGACAGAGTTGAACAGTTAACTCATTCGAGATACATTTTGAGATAAGACAACTGCCTGAATTTGGTTCGAATTAGTTCTGTATTTCAGAAGCTATTACGGTGACAAATTTTCTTTTATAGATAGACAGATAAACTAAATAATTGCAGTAGGTCATGTTCTAAAGAAATCAACCTCAAAAGAAGAAAAAGAGGGTTCTATAATAAATTGTATCTAAAAAGACTTTATTATTATTATTAAAATAATTTAATTTATCCTAGTCAAAATAAATAAACAAACAAACAAGATAAAACAAAATAAATAAAAAATTAATCTTGAAAAATATTTCGATATATATGTATACACAATATATTTAAGATTTTTTTGTTTTTACATACTTTTGAAAAATATGAAGGAGTTAAGGAAATTGATTAAACAACCTCTGTGTGGATACCATTAAGTGTGAAAACAAACCTAAACATTAAACCTTCATTTCCGAGAGCTTTCTCTATGTTGAGTACTAGGCACGTGGCCACCTGCCGACCTCATCTTTATTATTTTTTCGCTTTTTTTACGCATTTATCCTGCTTTTATAGCAGGGAGATGCGCTTGCAGACTGTGATCGCAGCAACTGATGGGTGAAGCGTTTCGATTACGTAATGCTCGTTACATGCTAAAGCGTCACGTTCTAGGCTTGCACGTGACTCCACCCTCACAAAACATGCCATCCGCCCATCCCTTGGATGTCCCACGTGACACATTTGTCTGGCTGCGTGCCAGACTGATGCAGAAATGTAGGACGTAAGCGCCGGTTGATCAACAACATCCCAACTATATAACGAAATCTTTTATAGAGATATTATCTTAGTGTGAAAACTGACAAAGCTGCATCCATTAATTCTGTATTTTAGATGCGGTCTCTACTTCTAATGATCTGTTGTATGGCCTAATCCTATTTTTGTGATTTAACTTAAAAAAAAGAGAGAGAAAGAAATAATAATAATAATAATAGATAAATAAATTTAATTTAATTTAATTAAAAAAAAAAAAAATCATAGAAAATTTTGAGGCATAATGTTGAACTAGAAATGAAACTTTTCTCTCTCATTACATTTTATATTACCTTTATGACATGCTTCAAATGATTATCTCAGTTAAGGTAAAGTCGAAAGTGAATTGTACTTCATCTAGCTACAGCAATATAATCAACGAAATAATCTTTTATAAACAGTTTAATTTGATCTACAGCTATTACTTACTCCATATATGCCCTTTTGGCTATGTCAGTTATCAGTATAGTATTACATTTTATTTCTAATTAATAAAGATTTTAAAAGATAACGGTTCCTCTAAATGACTTTATCAAGATCCGATGCAAGATCTGTACATTATCTTTTGTTTCTTTACTTTTTTTTTAAATACATTGTTCTTTAAAAATTGATCTTATTAATTTTGTTTTTAATGTTGTCATGTTTAAAATCTCAAAATAGTGAATGAATGAATTCTCATGATCATTTTAAATCCTTTGGCGTAACAAAATACGGATTTATTTCTTTCCTTTTCTTTCTTTTTTTTTTTTTTTTTTTTTTAATTCCTTAAACTAGTAAAATTTTCTGCTTTGTAATATGTATATTTATATATACTAGTATCGCCCAGTGGTCGAAACTCGACCATTTTTTTTGCAAAGCGAGGCAAAGCAAAGTTATTGCATTGTCCTAAACGGAATGCAATTGCAACACAGCTGCGGCAATTGTTTGCCGATATTCACTCTAACTGAATCAGCAGAGTTTTACTTAATATAACTATTTCTCTCTCTAGATGTTAGCCTTTCCTGAAATGAGAGAAAATCGCAACGTGAAAACGCCCCTTGTTGTGTGATACAGCCCAGAAGCTAATGGGTACCATATCAAACCAATGCCCATCCAAGTATCAAATTCTGTTAAATTAATTCGATTGGTTCATAAAGTACAGTGTTTGAACAAAAAAAAAAAAAAAAGATATTTTTCAAAAATGGTCGAATTGAGTTCGGGAAATTTCAAAACTTGTAACTTTATCGAAAACCGAAAATCTAAAACTTTTCTGAATCTTATATTTTCTACTTACATATGCAAAGGAAAGAATAATAAATCCACTTTTTAAAAAATAAAAATAAGTAGTCCATTTCACTTAATTAAAATGCAAGGAAATCTCAAAACGTGTAAATTCATCGAAAACCGGAAATCAAAAGTTTTTATGTATCTTCTACTTGCTTCTTCTACCCACAAAAGCTAGTAATAAAGACACTTTTTTAAAAAATAAGTAGCCAATTTCAGTTAATTGAAACGTAAAGAAAGCTCAAAACATGTAAATTCAACAAAAAACAGAAATCGGAATTTTTTCCGTATCGTCTACTTATACATGCAGCAGTTAGTAGCAAATCCATTTTCCTTTTATTTAGTATATTAGTTGAATATTTATTGTTTAAAGTTGCGATATAGATAAGGAACCAATTAGTTACCATATTAACTTAAAATACTTACGCCGACCTGAAGGATAATAAAAAAGGACCATTAAACTTGTGAAAGAGAAAAAAGATAATAAACCACATAATCAATTGGATATAAATGCTTAAAATTAGAAATATACTTATCAAGGGGCGCATACTTCATAAAGCAGAGAAAGCTGCAATGATTTCGTAAAACGATATTGCTAATCATAGCAATTTATATCATCTCACGCCCCGATCAATGCAGCAAAAAAAACCATAAAGAATGAGAAAAAAGTGAAAAATTAAATTAAAACAAATGATAAATAAATATTAATTAAAATCATAAGGAAACCAAATTAATAACATGAAATAAGCAGAGTAACCACATGGAAAACAGTTAACACAAACTGGAAAAAAGGGTGATGCCAGAACCTAAATTGAAGTTAAAATAATAGCTCGACAGATATCGATTAATCGAAAATACTTCAGAACAATTACATTAAAGATAAAATACACAGAGTAAATATTAAATGATAATGTAAAAATTATACTAGTAGAGTTAAATTAAATCGTACCAAAAATATTAATAATTAAATCGTTTAAGATAAGGACTGAAGAATGAAGGTTAAAGACTACTAAGTACAAGCGCCATCTTGCGGTTAGCTATAATAACATTAAGTCAGTTATATAAGATGTATTGACTGAAAGATTAAGATAATTTAGAAGTATTAACAGCAAGATTAAGATAATTTTTAAGATTTTTATTTAAGATGTATTGACTGAAAGATTAATATAATTTAGAAGTATTAACAGCAAGATTAAAATAATTTTTAAGATTTTTATTTTGAAGTCAAATTATTAAGTGTTAAGTTTTAAGAAGACATAATTACAAGCAATAATGCCAAAGAGCACAACTTTAAGGATAAGCATTATAATGCGGTCATCATAAATTAAAATTAAAATTTAAAAGTTTTTTTTTTTTTTTTTTTTTTAATTAATATTTATAAGATTTTATTTTTGTTATGCAAATAGATGGATTGTTCAAACTTAACAAGGGAAGCCTCAAGTAGCCAGAAGCACATTGTAAAATTTAATGATAAAAGAGTTTAAAATACAGAAAATCAACCAGAAAAATAAAAGAGTTCAAAATACATAGAATTAACCAGAAAAAATAAGAATGTAACTTACAGCAATCCCCCCACGTTTTTTTTTTTTTTTATTTTAATAAATTTTATTCAGCATCAAACCCACCCAGCCAACCAGCCAAACAACACCCCCCTTCCTCCTTAATCAAACTTCTGCCCACCCATCCACCTGATTTTTTTTTTTTTTTTTTTTTTTTTTAATTAAACCTTAGGTTTTTTTTTTTTTTTTTTTTTTTTTTGTGTGTGTTATACAGAGACTCTTTTTGATAAACAAGTGAATAAATAAATTTTTTAGGATAACCCATTTTTGTAGCAACATTAATTATGTGAGAGATATTTTTGTTTTTAAACCTATCTGAACAAAGATTATGTATACGAAAGAGGTGATTGAGAATAATATTTCTGTAGGCAGAGATATGAAGACAAGAGGTAAATTGTGTAAATAAATTTACTTTGAAACTAAAATCTTGTCTTTTGTCATACATATCGGTATAAATTTTACTACCATCAAGTTTAAGTTTTAAATCTAAGAAACTAATACAGTTATTGTTGAGATGATTATAAGTTAAGGTAAGGTGAGAAGGATATTCAAATTTAAATAAATTAGGCGAAAAATTATTGACATAAAAAATTATAATGTCACCAATGTATCGGTAAAAATAGACATTTTCAATACATAATCCCTGTTCATAATGGTAAAGGTATAAGTCAGCTAACATACTCGAGCTACATCCTCCTTGTGGAATACCGACCTTTTGAATATAGATCTTATTACAGTGTAGAATGTAATTGTTATGAATAATAAAATTTAAAAGTGTCTTAAATGAAGTTGCCGAAAAGCATTTTGGTAAAGAGATTTGACTTTTAAATTTTTCAAAAAGGTTAAAGATGATACGATGAAGATCTCTTAAATTAATATTATTAAATAGGTCAGCAAAATCATAAGTCATGATATCAGTCACATTATTCATAGATAAGACATTGGCTTTAAGTTGATAACTATTTTTAAGGCAAAAGAAATTTTTTGATTTACTAATTAAGTCATAGATTTGTTTGAGAATATCAAGGAGAATTTTGTTAGCATTGTTGTTGTAAGTATTACACCCTACAGTGACAGTTCTGAATTTTATAGGATTTTTGTGAAATTTAGGGATAAGTACAATATAAGGATATTTAAAATTATTAAATGGAAGCTTTAGCAATTTATAAAAGCAGTGAATTTTGCGGTTATTGATTTTAAGATCATTATTGGTAGTATGAAAGTTAGTACTATTAGATATAGATGAACTGAGTAAAGAAAGATAATAATGTTTACAGATTATTGCATAATTATTAGGAGATTTATCGACATAAGTAATAACAAAGTTTTGTTGCAATTCTTTGATAGATTTAAAGAGATTTGATTTATTGTAATGTGTGAGATTTGATCTATGTTGAATTAATTCAGCTTTAAGTTTTGAAATTACTAAAAATTTCCATTGATTGAAATATTCAATAGGTTTATTATAGGAGATGGAGAGTTTATAAATAAACAAATCAATATCATACGAAAACTGTTGTATAATCTTTGAAATAATATGCATACGGTGCCCTTTTACTAATTCAAAACGACAGGACTTCCCAATACACCTAATATATACCTATTTCTTTCTTTTCTTTTCTTTTCTCTTTTTTTTTTTTTTTTTTTTTTTTCTTTCTCATATTGGTTATTTACCTAAAAACTTTATTTTCACTTCGAAGATTTAGAAGAAAAAAAAAAAAAAATCGCTATTACTTATTATTAGACAAGGGGGAGGGGGATATATAATACATCAATTTTTATTATCCATTTAGAAACAAACTAAACAAACTTTTGACTTTCATCAAATTCTGAAATTCAGATTTCATTGAAGATGTTTCAACCACAACGAGTATAATCATATTAATAAAATCTGGAAGGTACCAAAAGATGCGAAATAACCCATGGATTCCCAGTTGACAATTTAAATTAAATTATTACAATCATTAAAAAATATACCATCCTAAAACTCAATGCGAGTACAAGATAAGCGGCGAAACGTACTGAAATATATATATATATATATCTACTTGAAACGGATGGACGGCAAAATACAACCGGTGACATCAGCGGGAGCGGGATAGGTTACAGATAGAAAAATGTTAAAGTTTAAAAATATATGTAATCTACCGGGACGAGTTTTTGAACGATTTCAATGGAATCGTTTTAGTTTTTCCTTTTATATATAAAGTTATGTAAAAAAATAATTATTCATTCAAAAAGAAATCCTTTAAATATAATGACCAATGAAGCGGGCAAAGCATTCTGGTGTTGTTTAAACCTCTGCGCCTTTGAAATGATCAAGATTGTAATGCTATTTTCACTGCACAGTTTTTTAGCTTACTAAATAATGCTCATTCCAACTTGAGATTAAAAATGTAACTGTGCACGCGTTTATAATACTTATGACTATTATTTAAGATGTTCAAACTCGAATAAGAAGTTAAAAATTAATTATTATATAATTTTAAATTTCAAATGTATATTAGGTAAAAAAGAACAACTAGTAACCGTGTATATCAGTCAGCGGCGGTCAGATGGTTTTAAAAGACATTATGAGAAAACGAACGTAAATGCCATTTTCATCTACAAAAGAAAAATTCAAGTTGGAAGAGACTGGGAAAATGAAGTAACTTATAACTTATGTGTTCATAAAGTCGATATCTCAGAAGTAAATGGACTGCTTTATCCAGCTTCGGCAATGGTGATTGGTTCTTCATCCATTTACCATCAAAGAAGCGGCAAGAATATTTCAGGATATCTTTTTTGTTTCGGGAAAGATCATCAAACTTTCTCTATTGCGAAAAGTTTCTTCCTACACATTGCTAGACAAAACGCCGTGATATATAAGGATCGATTTTAGACGAGTTGGGAGGTAATTGTTTGAGAAACTCCTCTTATGCTCTGCAGAACCGAAATGGACGGTTTTATTCGATTTTTCGCATGCCAAAGATCAGATAATACTTCCAAGTTTAGGCGGCGATTTATCGAATTCAGAGATAAATAATAGCGACTTAAAGTTTAATGGACGGTGGAGGATCAATATTTGTCATTCTTATTTTATAAATAATCGTACTGTTTTAGAATTAATCTTAAAACTTTTTTTCTTTAATTTAATAATATTTTTGCTGTCGTCAGCAATACTATATATGGGTGATATATATAGATGATATATAACATATATATATGGGTGATTCCTTGTAAATAAACCATTTTCATGTTAGTGATGAGAGAAAAAAAAGTATCAGACTTTTAATTCTTAGCAAGTTACTTAAAAAAGCGTTTAACAATAATAATTAAAAAAAAAAAAAAAATAGCATCATACTTAATATTAAAAAATGCTGAAATGTTGTAATGCTGTAAATTTTGGATTTTCAAATTATTTGACATATTTTCTTTTTCTTCCTCTTTTTTCCCCATAGTTCTCTACCTTTTTTTTTTTTTTCATTTAATTTGCGCCTAATTATTTCAGAAAATGATTTTAACTGTGAATTATTATTTGTTTACTTTCTAAATATTCTTTATATATATGTATGTATATATTACTTACTTTCTTGAATTTCGTCTGACAAAAATCCCACCTTGTTGGACTTAGTGTTATGGTCCTAATTGTTAACATTAGCGTAAGTAATGTAAAACGAATTGATCTATTTATTGATATACCGTAAATGAAAATCATAGAAAAAGTGAGTGCTAACATTTAAATTGAATTACTATAGCTTTTATTTGAGTGTTGTTGCTATTATCATGTATCTATATTAATTGCTAAATTTCATAACGTTATTAAATTTTTCACTGTATATAAACAATAAAAATTGCTATGACTAGTTATATTGTTTTACGAAATAGATGCAGATTTCACTGCTTTATGAAGTATATGCCCCATGAAGAGTTTTTACTTCAAATTTTAAGCATTTTTATCCAATTATTATTTCTGTGGTCCTTTATTTACTTTCTCCGTCAATAAGTTTAAGGGTCCTTTTATTTTTATTTATTTATTTTTTTCATTATTATTATTATTATTATTATTATTCATGTCGGCGTAAGTAATTCAAATTGTTTTTGTCTGTTATTGGTTCTTAATCTGTATCGCAACATTTTTGTGTAAGTCTTACCTATGTGTTACAATCAGTTCTATTTTTGTTGTGTTGGTATTGTTTTGTATCTATTAATTGCTAAATGTTAAGGTTAAATTTTATTACGATAACTATCATTTATATATGTTTATATATATATATATATATATATTTAATTGCTAATATTTATAATGTTCTTAAATTCTTCACCTTATATATACATAGTAACGAATTTAAGAACGTTATAAAATTTAGCAATTAATAGATACATGATAATACCAACAACACACACATAAAAGTTATTGTAATTGAATTTAAATGTTATGATTCATTTACAGTTCCAATTAATAAATAAATTCATTTTAAATTACTTAAGTTAATGTTAACATATACGACCATAACACTATAAGACTAACTAGTAATGATTTTTATGCGAAATTCATGAAAGTTATCATACGTAAACCAATAATTTTATAAAAAATATGAAGAAAAGGTAATTGGAAATGAGAATTGGAATCAGAAATGCTCAAAAATAGAAGTATTCACGCTGCAGGAAACATGTACTTCTACGAGCAGAGAAATCGCAAGATTTCGGAAAACTGTATAGCTAATACAAGTAAAAAAATACAGTTCATGTTCCTATCTTGCGACAAAACCCAAATTTAAAGAGGGATGAAATAAATTATTAACACAACCCTGCAATGAATCATGATAATATATATATAAGAATTATCCATGTGTCATGCGGTCTCCAAACTCACAGAGTAATAATTAACAAGTTGCCAACAGAACTATTCTAATAAGCGAAATAATATCGAGATACATATATATATATATATATATATATATATATATATATATATAACGCTCTATTATTTGTATTTATTTCTCTTTGTTACAAGACCTTTATGTTATTTTTCCTATCTTCTTCTGTCATGTTCTTTCTTTCTTTTCTTTTTTTTTTTTTTTTTTTTTTACTAGAATAATTCTTTCACAAATGTAACATTTGCTCACATGTCATTAACCTGAAGAAATGAAATAGTTAAGATTAAAATGTGTTGAGAAGATCTCATTATTGAATACAACTTTTTATAAATGTTAATGCTTTCCCCTTAGATTTCACAAATAACTACAGAGAAGTAATAAGTTTTAACAGGTCAGGTACCTTTGAACAGTTAAAGCATCAGCACAAAATGACCATTATTTTATTTACAATATCTGAAAAATAAATTACTTTAAAATTTGACAGTTTCAACTGATGTTAAGAAAGGTTTTATCTATTTCAACCATTAGCATAGTTCTGCATTATTTATTTATTTATTTACTTTTTATAAAAACTGGGAGCGTTAGCATTTTGCCTATAAAACATTTTAAATAGACTTGTGTACAGCTTACATGCAGATAATATGCCTCTCACATGGACTTTATGTATATATATATATATGCCTTCTACAATCATTATAACAATAAATATACTACCTATGGTTATACCTATGATAGTAATTTATACCTATGGTTAAAAAAACAAAAAATAATTTTGCTGAAATGCTTCATTCTTTAAAATATTATTATTATTACAAAAATTCTCATTATTTTTAATATTAATTATAATTACAGAATAATAATAATGATGATGATGTTAAATGTTTATTAATTCAAGCAACCATCCCGAAGACATTATGAATGCTAGATTGCATAAAATATTTTGTCAGCAACGCATCCTGACTGACATTTTAATAAAAAACAAAATAATATAAAGTGTAGAGTAATTCTAGAGACTATAGTAAATAAATAAAACTTTCTTTACACAATGTGTCTTGACAGTAATTATTATAATTTTTTTCCAGTTATTGTAAATGCAAATATGTAATTAATTTTAACTGTCAAACATGCATATTGCAACTCAACTTCGTAAAAGCCATTTTCTCAACTACAACGTTCTGTTTTACTCGTGTTTTGATTTAATTTTTTTATTCTGGGGAATATTTCAGTTATAAAATTTCAGAATGTGTTCTATCTTTATTTCATTCGTTTCATTTCACGGAAATATTTTCTTGTGGGTTTGAGCAATTTTTTGGTATTTTGCTTACAATTGCTCACCAAATGCAGAAAACCTGCATTTCACTGCTCAGTGTTTTAGGGATAGCTCCTGAAGGAGTCCTATCGCATTTTGAGCTTTTTATTTAAAATTCAATCTCATTATTATATGCTTTGGTCCGAAAATCTTTCTTAAAAGGTTCATTTCATTAATGTAAGATCGATTATTTCCCCTTATAATACCATCCGTTACTATTCCTCCTTTTTTACAACATTACATTACATGGTCATTTTTTATGTTTTGTACAGTTAATGTAAACTAATAAATTTCAAAATTAAAGTAAGTAAAAATATTAATCTGCTTAAAATAAAATCAATTTAAGTCAACTTGTTACTTTATTGGCATAATGCGTGTTTCTGTGGTGATTTATTTGACTGTCTATTCTTCATTCTCATTCTTTTCTTTTTACTCCAATAAATTATATTTATGTATATGTATATATATATATATATATATATATACTAGCTGACCCGACAAACGTTCTTTTGTCATATAAATTATTTCTAGAGAATATTTTGCTAGAAAAAAATAACTAACTTATTCTAAGTGTGTAAGTATGTGGTATGTAAGTGGAAGATGTATGGACCGCTGTGAACGATGAAAGAATATAAAAATAACAAAACACCAATCATTCATTTTTTTAATTTATTAAAATTGATTCTTTAAAATTATATACATATCGCTCTTTATAACAATATTACTAAAAAACAATATCAATCCCTTAATGCAACAGAGTGTACAATATTTTTTGTTATCCCATCTCTCGCCAATACAAACAAACTGGATGGTTTGCCCACTCAAGAGCCACGTATAATTGTCCGTGTGAAAAACATGATGTGCTCAAATCTAAGCCACAGACAGACGTCGTTTGGCCCTGAGACTTATTGATAGTCATTGCAAATGCCAATCTAATTGGAAATTGAGGGCGTTTAAATTGAATTGGCACATCTGTGGGTATAGTAGTGATTCGCAGTAGTAATATATTTTCACCTCGGAATTTGTCATTTAAAATGATGGCTTCGATAACATTTTTCATTAATTTTTTTATGACTAATCGCGTGCCGTTGCACAACCGTTGTGGGTTCAAATTACGAAGCAAAATAACCAGAGATCCAACCTTCAGTTGTAAAATATGCGGTGGCATGCCTGGTAAATCCAATGAGTTTAAAAACTTTGTTGGATAATTTACAGCTTCGGTGGCATCGCAAACTGTATCATTAGATTTGTATGACACCAAGTCTCCTGGTAACAAATGTTGTATCTTGAGATTCAATTCGTTGACGTCCACATTTTTTGCTGCTAAAATTGCTCTTTCTGCCAGCCACTCATGATTTGTGTATCATCTGTGTATATCGGGAAATATCTGGTCAATAAGAGCATCTTGAGAATCAATGATTGTGCAGAAATCGGTCGGTAATTTTATGCATCCAGTTTCATCTGTAGTAACTTTTCCATCGCCGATATCTAACAATTGTTTTGAGAATGTTTCAGCGGATGGATCTTGAAGCTTTTGAACGCACAAATTTACTTTCAGTTCTACTTTTTCAACATTACGCCACAATGACGATGATTTTAAGCACGCGTTGATCTCATCAGCGTATGTTGAACGCGAAATAACGGGAAGTGCTTGTCTGAAATCACCTGAAAAGAGTAACAGAGTGCCGCCAAATAGTTTGTCGTTGTTTTATATATCTTTCAATTTCCTGTTCGACGCCTCAATCGAATGTTTGTGTGCCATAGTGCAGATAAGAATAAGAAGATAAGAATTTTACACTATTTCAGCACTGTGGCCATGGACGATTGTTTTTTTATGTTGCACACTGCGTCTGGGTTATTTTGAATATTTAGTGGCAGTTTAAATAATGAATGAGCTGTTCTGTCTCCATCCAATAAAGTTGCCGCAATGCCAGATGATGCAACAGCCAATGCGATGCCATTATTTGATCGCATTTCGGCGAGAATTAGCGAAATAAGGAATGTTTTGCCAGTTCCACCTGGTGCACCCCCCCCCCCCAAAAAAAAAAAGAAAAAAAAGAATCCACCTTGTCCTGCCAAAACTGCGAGCATGATGCGGTCGTAAATGGTTCTTTGTTCTTCATTCATTAGTAGGACACTGCGAGCAACAATCGCTGCCATTTCTACAGTATTGTATTGTAGTTCACGATTCAATTCAGTGCTTATTAAATCAGATGCATTTCGATTTGTTGAATGCATACCGAAATGACTGAGTGGTAAGTTGGCTATGATAATGCAAAGATCTTCAATAGCAATCAATGCTTCATTGTACATAGCGTCACTGAATACTATCGTTAGATCGTTGCACCGTGAAATATGTTGATGCAATATATCATCAGTCATTGAATCTTTGTGATTATCCCATAATGTCTCTGCTCGGGCCGGGAAACATGTAATCAACACTATAGCGAATAGTAGACGAATTTGTTTTGCTGTACAGTTCAGTCCTACTTCAGCAAGCATACACTCCCACTGGTTGTCGTCTTCCAGCAAGCCGAGTGCAAGGCATGCATCTTTATACGTTGGATACTGTTGTCCATTCACTTTACGTAAATCTTGAAATGACAAAGGGCCGATGACATTAACCAATAACAGTCAAAGATAAAAGCACTCAGTCTGCCTTCGATTGACTGTAAACACTCGTCCCAAGGTGTTTGATTTGAATAAACCGGGACATGCATCAATCGGCGTGCCTTGCTTGCGGGGCATCCATTTTTTTGTTGGAGCCCATGTGAAATATAGCGTGGTACTTCTGAATAGAGTAATGTCCGTGCAAAAGCACCAAAAGCATCCGCTCGATTACACAATTCAAAAAATTCGGTGAGTGTAGTTTTTGGTGGATTTATAGCATGATCAATCGCTGTCTCGCTCATGAAATATACGCGCTGGCCATTTTCAAGATGGACGGCTAAATGAAGAACTGCTGGATCCCGTTCATGAATTGGGAAACCAAACATATGCCAAACAGCTTCATTGGAGCTGACGTACCGGCCAATTTGGTAAAGTGTTATATCGTTGTTATTCACCGGAGGAGCATTCACATTGGTATTTTCAACTGAAAATAAAGCCATATCACTGCCTTTATTCATATACTTGCAAATGTATTTGATGCTCTTCAATCAACTGCAGAACTGAACATTAATATGAGCACCAAAAATAAATTAAAAAAACTGGCGTACAGACAATAGCAAGAAATTCAAACTTCTTCACACACCATAAATTTTAAATCAGCACAACCGGTTTCGAAAGGACGTAGCCTTTCTTCATCAGGTGCAAACATGTGCAACTGCCTTGGAGGAAAAAGCAAGACTGAAAGTAGGACAAAATCTAGAGGGGGAGGAGCAACACAAACAACCAATAGGAAGCAACATGCAGGACAGGACCAATCAGAGAGGAACACACGTACACACACACCACAAAATGAGGAGGGAAGAAAGGAGTAAACAATTATTATTATTATTTTTTTTTTCAATAATATTAAACTAATAAGTAAATTTAATAAAATTTATCCATTCATTATTATTATTTTTATTTAAATTAGAATTATTTTATTATAACTAATATGATGTTATAAACGTAATGAAGGAAATTATTTAATTGAATTAAACAAATTTTTCCAGGCAATTTACATTTTATCAATGCCAATATCTATGTCGTTGACATAGATGACCGCCATAGATGATAAGATTGTCCGCCATTATCGGGATTTCTTCGACGATATATTGGATATCCGTCAACATTTGTGATCGTGAAATTTTTCGAAAAACTTTTAGTACATTTTCCATCTGCACAAATAATAATGGTCTAAAAATTCATTTTTCATTTTAACATAAAATAACTCCGTCGGATATTGACGAATTTTTTAAAAGAATATACCATTTTAACTAATTTTAACATTTTAACACTATTAACGTTGAAAAAATATTTTAAACACTTACGGTTAAAAATTCATTTTTCATTTCAACATTAAATAAATTCTGACATCGTGTTTACGATTCTAAAATATTAACTTTGAAAAAATATTTTAAACACTTCGTAAAATACGGTTAAAAATTCATTTTTCATTTCAACATTAAATAAATTCTGACATCGTGTTTACTACAACTCACGCCATCTAGGTGGAAAAGTTGTTGAAAGAGTTGGTTAAAAATTAATTAAGAAAGAACTAATTAAGTTACAACTTTCATTTGTAAATCTAAACTATTCTCGAATCCACCTGAAGACACACAAAAAATTTCATTAAACTCAGTCCAGCCGTTTAGGAGGAGTTCAGTGACATACACACGCACAAAAGAAATATATATATAAAGATATATATATATTTACTGATATTTTCCCCGTTCAAAGGTATACTTAGTCCTTTAGGCCCAAAATATACTATTAAAAATCCAAAAATGAAAACTTAAAAAACTCTCCTTTTCGGAAAAATTTAAATACCAAGAAAATAAAATACTCGCGCTAATACTAAGTAAATAATATAGAAATATTAGTACAAGTTTTCTTTTGTAGTTTTGAGTGTTAATAACCAACATCTTTTGGTGCAAAAATAACGCAAATTTCCCATGAGAGTTATTCTGAAATAAACTGAGTTTGTCTCACAAAAGTTTTTCAATTTATGTAATCGAAAAGAACTTTTTTTTTTTCTTTTTTTTTTTTTTTTTTTTTTTTTTTTCTTTTTAGTTTAAAATGTTTTGAAATATAGGATCTTTTTTTTTTTTTTTTTTTTTTCGCGATAAAAAGAATAACCAAACAATAAATATTACTTTTGTAAGTGTTATTTATTTTTACAGGCACAAGTTTAATTCAAACAGTGTAAGATTAATTTAAAAATAAGCTGATAATATTTCAAGTCTCTATCAATTTATTAACAGGGCAAACGGCAAATAGAGAGATGTATAAAAAGTGATGCAGAGTCCTTCAAATATTTGAAAAAATATGTAGACAAATAAATAAGAAACAAACCTACTAAAATATTGTTGGTGGTTATAAATGAAATTATTATTGTAGAATTATGTAATAATTACAAATGAAGACTTTAGATATATTTAATTTACAAATGTCTATTCTAGTTAGAATTTTTACATTTTCACTAATACTGCTTACCATATCACTGAACTTCATTTAACTTTATAAGCTACGAAATCATTACACAGAGTTTAAAAAATATCTAAACCATAATTCTTTTAGTGAGGAAGAGAAAGATATTTCAGGTGATCGTTGTGAGTTTTCCATAAAGTGGGGAATTTTATTTTATTTTATTTATTTATCTTACAATATTTTAGTTATAACATTTTCCTTTTTAAAAGACTATTTTAATGACAATATTTTACATATTTCTGGGTATAAATTCGATTAATATCCCTCATTGTGGTTATTCGTTTAATAAATTAGATTAAAATTTGAAAATATCACCGATATCCCCTTTTAGATATAAATATTTTCCAGCAGTCAGTAATAATTATTTTACATTCTGCCTTTCCTAATACTAATAATAATATAATGTGAATAAAAATAATCATAATAAGCCTATTATGCTAGCTAAATAATAATATTTTATAAAAACTTGTAATATCTTAAATTATGTATCATAATAAAAACTGAATTTGCGTACATGTGCAGTAGAAGAGAAAAATAGGCATATTAAAAAAAAAAAAAAAAAAAAAAAAAAAAGTTAAAATCTTAGAAAATTCGAACTTAAGAAAAAATAAACTTTTTTTCGATAAACGTCATTTTTAAAAATAATTTTCTTTTAATTTATTTTTAAAATATGTAAAAAATTTTAATATGTATAATCAGCGTTTTCACTTTTTCTTTCTTTCTTTTTTTCTTTCTTTTTTTTTTTTTTTTTTTTTTTTTTTTTTTTTACTAGTAAAATAAAAAAAAAATTCAGTATATTTTAAAACAATATTTTACTTTGATTTTTACGTTTCAACTTTTTATTTTGAATTTTTTTTTCGTAATATTAAAACCATACAATTAATGAATAATTTTGAACTAAATGTGTCTTTGAAAAGGAGGAGTAAAAATTTTTTCAAAAGGAAATTCTCTTGAGTTTACCGTAATGCTTGAAGCTGTTTTCATGTTCAATATCTTTTTTTAAAAGAAGAGCATTTTAATGAACATTTTTCTATATATTTCTTCAAAAAAGTTCGATTCATCTCTCTCATTGTGATCCCGCGCTGAATAAAACCAGATTTTTTTTTTTTTTTTTTTAATATCATAGATATCGCCTTTCCCTGAATTATATATAGGTATATATTATTTCTCATTGATCTCGCTCTTTCTTAAAAATGAAAATAAATAAATAAATAAATAAATAAAATGTATATATACTGTTCGGAACTAATGCAGCAGAACAATTAGAAATTTAAATTAAATAATTGTTAGTATAAATTGCATCGAATTTATAATTGATAGTTTTAATGTAAAACATACGTAATATATGTACATTGTTTGTTTGTACAATAGATATTATTTTAGATGTTTTGCTATGCAAATAAATTTATTACTGATATTTAAAGAAAAACTTTTTTTAAAAAATACTGGAATATTCTAAATTATAAATTTAAAAGAAAAGAAAAGAAAGGAAAAGGAAAAGAAAAACAGTACAAGGGAAAAAAATGTTAGTACAAAGTGAGTAGAAAGAAAAAAAGGCATAATTTAAAGCAATTAAAGGTCTTAGGGGGGGGGGGTAAATTTAAGAGGGGAAAAGACTTATTCGATAACCACATTTTTTTTTTTTTTTTTTTTTTTTTGAAAAGTTTTTAAATAGGGAAAAATTTTTACTATGTGTAATTAACGCTTTGACTTCTTTTCTTTCTTTTATTTATTAGTACGACAAGACTATTGTTTTCGGTTTTAAAAAAATAAAAAAAAAAAACACTTGAATACAATTTTCCTTTTCTTTCTGAAGAGTTAAAAAAACATATTAAATATAAAATTAAAAGGAAACGCGCAAAATAAATGTTAAGAAATGAATATAGTAACCGTCGCTAAGGAACATAAATTTATACTTTAAAGTAAAGATTTATTTATTTATTTTACGCTGTTTGGTACATTTAAACCAACTGAATTGTTTTTTTTTTTTTTTTTTTTTCCTTTTTTTAGCTGTTGCATCAAGTTATAAATAAATAAATAAATAAATAAATAAATAAAATAAAATAAAATAAAATACTAAAAATGAAATTGAGAGAAAATGTGCGAAAGAAATTTTTAAGAATTTATTATAGTAATCGTGCTAAGGAATACAACTTCTTATTTTAAAGTTAAGATTTATTTATTCATTTTTATTTTTATGCTTTTTGCATATTTAGACCAACTGATTATTATTATTATTATTTTATTATTTATTTATTTACTTCTGTCGCATCAGGGGGGGGGGGATATGCTAAAAAGAAAATTGAAAGAAAACATGCGAAAGACACTTTAAGAAATGAATATAGCAAGTGACACCTGCTCTGGAACACAACTTCATATTTTAAAGTAAAGATTTATTTATTTATTTATTTATTTTTATTCTTTTCATATATTTAGACCAACAGATTTTTTTATTTATTTATTTATTTATTTATTTATTTTTTTTCGTTTCTATCTTGTCGCGCAAAGTTAAAAAATAAATAAATAAATAAAAAATAAAAATACTAGAAATAAAATTAAGGAAAAACGTGCTTTTTTTTTAAGAAATAAATATAGTAGTATAAATTCAGACCAACAGAACAACAACAACAACAACAAAAAAAAAATATCCCTTTTTTAATTTCTTCTACCAAGCTAAATAAAGAAAGAGATAGAGAGAACGTGCGCTAGAAATTTATAGTAACCATTTCTAAGAAACACAACACAGTTACCACATGTATTTTATGTTTCAAATTTTTAGAAATGTTCCATAGCATTTTAATAATAATTAAAATAATAATAATAATAATGTTTGAATTTAACAATATAGTAACCATATGAAAACTAAATATATATCAAGAATGATTGCATATTTTTTTTAATAATTTTTCATGGTATGCAGAAAGTGTTTTCATAGTTATTTAGCAAATCCAATTCCAAAATCTTTCGGATATAATAAAACTTTCAACCATCTTATAACTCAAATAAACTTTAAACAATTTTAGCAGCACGTGATGCAGCTGAAGAATAAGAAATAAGAAATCTGAGGTATATGGATACTTTTAAAACTTTTATCGAGTAAGGAAAAATATAGTGTGTTTTTAGAAGCTTGAATTTTGAAAACAGGTTCAATTTAAAAATTCTAGCACAGTAAAACATAAATTATTTAGTAAAAAGTATAAAAATTGGTAATTTAGCCAAAATTTCATTTAAAAAAATATTTTTTAAACATTAAAAACTAGGAAAAGATCCTACAAATTCACCTTTTTTTTTTTTTTTTTTTTTTTTTTTCATTGATTTTTACCAGTTTACCAAACATCGTTGCAGTAACTTGAGATAAAGTTTCTTTTTTGATATTTTTTCATGCATTCCTGATCACATTGATGAGTTCACCTTTTCTTCGATACTGTCGCATGTACTTATAAACAGATTGCGCAAGTATTCCCAAATATTTTTCATTGAGTTTAAATTCGGACTGCAGGATGGTCAATTAAGCAGACGAACCTTACTTGTTTCAAAACGAGCTTTTGTTGAATGAGCAGCATGGATGCAGGCATCATCCTGCGGAAATGTTCAATCTCCTGATGTAACTATAGTGGGGCACTGGGAATCAAATTATCACTTAGCATATCTTGATACTTTTTTGTTAGTATCAATTACCACAACTGGTAACGTGACATTAGCAGCAAACGCTCCCCATACCATTACTGATTCACCTCCATATCGTCGCATTTATCATTCGAAAAAACTATGTCTTTTCATTTATCTCCAAGCGAATCATACTTTTTAGCAAAATCTAAATTTATACTTCTTTTCAAGGATGGTGGAGGTTGTAATTTTACGAGCTCTACACTCGGATTGGAACTTAAAATATTGTGGACAGTTTGGCTGGTTCATGGTAGGCTTATAGCACGAACTATTCATGAATACTTTTTTTTTTTTGTGTGTGTGTGTGCTTATCGAAAAGTGATCAATTTTTGGCACCTTGAAAGTGCACTTAGTCTTCCTGGGCGCTTGAATTTACTATACTTTGAAGAGACTTAGAAAGAGGTGCACCACTCATTCCACACGCTTTCATTCCAAGGATTTTTGTGCATTCTGCATCGGACAATCGTTTCTGCCTCAACATCGTTATCAAAAGCACAGTGGAAGATTCCTAAATGGATTTTTATTTTGACTTTTATGTTTCGTGCTTCCTCAAAACCGCAGAAAATTTACATGTCCATCCAAAAAATTAGAAGATCTTATACTTTTTTTTTTTTTAATCAGCAGATGAAATTAATGTTTAATATTATAATTAGTTCGATTAATTTAAATTAGATTTTAATTAAAGTCGATTATAATTAACAAATCATTTGTATACTTTATATTTAATTGCTTTCCCGTCCAACAAATTTGCATAAATCGTAGTTTAACTGGCTATTTATTCGACCATATAATTTTTTCCAGGGCTTTATTTATTTTTTTTTTTTTTTTATGAAATTAAAACATGACTTCGTCTTTTATTTTCCTTATATATACATTTATTTATTTATTTATTTATTTCGACTTCTTTAAATACTTGAGTCACTGTCACTGTTGCCAATGAGTTTAATACCAAAGTTCTCGCAGGAAAAAAAAAAAAAAAAAAAAGGTATCTATTTATATCTATTTATTTTATATTTCCCACGTTTCTATCAGTAATCAAAGTATTTTAAAGCACGCAAACTTTTTACGGTCAATCACGTTTGCTCAAAATGTTGCTATTCGGAAATTTAGAAGTCTTTTTTTTTTTTTCTCTTTTTCAAAAATGAATAATTTGTTTTGTTTTTGCATTTAAATCAAATGCTCCTTATGTATAGTATTTATTTTTCTATCTAATATTGCAGATATGTTTCTTATATTGCCACACGATGAAAAATTTACTTTGTTTGTTTTTTAAACTCTTAAACTTAATAGGGCAAATTTTGATATTAAAATTAGTTATCTTTCTTTCTTTCTTTTTTTTTTTTTTTTTTTTTTTTAATACGTACCAGTATATGCTATGGCCAACATAAAATTTTCTTCTTTATGATTTTATAGGATAAAGCAATTTAACGTATAAAATAATATATATAATGTAAAAAATATAACCAACATGTAATTAATGTAAAATAACATGTACTATTTAATGTAAAAAAAATATACAGTAAAACCTCTCTAAGTTGGACACCTACGGTTCCAAGAAAAAGTGTCCAACTTAGAGAGGTGTCCAACTTATAGGGGTTAGACATAATGTTAATGGATAATTTCGTTCCAAGAAAAAGCGTCCAACTTAGAGGGGTGTCCAACTTATAGGGGTGTCCAACTGCAGAGGTTTCACTGTATATATTTATATAATAAACATCGCTTCTCCAATAAAGCTTTTTACATGCAGTTAAGTTCAATTTTAACTTATAGATGCTGTGATATAGTCATCTTGAAAATCGCATAAAGTGGATAATATCAATGCCACCTGTCGACTGATTATACCCTAATTTAAATCAGCATAATTAAAAAATAGATATAGAAAACGATTTATGTCAAGGCTCAACTATGTATACATTTTTATGATATAGTTTAAAATCGCTTAATTTTCTTAAATTATTCCATCGAAATTTCAAAGAGACAAAATGGATTAATTTTGTTTTTTTATCAATGCATTTTTTAATCATTTCTAACTTTGTTTAGAAATTCTATGTGATTTCGACGAGAGAACGAATGTGGACTTTTTTCATACAGATTTTAACAGAACTCCATACTGCAAAAGAGGAAAATCAGTAAGAGAGGGGAAATGAGATAGGTAACATTAGAGAGATGAATGTGGAACATTTTCATCATAGAGAGTATGAACAAAGTGAATGTACATATCACCAAAAGAAATTTCGCCAATTTAGTGCTAACTATTGCAAATAAATTACTTATCAAACATTTTTGACAATCGAGAAGCGTTTAACGTATGAAAATCACATTTTGTCGCGAGTTTAGTTACGAAGTTTATATACAATCTTAAAAAAAATTAATCTTAATTCTTAAAATAATTAAAGACAATTCTAACGGACGAAAATACGCCGGAATTGAAAGAGAATATTTGCCATCATCACTACAAACTTTTAAACACATAGCTTTCCTTGATTATTGAGCAAGCTAATTTCCGATTTCAAATGGTATAAATGGTAATTTATTATTGTGACCAACTTATCGATAGAATTAACCATCATGTGTGAAATGTGTAGCGTATATTTCTTTTAATAAAAAAAAAAAATAAATAAAATCAATTTAAAAAAAAATAAAATAAATAAAAATTTCTTTCAATTAAAAAATAATAATAATAATAATAATTTTTTAAGAAGTAAAAATCTAGCATGTTGTGGCCATAACAAGCCTTTCTTTTATATTTTCCGTACCAATTCACGCAGAACAAATTCTTTATTAATTTTTTTTTTTTTTCTTTTTCATGATAAATGCAGACGATTTTCATCTCAGAGAAGCATAACATTAAATGTACAAAAAAGTCAATAAAGGAAATAAGTAGTCGATGTTATATTTAGTCAAAAAATAAAATTTATCGTATATAAACATCAACGCACAAACTGTTAAGTACATATCAAAATACATGTACTTTTTAATGATATATTTTTTACAGAAAATCTCTTTATATATATATATATATATATATATATAATGTACTGTCTTAGAAGCGCAGATTTGAAAATGAAACTTTAATGAAGATTTTAGAAAAAGAGAGAGGGGTGGAGGGATTATAATACCAATCGTGCGAAATTTAAAACAACTTATATATGGCATGAGAAGAAAAATGACTATAACATAAGTCTATTTTTTTTTTTTTTTTTTTTTTTTTTTTGTACAAACTTAAAATGGTGGCGTTGGAAACCATTTCAGACAAATATACTACACAAGAAGCTTTTGCAACAGGTTTTGTTATAAGCTCCGATTTACTGCTTTCTAAAAATGACGCGATACAAAACATGTAAAAAGAAGAGAAAAAAAAGTTTCAGCAAAAGAAGAGAAGTACTCTTTGAGCATTTGTAATTATGCTGTGTACTACTGGCTTGTTCGCTACTTCATTTCGGCAGTAAAAAAAAAAACTATATATAAATAAAGAGAGAGGGGTAAAAAATAAAAATAAAATAAAGATATACTCCCATGTTTTGAACGCCAAAAACGGAGAATCCCTTGTAGCGTCGGCTTCAAAGACGTGATTAACATTCACGAATCGAAAAGAGGAATGGGGAGGGGGGAAATAAAAGAACTAAATTTCCAACAAAAATTCAAAACGAAAAATTGTAATTCCTCCAGACTGGCATTTCGCCAGAACTGCCTCATCCTTTTTTTTTTTTTTTTTTTTTTTTTTTATTGCTTTCCCTCTTTTCTATCCCCTAGAAGCACTTAAACTGTGAGGGGTGCTCGTCCCGCCCACCGGCTTGCCTCTTAGCCAATGGCGTTGCTCTCCGTATTCCACACGCCGTGTAACATGCAAATTAGAAGCGGAAACCACGACGAACGCTGTATTGTAATGAGGTGTCGAGCTAAAGGATGAAAAGGAGCAACGAAGTAGGGGGGAGGATATTTCTTTTGTTTCTTTTCACTTTTTTCTTCTCAATTTCTCTGTCCGTTCATTTAAAGAGAGCGGATTGAAAAATGCGTCGAAAAGATCTGGCGACACCCCACAGATACGGTGATGGGGAGGGGGGAGTGAAGATAAAAGAGGGGGTAGATTTTTTCTCTCTTATTCTTTTTCCCTCCAGTCATAGAAGACCATTTATCATTCTGATTTTTCTGACATATAAATTCATGAAGTGTACAGCGGGGATACAGAATCGGTGCTTAAAATTCAGAACCTTTTAACTTCTTATCCAGCACATACTGAATTTCCCCACTTCCCCTCTTAGCAGATTCATTTATTTGAATTTTTAGATAAATGCTGTTCCAAGTTCTATCTTTTTTTTTTTTTTTTTTTCTTTCTTTTTTCCCTTCCAGCATTTACTATATATGGTCCAAAAATAAATATTGCGATCATGTACAAAGTCAATGTCAGTCATTTATTGAATACTTTTTACAAAAATATTTCATGTAGAATATTTTTTATACAGTTATAACATTCTTAAACAGTTGTGTGCATTATTATAAAAAAAAGACGGTATATTTTCTACATGAATTATTAAGCTAAATGTTTTTATTAAGCTAAATGTTTTATAATGTTTACTAGTAAACATTATAAGTGCAAAACTGCATCATTTGATAATGCTCAAATTTGGTAGGTATGTCACAGGTGACCGTCGCATGATAGACTTTCATTAGAATAATACACATACTTTTAAAGGAGTGTAAAAGAGAATTATTATACAGCATATAGACTCGAATTATTTTAAGTGTGTATTATTATTATTAACTTATTATTTAAAACCGAACAAAACTTATGTTATATTGCTTTTGTAAGATATGATAACTATAGAAAAGGTTTCTCTCTTATTTAATATTTTAGAAGATCACAGGAAAATATTCATTCATATCGCACAACCTTTAAGACTTCATTGTCTGAAAAGCATTGAATTATTTAAAACAGAATGGAATAATATAAACCTGTTTGTTATAAATAACTTAAAACTTTCGATAAATAGAAAATAAGACTTCTTCACACCCTCCAAGGCAGTAGCACATAGACCTTATATACTAGACCACGCATTCCCCCTCGTTATCTGACTGCATCATGAAGGACCTTCCCCAGCAAAATTGTCACGTGATGTTGGCCAGGAGGAAGAGTGAAGAATGATCACTGCGTTATTTTTCTGTAGGAACGAATTTTGTGTTTTTTAATATTTTTATTGTACACGCACTTTTTATTTTAGCATTTAGATTTACGCATGGATGGAAAGCTAAACTTTCATAGATTAATTCCATAGAAAAAAAATTGTGATAAATCATTTTGCAAGAGAAAAAATTGCGTTTGAATTGACATAACCATCTTAAATCGTTCATGCATACAAATGAAAGGGGAAAAAAAGAGCTTTCTTACAGATTTCAGAGGAATCACCCCTAAGTCCAGTTCACGTGACTTCCGAGACTCGGAACAAAGGATGAAGGTATCGGATTACACCCTCATGTTGAAGACATTCGCTATAATGGTCAGTTCTATTGGTGGCATGGTCTAGTATATAAGGTCTATGCAGTAGCACGTGTTTTTTTTTTTTTTTTTTTTTTTTTTTTTTTGCACCTGATGAAGGAAGGCTACGTCCTTTCGAAACCGGGTGTGCTGGCTTAAAATTTATGGTGTGTGAAGAAGTCTTATTTTCTATTTATCGTTTGTACACCAGTTTTGCATTTAGTTTTGGTTAAAACTTTCGATTTTAGAAAGTTTTTCAAATATTTAGAAAAAAATATTTGATGAATTATTATGAAGCTTCAGTGTATAAAGAATAAATTCTATCTCATACAGTTATATCTCAATATTATATCTCATATATATTCAGTTAGTAGCTGTGAAGGTGGGGGTTTAAGCGCACCCAAATTGCGCTGGCGCTGGCGCAGGTGGGGTTCAAGTGCACCCAGATTGCGCTGGCGCAGGTGGGGTTCAAGTGCACCCAAAACGCGCTGGTACTGGTTCTAGCGCACCTGGGGTTCTAGCGCATCCAATACGCGTCGGTGATATTCTCCCCGCCGTGGTGGAGTTCTAATGCACCCAGTGCGTTGGTTGTGTGTGATGGATGAGGATGACAAAGATGGTAAATGGGACAGGTGAAATGAGTAACTGGATTGGTGAAAATTCGATTTGTTAAATTTATTGTGTAAGAGGATGGATTTAGATTATTTTCCGATTTGTGAGGTGTGCAATATGTCATCTCACTGACGAGGTGATAAGAGTTTTATTGAAACGGACTCTGAAATATTTTGGAAATAATTTATTTTGGTTCATTTATTTCCAATTTAGAAACAGAATATATTGAACTTAGAAAATATTTTTAGAATGATTTTGATGTTGCCATCTGTTGGTGATTGTTACCAGTAAAAAGTTAAAATGAACTGTACTTATCGAAAAGTGATTAAATTTACTTTTATTTGGAAAACTTAAAAATAATAAAAATAAAAATTTCTTTTACTGTGATCATTAATTTTTAATGTGAAGTTGAAATAAAACTTAATAAATAAATGAATAAATAAATTCTTTTATACAATAAAAAATCAATTTTATTTAATCATTTTATACAAGTTTCTACAATTTCATATGCATTTTTGAATTAAAAAAGGAAACATAATTTTTTACATAAATTGAGATACATTATAAGAGTAAGTTACATAATTTCATTAAATTAACAGTCAAACAATGTTATTTAACAATATTATTTACTGAAACCAATATAAAGCATAAGATAACACTAAATTTTGTAATGTCCATATGCAAGAGATTCCACTCCATCATCCAATATATATCTTTTGTCATCAAAACTGCTTAGTGCAATTTTGTTTATTTTTACGCTATATAGCTCATGCTTAAAACTTTGTATTCTAGATTGAAATCCTCTCGATCTAACAGATTCGAATAAACTTTTTTTTATAATTTTCATGTTTCACATGTTTTTTGATAAATGTTTTTGTTACACCTTTTGCCGTTTTCTTTTCACAGTCCTTGGTTAATATGGAATACATTTTTGAGCGCAAGCCGACAAATTCTAGAATGCACTCTGAATTTGTTTCATCTTTGAAACATCCAATCTTTTCTTAAAATATAAATTCATTCCTTACATTACCTTTGAATAAACTTTACCCGCTACAACACTTAGAATTTTGTAGAATAATCTTATTGATTATTTGATACACAATATGGGAATATAATAACTTTTAACAATAGACATTTTCAGTAGATTTTTACAACTTCAGAAAATCAAAAGTTTTTAGGTATAAATTGGAACTTTTTCGAATAATCCTTCACATATTAGACTAATGATCACTCAGTTCAATGTATTTTTTATCTAAAGTTTAACCATTTTTTCTGTAACTCAACCATTTCTTTAGTGTAAACCCGTGAAATTTTTCTAATAAATTCAGAAATAGGGTCGTAAAAATAAGAATTTGGCATGATTTTTAATAAATTTTAGGATATATCTACAAAAATTTTAGAGTATTTGGCGATAATTCAGATTTGGTGAGAAACACCTAGTATTAATTTCGAGTGGAGTAAAATTTTGTCGCATGCTAACTTATTTTTGCGGAGTGAAGACATCTGTTTTTTAACCTGAATTCAGTACTACATAATAATTATTTTTTCAAGATGGATGTCAGAACAGATATCATTTTGTTAAACGCATTTACTCATATATTCAATAGATCACACATTCGCAATTCAGAACTAGAAATTATTAACCAGCTTAAATTTCGAATGAATGAATTTATCAATTCAGAAATTAGCAATCAACTTTATGAAAATGTTGATATTTTATCCGAGGAAAATTTTTACACCTGTTTAGATATTGTCTTAAAAGAAATGATAAAAAATGAAATTAATTGGGACAAAGTTGTAATTTACTTAGTATTTTCAAGTGAGCTTATGGCAAAGCGCTTTAAGAGATCTGGAGATGTTATCATACTTTGGATAAAATTTTTTAATATCTTCCAGAAGTATTTAGGTAACTGGATTATTGATAATCAGGAATGTATAAAAGTTAAAGAAGTGAAGAAATCATTTTTTCAAAGAATGTGGAGTTTTATCACTCGATCATAATATGAAAATTGTAAAAATATTATCTGCTATGTTGAATTATGTTCAGTTCAATCTGTATAAGAACAATGTTCAAGAAAAATGTATGTAATGTCAAATTGAAAGAAAATAAAAGAACTTTAAATGGGAATTTCGTTTAAGAAAAAATTATTTGAAGTAAAATTCATCTTTAAAAAATAAATTAATTAAAATAAAAATAAGTTGATCAATGTAAAAAACTGAAAAATTCACTGTTTGAAAAGAAGTCTTGATAAGTTTAAGAAAATATCGTAACATATTGTATTATATTTTACATAAGAGAGTGAAGCTATCATTTTTCAGAAGTTACTTTACTGCAAAAAATAGCTGATGTCAAAAATTTCTCTACCTAAAACAGTTATACTTTAGATATAACTTTTTGGAATCTTCTTATCACTGTCATCGAACATATGTGTATACTTAAAAATTTTTACAAAGTGGTATTTAATTATAAATTTTCTTTAAATTTTCTTACACTCGTTAAAATATTGTAAGTATTTTTATTTAAAGTTTTATGTTATACTAGAAATCTTCCAACATTCTTAGAATAATATAAGTTTTCGAACAGAGTGATAATTAGAAATTACCATTTTTTTTTTAGTTTTTAACGCAATCTGGAATCGAACCTGGCACATCTCTAATGCCAGCGTTTGATTTTTTGTAATTCATTCCCAACAGTAGTTATTTTAAGGTATATTTGCTAAGAATTATTTAACAATCTGTGTCAAATAAAGACTTCCCAACTTCATTTATTACTACTTTTCATCCCTTTACCATAGTGAAATGGTCCATGTCAATGCTACATTCACTCAGTTTTTCTTTTCCAGATACCAAGTTTGTAAATGATGAACGCTAACTTTGAAAAAATTCAGAGCTGAAAAAATATTAATATATGTTTTATTAAATACATTCATGTTCACAGATGCATACTTAAGTTTTCTAAAGTGTATTTAAACATACTAAAAAAATATTTTAACCAAGTATTATCGATTACAAACATATGTATATAAACTGAAAATGTTTTTGTACAAAGTATTTTAGAAATTTAGATAACTTGTTCTTGAATAAAAATATAAGAAACTTATTTTCACAATAATAAGATTATAAATGTAAGATAAAATCACAAAATTACCAGCTTAAGAGGTTGTAGGTATTCGAAAAAATCACAAAGTCAACAATTTTGGTGTTAACAACACATCTTATTTTACAAAGTGCTAGGTTTTTTAGACATTTAGTTTGAAGTTTTTCAGACATATGCTTATAAACTGAAATTTTTTTTTATGAAAAATTTTTTACACAAAGTATTTTAGAAAAAATATCATCTCAGAAATTAATTAACTTATTTTTAGAATAAAAATATATGAAACTTATTTTTTCTAATGATAAGAATGAAAATGTGAGATAAAAACTCATTCTTACCAATTTAAGAGACTGCAAGTATTTAAAAAATTATGAAGTATGCGATTTTAATGTTTCACATGTGTTAATAACGCATCTTAGTTTACAAAGTACTAAGTTTTTAAAAGTCATTTGGTTTGAAGTTTTTCACACATATGCTTATAAACGAACCTTTTGTAAATGAAAAATTTTTACACAAATTATTTTAATACAAATTCTATCTCAGAAAAATTAACTTTTTCTTTTTAGATTGAAAATGTAAGATAAAAATCTAACACTTATCAAATTTAGAAGCTGCAGATGTATGATGAAATCATGAACTTGAAACTTTAAGTATTAACAACCTACCTTCTTTGAAAATACTAAACCACAAGTTTCGACAAATCTATAATGAACTGTTAAAAAACATAGAATATTTTTTCCCTAAAATGTTTAACGTAGATGCTACATCCATAAAAATACAGAGTGAAAGTGTACAAATTATCTGTTTAGACATGTTGATAAACTAGAATTTTCCACAAGATTCGAGTATTATAGCAAGGTATGGGATAATATTTGGCTAAATTTCCTTTAATATTGGATAGTTATAAAAATTTGGCATGAAATAAGAGAATTTGGCGTAAATTCTTAAGTAAAACTGATGAACGAAGAAAAAATTTGAATTAGTTACAATCTTTTCTCGCTGTAGAGTTGTCTAAGTTCTCATACTTAGTAGTTTTTAAAGTCTTACTTTTAGAGTGATTTTTTATACTTCGCTAAACTGAAGTACAAAATGAATAATACTTTACCATCTGAGGAGACACACGTTTCCGTTCAACAAACCCCTTCATCAAGTTTTGAGGATGAGAAGTTATCTAAACTTTTTATTTGTCCAACTTGTAAGAAGCCATTTTTAAAAAAATCCTATCTTACTAGACATGTCAAGGTTCACAATGATATTAAACCTAATATTTGTTACGTGTGTGAGAAAGCATTTGTTACTTTACATCGTTTAAAAAGACATATGGAAACCCATAGAAAAATTTCCATAAGATACAAATGTGAATATTGTATTGAAAATTTCAATCGCAAGTGTGATTTATTTAAACATAAGAGATTATTTCATCAAAAAGTCTTACCTGAACATCTATGTATTATTTGTAAAGATGCTTTTAAACACAAGTATGAATTGGAAAAACACAAGAGGGTGCATTATCGTAAACCTGAGTATCTATGTGAGGAATGTTCTATAACCTTTACAACAAAACATGCTTTTTCAAACCATAAGCGAAAAAGTCATAAAAAGACTTTACATACATACTGTTGTGACGAATGTACTGATACTTTTTCAAACAGACGACATTTTTTAAAACATAAAAGAAATATGCATAAAAAATCTTCAATGCAAACTAGATGTGATGAATGCAGTGAAACTTTTCAGTGTAAGTATGAATTATTGCAACATAAGAGAAAGAATCATCTTAAAGACTTTAACATACGTAGAAATTGTAATGAACGAAGCACTAACAATGAATTATCAACAGTTAATAGTGACAGTGAGAATCTGGACTTGTTAAATTTTTTGGATAATTTTCACATTGAATGTGTGAATGGTGTTTTTGACTTACATTCCAACAACTTTCAGAATGAAAATATAGACTTAGACTTAAAAAATTTTTTGAGCAATTCGAATGTGGAATATACAAGTGGAAATAATATTGATGATTTATCTACCAAAGATGAAAATAAGGACTTAAATAATTTTAACCTGATACAAACTGATTTACCTCTAGTAAACTATGATAATGAAAGTCTAAACTTGTTCAATTTTTCGTATAACTTTAATCCCAATTGCTTGAATGTTTTTTCTGCTAACAACGAAAATATGAATTCGAATAATTTTAGTGCGAAGGAAAATGAGTTAGTGACAGATAACTTTAACAATGAAAATCTAGACTTGCTAAATTTTTTGAATAACTTTAATACTGAATGTATGAACGATATCCCAACAATATAGATTTGCTGTCTTGTATTATTGTGAATGAATTTCAAATAAAAAGATTTTAATGAAAATGGTTTGTTTTAATTTTTATAACAAAATCACCCTTTTTATAATATTTTTCTATTAGAATACAAAGTGAAGTGTCATTTTTTTTTTTTTTTTTTTTTTTAATAAAAACATGTAAAAAGTTTACTTGTGTATTAACGATATACTTTTTCATTACTGTAGTAGAATTGATTGAGTATTATATTTAAACACTAAGTAAAAATTATGCACAATAGTAGTTTTATAAACTATCAAACTTTCATCGAAGAAGAAAAAACTTGTAAAATTGTTTTACCACTCAACTGTAAAGTACTTGTGAAAATCTTAAATGAATTTATCTTATTAACAATTTTCCTAAAAAACTAACTTATAAAAATTTTAGATATAATTATGAAGTTAGTATTTTCCTAAGTATCACGTTTGAATCTTACTTTGAATATGCATCATTAAAGTGTTTTGTACTTTAACTAAAATCACAATCTCTATTCCAAAGAGTGTAAAAATAATGTTATAGTAACAACTTAAACTTTTATATATAGATACTTTCACGATTGTATTTTAAATTTTTTATTTTTAGAACACAAAAAAATTTTTCTAAGTGATGTGACATAAAGAAAGCATTTGATAAAAATGTTTAAAAAATTTGTGAAATTTCACAAACTTCTAAAATTAAGCTTTCACAATTCTTACAAAAAATTTTCTGTGTTCTAAAAATAAAAAATTTAAAATACAATCGTGAAAGTATCTATATATAAAAGTTTAAGTTGTTACTATAACATTATTTTTACACTCTTTGGAATAGAGATTGTGATTTTAGTTAAAGTACAAAACACTTTAATGATGCATATTCAAAGTAAGATTCAAACGTGATACTTAGGAAAATACTAACTTCATAATTATATCTAAAATTTTTATAAGTTAGTTTTTTAGGAAAATTGTTAATAAGATAAATTCATTTAAGATTTTCACAAGTACTTTACAGTTGAGTGGTAAAACAATTTTACAAGTTTTTTCTTCTTCGATGAAAGTTTGATAGTTTATAAAACTACTATTGTGCATAATTTTTACTTAGTGTTTAAATATAATACTCAATCAATTCTACTACAGTAATGAAAAAGTATATCGTTAATACACAAGTAAACTTTTTACATGTTTTTATTAAAAAAAAAAAAAAAAAAAAAAAATGACACTTCACTTTGTATTCTAATAGAAAAATATTATAAAAAGGGTGATTTTGTTATAAAAATTAAAACAAACCATTTTCATTAAAATCTTTTTATTTGAAATTCATTCACAATAATACAAGACAGCAAATCTATATTGTTGGGATATCGTTCATACATTCAGTATTAAAGTTATTCAAAAAATTTAGCAAGTCTAGATTTTCATTGTTAAAGTTATCTGTCACTAACTCATTTTCCTTCGCACTAAAATTATTCGAATTCATATTTTCGTTGTTAGCAGAAAAAACATTCAAGCAATTGGGATTAAAGTTATACGAAAAATTGAACAAGTTTAGACTTTCATTATCATAGTTTACTAGAGGTAAATCAGTTTGTATCAGGTTAAAATTATTTAAGTCCTTATTTTCATCTTTGGTAGATAAATCATCAATATTATTTCCACTTGTATATTCCACATTCGAATTGCTCAAAAAATTTTTTAAGTCTAAGTCTATATTTTCATTCTGAAAGTTGTTGGAATGTAAGTCAAAAACACCATTCACACATTCAATGTGAAAATTATCCAAAAAATTTAACAAGTCCAGATTCTCACTGTCACTATTAACTGTTGATAATTCATTGTTAGTGCTTCGTTCATTACAATTTCTACGTATGTTAAAGTCTTTAAGATGATTCTTTCTCTTATGTTGCAATAATTCATACTTACACTGAAAAGTTTCACTGCATTCATCACATCTAGTTTGCATTGAAGATTTTTTATGCATATTTCTTTTATGTTTTAAAAAATGTCGTCTGTTTGAAAAAGTATCAGTACATTCGTCACAACAGTATGTATGTAAAGTCTTTTTATGACTTTTTCGCTTATGGTTTGAAAAAGCATGTTTTGTTGTAAAGGTTATAGAACATTCCTCACATAGATACTCAGGTTTACGATAATGCACCCTCTTGTGTTTTTCCAATTCATACTTGTGTTTAAAAGCATCTTTACAAATAATACATAGATGTTCAGGTAAGACTTTTTGATGAAATAATCTCTTATGTTTAAATAAATCACACTTGCGATTGAAATTTTCAATACAATATTCACATTTGTATCTTATGGAAATTTTTCTATGGGTTTCCATATGTCTTTTTAAACGATGTAAAGTAACAAATGCTTTCTCACACACGTAACAAATATTAGGTTTAATATCATTGTGAACCTTGACATGTCTAGTAAGATAGGATTTTTTTAAAAATGGCTTCTTACAAGTTGGACAAATAAAAAGTTTAGATAACTTCTCATCCTCAAAACTTGATGAAGGGGTTTGTTGAACGGAAACGTGTGTCTCCTCAGATGGTAAAGTATTATTCATTTTGTACTTCAGTTTAGCGAAGTATAAAAAATCACTCTAAAAGTAAGACTTTAAAAACTACTAAGTATGAGAACTTAGACAACTCTACAGCGAGAAAAGATTGTAACTAATTCAAATTTTTTCTTCGTTCATCAGTTTTACTTAAGAATTTACGCCAAATTCTCTTATTTCATGCCAAATTTTTATAACTATCCAATATTAAAGGAAATTTAGCCAAATATTATCCCATACCTTGCTATAATACTCGAATCTTGTGGAAAATTCTAGTTTATCAACATGTCTAAACAGATAATTTGTACACTTTCACTCTGTATTTTTATGGATGTAGCATCTACGTTAAACATTTTAGGGAAAAAATATTCTATGTTTTTTAACAGTTCATTATAGATTTGTCGAAACTTGTGGTTTAGTATTTTCAAAGAAGGTAGGTTGTTAATACTTAAAGTTTCAAGTTCATGATTTCATCATACATCTGCAGCTTCTAAATTTGATAAGTGTTAGATTTTTATCTTACATTTTCAATCTAAAAAGAAAAAGTTAATTTTTCTGAGATAGAATTTGTATTAAAATAATTTGTGTAAAAATTTTTCATTTACAAAAGGTTCGTTTATAAGCATATGTGTGAAAAACTTCAAACCAAATGACTTTTAAAAACTTAGTACTTTGTAAACTAAGATGCGTTATTAACACATGTGAAACATTAAAATCGCATACTTCATAATTTTTTAAATACTTGCAGTCTCTTAAATTGGTAAGAATGAGTTTTTATCTCACATTTTCATTCTTATCATTAGAAAAAATAAGTTTCATATATTTTTATTCTAAAAATAAGTTAATTAATTTCTGAGATGATATTTTTTCTAAAATACTTTGTGTAAAAAATTTTTCATAAAAAAAAATTTCAGTTTATAAGCATATGTCTGAAAAACTTCAAACTAAATGTCTAAAAAACCTAGCACTTTGTAAAATAAGATGTGTTGTTAACACCAAAATTGTTGACTTTGTGATTTTTTCGAATACCTACAACCTCTTAAGCTGGTAATTTTGTGATTTTATCTTACATTTATAATCTTATTATTGTGAAAATAAGTTTCTTATATTTTTATTCAAGAACAAGTTATCTAAATTTCTAAAATACTTTGTACAAAAACATTTTCAGTTTATATACATATGTTTGTAATCGATAATACTTGGTTAAAATATTTTTTTAGTATGTTTAAATACACTTTAGAAAACTTAAGTATGCATCTGTGAACATGAATGTATTTAATAAAACATATATTAATATTTTTTCAGCTCTGAATTTTTTCAAAGTTAGCGTTCATCATTTACAAACTTGGTATCTGGAAAAGAAAAACTGAGTGAATGTAGCATTGACATGGACCATTTCACTATGGTAAAGGGATGAAAAGTAGTAATAAATGAAGTTGGGAAGTCTTTATTTGACACAGATTGTTAAATAATTCTTAGCAAATATACCTTAAAATAACTACTGTTGGGAATGAATTACAAAAAATCAAACGCTGGCATTAGAGATGTGCCAGGTTCGATTCCAGATTGCGTTAAAAACTAAAAAAAAAATGGTAATTTCTAATTATCACTCTGTTCGAAAACTTATATTATTCTAAGAATGTTGGAAGATTTCTAGTATAACATAAAACTTTAAATAAAAATACTTACAATATTTTAACGAGTGTAAGAAAATTTAAAGAAAATTTATAATTAAATACCACTTTGTAAAAATTTTTAAGTATACACATATGTTCGATGACAGTGATAAGAAGATTCCAAAAAGTTATATCTAAAGTATAACTGTTTTAGGTAGAGAAATTTTTGACATCAGCTATTTTTTGCAGTAAAGTAACTTCTGAAAAATGATAGCTTCACTCTCTTATGTAAAATATAATACAATATGTTACGATATTTTCTTAAACTTATCAAGACTTCTTTTCAAACAGTGAATTTTTCAGTTTTTTACATTGATCAACTTATTTTTATTTTAATTAATTTATTTTTTAAAGATGAATTTTACTTCAAATAATTTTTTCTTAAACGAAATTCCCATTTAAAGTTCTTTTATTTTCTTTCAATTTGACATTACATACATTTTTCTTGAACATTGTTCTTATACAGATTGAACTGAACATAATTCAACATAGCAGATAATATTTTTACAATTTTCATATTATGATCGAGTGATAAAACTCCACATTCTTTGAAAAAATGATTTCTTCACTTCTTTAACTTTTATACATTCCTGATTATCAATAATCCAGTTACCTAAATACTTCTGGAAGATATTAAAAAATTTTATCCAAAGTATGATAACATCTCCAGATCTCTTAAAGCGCTTTGCCATAAGCTCACTTGAAAATACTAAGTAAATTACAACTTTGTCCCAATTAATTTCATTTTTTATCATTTCTTTTAAGACAATATCTAAACAGGTGTAAAAATTTTCCTCGGATAAAATATCAACATTTTCATAAAGTTGATTGCTAATTTCTGAATTGATAAATTCATTCATTCGAAATTTAAGCTGGTTAATAATTTCTAGTTCTGAATTGCGAATGTGTGATCTATTGAATATATGAGTAAATGCGTTTAACAAAATGATATCTGTTCTGACATCCATCTTGAAAAAATAATTATTATGTAGTACTGAATTCAGGTTAAAAAACAGATGTCTTCACTCCGCAAAAATAAGTTAGCATGCGACAAAATTTTACTCCACTCGAAATTAATACTAGGTGTTTCTCACCAAATCTGAATTATCGCCAAATACTCTAAAATTTTTGTAGATATATCCTAAAATTTATTAAAAATCATGCCAAATTCTTATTTTTACGACCCTATTTCTGAATTTATTAGAAAAATTTCACGGGTTTACACTAAAGAAATGGTTGAGTTACAGAAAAAATGGTTAAACTTTAGATAAAAAATACATTGAACTGAGTGATCATTAGTCTAATATGTGAAGGATTATTCGAAAAAGTTCCAATTTATACCTAAAAACTTTTGATTTTCTGAAGTTGTAAAAATCTACTGAAAATGTCTATTGTTAAAAGTTATTATATTCCCATATTGTGTATCAAATAATCAATAAGATTATTCTACAAAATTCTAAGTGTTGTAGCGGGTAAAGTTTATTCAAAGGTAATATAAGGAATGAATTTATATTTTAAGAAAAGATTGGATGTTTCAAAGATGAAACAAATTCAGAGTGCATTCTAGAATTTGTCGGCTTGCGCTCAAAAATGTATTCCATATTAACCAAGGACTGTGAAAAGAAAACGGCAAAAGGTGTAACAAAAACATTTATCAAAAAACATGTGAAACATGAAAATTATAAAAAAAAGTTTATTCGAATCTGTTAGATCGAGAGGATTTCAATCTAGAATACAAAGTTTTAAGCATGAGCTATATAGCGTAAAAATAAACAAAATTGCACTAAGCAGTTTTGATGACAAAAGATATATATTGGATGATGGAGTGGAATCTCTTGCATATGGACATTACAAAATTTAGTGTTATCTTATGCTTTATATTGGTTTCAGTAAATAATATTGTTAAATAACATTGTTTGACTGTTAATTTAATGAAATTATGTAACTTACTCTTATAATGTATCTCAATTTATGTAAAAAATTATGTTTCCTTTTTTAATTCAAAAATGCATATGAAATTGTAGAAACTTGTATAAAATGATTAAATAAAATTGATTTTTTATTGTATAAAAGAATTTATTTATTCATTTATTTATTAAGTTTTATTTCAACTTCACATTAAAAATTAATGATCACAGTAAAAGAAATTTTTATTTTTATTATTTTTAAGTTTTCCAAATAAAAGTAAATTTAATCACTTTTCGATAAGTACAGTTCATTTTAACTTTTTACTGGTAACAATCACCAACAGATGGCAACATCAAAATCATTCTAAAAATATTTTCTAAGTTCAATATATTCTGTTTCTAAATTGGAAATAAATGAACCAAAATAAATTATTTCCAAAATATTTCAGAGTCCGTTTCAATAAAACTCTTATCACCTCGTCAGTGAGATGACATATTGCACACCTCACAAATCGGAAAATAATCTAAATCCATCCTCTTACACAATAAATTTAACAAATCGAATTTTCACCAATCCAGTTACTCATTTCACCTGTCCCATTTACCATCTTTGTCATCCTCATCCATCACACACAACCAACGCACTGGGTGCATTAGAACTCCACCACGGCGGGGAGAATATCACCGACGCGTATTGGATGCGCTAGAACCCCAGGTGCGCTAGAACCAGTACCAGCGCGTTTTGGGTGCACTTGAACCCCACCTGCGCCAGCGCAATCTGGGTGCACTTGAACCCCACCTGCGCCAGCGCCAGCGCAATTTGGGTGCGCTTAAACCCCCACCTTCACAGCTACTTCAGTTTAACAGAAGTGTTGTTTTAATAATAAAAAAGTGACCAGTGTCAAAACAAGGCAAAAAATAATAATGTTTTTGATCACACTGTAAAAAATAATGCTTAAAATGCCTTAAAAACGTTAGGGTGTTTCACCCAAATTTTTATTTAAAGTCAATTAAAAACAATATAGTTTACGTTAATTAAAAATGAATATAGATAAAACTCTTGTCATTTTGGTTTTATTTTTAAAAACAACTGAAAAAAAAAAAAAAAAAAAAAAGTAAAAAGGTTTTTATTTATGATTAAATGATATTAAAATCTTTTAAATTTCTTGTTTTTTTTTTTTTTTTTTTTTGACTTTGCAAATATGTTGACTGTAGACGATAAAACTAAATTGATTCAGTTAGTGATGATAATTTTTTGAATTTTTACAACATTCGCTTCGGTTTTTATATAAGTAGCTCAATACATTTAGGTAATAAATTACGCAAAGAAAAAAAAATAATCATAACCTTGTATTTGTTTGCGTATGAGCAGTTAAAAATTATTCAGAAAAGTTCTCATGTTTAATAAAATAGTGAATATTTTAATGCTGTGATTGCAGTATGTTATTTATACTTTAGAATGTTAGGTTTTGAAAAAATGATGTTGCTTTATTCATGAATATACCTGCTATTCTCAAAGAAATGAATATAATATAATTAAAATTAAAAGCTTTATTAAAGCTAATATCAACCTACATAAATACTAAATTTTAAAGCAATAGGTGTTTTAGAATTTTAATTATCTATTTTAAGATGCTATAATGTATCCGGATATTGATTTTTCTCCCCAATAAAACTATCGTGATGTTAATTAATCATTTTGTTTTATACTTCTCTTTATAGAACGGAAACGAACAATATCACAGGTCGACATGTAAAATTTTGATTTTATGATTTTGGCTGATCTTTATGTTTTTTGGTGTGCTGAAACCAAAAATGAAGCCAGTTTTTCTCTATCCCGTGTAGATTTTTGTCGATACAGGGTACTTACCTATACAATTTCTTCCATTACTCTTCCACCAATATAATTTATATGGAAAGTTTTATACTATATTTCCATGAATAATTAATCCTGGATTTCTATTGTTGTAATTGCGCAGCACTAGTGCGACATGTAAAACCATACCAACCAACCAACCAACCTACTGTTATCATGGTATACATAAGAAATTGGGTCGGTAAACACCCTGTATTGACAAAAATGTATACGTGATATAGAAAACTGGGCTGCATTTTCGGTTTCAGCTCATCAAAAAATATAAAGATCAGCTGAAATCATCAAATAAAATTTTGTCAACTTCACTTTTGTAGGCCTGTGTATTTAGGTGGTTGAAGTTTTATATACTACTAACGGGCTTAATCTGCTTCGTTGATTTCTATATTTAAACGAATCATTTTTAACCCCCCCCCCCCCCAAAAAAAAAAAAAAAAAAAAAAAAAGAATGAAGAATTTTATTAATATATATATATATGTATATATACATTTCTAAATCAATTTTTTTTCTCACTATGCCGGGTCCAGACCAATCAGTTCTTGATTAAAAACTTTAAAAAT
The DNA here is from genome assembly GCA_963930645.1 of Salticus scenicus. Lineage (NCBI taxonomy): Eukaryota > Metazoa > Arthropoda > Arachnida > Araneae > Salticidae > Salticus > Salticus scenicus. The sequence goes on along the minus strand of OZ005652.1, from coordinate 207,631,109 downwards.
TGTACTTCATAATGAACTCAAAAATTACTCAAAATTAAATATGTAAGTTGTAAAATCTGCAAATTTTTTATTCAGAAAGTTGATTCTCACTGCATTGTATAAGGTGGTATAGATACGAACAAAAAAAAAAAAAAAAAAGGAGTAATATTTAGCCATTTATGGACTTTTTAATTTTAGGCCAATACCAGGACTGGGAGATGTGTGAAACACACATAATTTCCCGAAAAGCAGATCAACCATAAATATATATTTAAATAAATATTTAATTGTCAAAAATCTTCATTTTTAACCGATTCCGGAGATTTTTGGACTACTAAACGGAAAATAACTATGAATGGTAAATTTCCAATTTTTGTTAAAAAATGGTCTAAAATTCTTGTATTTACGAAAAAGCAATTTTTATTTTTAGTTAAGTAGATGATCACGGAATTTGTAAAAGCAGTAATCTCTGATCGCTGATAAGACATGTGTTTTAAATGGCAAATATACCACAAAATTAAATATTTAAATTTTAAGTCTGCATTTTTTAATTTAGGACTTTGATTTTCAAAGCGTTTTGGTAAGGTCATAAGTTTATCCATATTCCAAATTTTTGAAAAAAAAAAAAAAAAAAAATCGAAGCACAACATTTCAGTATTTACAATCATTTTGATTTTAGGCCAACTTCTGGAAAAAAAAAAAAAAACTATATATATATATATATATATATATATATATATATAATATGTATATGTATACATAATGTTATCTGTTGTCATTATGATTATATAAGATATTGAACATATACAATTGAATATTAAAACTGAAATATTTTTAAGCAATATATTTACAAAATTATTTGCATATTTTTACAGATAATGTTTTAAATATACATTATTAATAATGCATTTCTAAAGTATTTCTTTAAATGAAGTGCTGCATATTGTTTCTCTTAAGCTGCGATACCTTGAATTTTAAATTAATAAGCATTTATGAACTTGGCTATCTATATTTTACGTATTGTATTTCAACTAGAAAAAAGTTTATTTTCTTAATTCAGTAAAGCTATAGTTTTTTTTTTTTTTTTTTTTTTTTTTTTTAATGTAACCTTATCCTCTATAAAAAGTTCTTTTTTATTTGCATACACAATGAAAAGCATATATACACACACAAACCCTAAAACTGGTCCTGAAAATGCCATTTTCGCTTCTAAAAATGACAGAAATGGTATCATAAAATGCAAAATTCTATCATTTTAGTCTCATATATAGGCAGGTATATATGTACATTTGCTGATTGATGCACAGTATGAATGGGGGGGGGGCACAAAAGTATGTTTGCTTCGGGCCTCACACAAGTTAGTCGGGCCCTGACACAAACAGACCCTCATGTGAGACCCGTGGCCTACGTAGTTTCGTGAGTCCGTCTCCCCCTTTACACTGTGCACTAATAAACACAGTTACATATATATATATATATATATATATATATATATATATATATACCTGTTTATGGGAGTAATATGGCAGAATTTGCATTATAGGCTACCATTTTTAGGCCATAAAAGGCTAAATGGCATTTTCAGGGTGGATTTTACAGCCACATGCCTTGCATGACCCTGTGTTAATCAGGCGTTGCACACAAATCTTTCTTCTATACTTTCCTATACAAAATCACTCAATACAAATAATTTTATTACGACTTTTATTTATTAAACTTAATTTCCATGATGAATGCAGATAATCTGCTTCTAATTGAAATATAACACTTAGTGTCCAAAGAAAGTCAATTTTATGGTCACTGACGATATCTTTAAAAATGTTTTTTTTTCCCTTTTTGTTTTGTTAAAAATGAAAAAAAAAAAAAAAAAAAAAAAGGAAAACTTTGATTTAAATCGTCATAAATCAATAGTTCAACTATTCGTTTTAAAGGTATTAATGAGTTCTTATATTTGCCCCCCTTGGAGGGAAACTTCACCCCCAGGAAAGAAGCGTTGCTCCTGTGTGTCCAAAATTTTTTGCCTACTTGATTATTACTAAAATTAATTGGCACTAATTTATGTCATGGTGCAGATGCATATAAATTTACATGTAAGTCTGTGCAGTGCAACAGTTTCTGAGATACAGTTGGAACAAAATTTTTGTTACACACTGATATACATTTTCTAAAAATGGTCAAATCGTGTTCTGGATCTCTCAAACCATGTAAATTAATCGAAAACAGGAAGTTGAAATTTTTTTTGGAATCCAATACTTTCTTTTATTGAATACAGAAGAAAGTAAAAAGGTTGAATTCAGGTAGTCTTTTATAGCTATAGCAAGACGGTGGATGAAATTAAGCGAATAAATATAGCGATATTAAGGTTGAATGGGTTTTATGCCGCTCTAGAGCTTAAATATAGAGAAAAAAGAACATAATGGGAAGCCCAATTTAATTAATAGGATTTATTAAATTATTTGTATGTGGATTAGTATTTTTTAAACCATTATTTTTTTCAGGCAGCAATGTTTGCCTGATACATGAGGCCACACGAAAACAGTCTTTCATCATTCATTTCTGGTAAGGGGGGGGTTGGGCCCGTTTCCTCCCCCCCTAGCCTATGGCCTTGCATAAGATGTGAAGGTCTAACTGAATGCCCGTTCCATACTCAGGAAACATACATGTTGGAAATGCATGAATACTTATACATTAAGATCAATTTGACAATTTCATATTCGTTTGTGGCCACAAATAAGAGTGTACAATCATATGCGAGACGATTCAATATGAAGGTGCTTTTAGTTCTCTCTGTCTATCACCCCTCTTAAGTACCCAGAGGCCTAGAATATATACATATACAAATCATGAATTGATCCTGTCACAAATTTAGAATCTAAACATCTAAAACGATATATATATATATATATATTAATACATGAACTAACCTCCTTCCCCTTAAATTAGTTCTTTTAAATAAATAACATTACTGAATTTTATAATTAAGATAAATACAAGGGGCATTTCGAAACTTTATATGTTTGGTATACCTTAACAAATATTCTATCAAATGAAAAATATTCTTGAATATCAATGTTTCGAATTCTAAAAGAAACAAAAATCTGTTTATGTGCTTTTTTGAGTAATAATAGATTCCAAAAATTATTTTGTGGTCATCGCCAAGTAAAGACTGATATTCTCCGTAGTTTAAAAGATTTTTTCGATGAAAATATCATAAAGAAAACATACTTGAACATTTTTGTAACAAGAAAACCTTGAACAATACAAAATTTCCTGTCGTGTAGAATATTTCCAGAAATCTTCTCTTTTAATCTTCATCAACAGTATTTTATTCCTGTTTTTATTTCAAACTAATTTCTAAAAAATGTCGAAAGAAATATACCAGGGTCCCTACATAGTTCAAAATCATGATATCGTGATTCAAAACTCGTGTATATCATATCAAAATTATACCAAACATTTCAAAATGATACTATGCGAGAAAAAATTACATGTTTAAGAACTAATCTTGATGATTGTGTCGCTGTCTCTTGATGCGTGAACAGATATTTTCTTAGCTCATCAAGTGTCAACCGAAGAGCCTGGGCCCCACCTTTTGTCTTTTCTTCGAATCCTGTCCTTGTCTGTCGCTGTCGTTACAAGGCATGGGGCATGTCGGGAGGCGTGACCCGAGACCCCCATACCCGACCGATCGATGCCAGAGAAGTATTGGTGAAGAGAAGATTGTTCAGGATGGAGTGCTGTGGTTAATGCGAAGACAAGATTGACTTAGGGTTCATTCGCGCAGTTGCGTAAATATCCAATTTTAGAAACAGCCTTTGTCGTCCCGTCTTTAAGAAATGTTTAGTGTCCTTCCATTTTCAATAAACGTTGATTCAATGTCTTTCAATATTATTGAATGACTCAAAAATTTAGAGTTGTCTTTATGGATAATTCATTAAAATAAAATACATGTTATATCATTATTTTAAGTAAAGTGATTCCAATTTTTTCATAGATATTTTTAAATTGAATATGATATATTTATTTATTTATTTATTTATTTATTATTTATATTTAATTGTTTTAAGTTTATTTGTAGAAAATTCCTTTAAAAAAAATATATATATATATATATATATATATATATATAAGAAGCATCTTTTATTCAACGTTCAGTTGAAACATATATCAGGTTGTTTTTCTTCAAATAATTAAAAGTTCATTTAGCATTTAAAAAGACATATGAAATTTACTAACACATTAGAAACACCCAGTCTTTATATATATATATATATATATATATATATATAAATGATAGATATCATAATAAATTTTAACGTTAAAATTCTAGCAATTAATAGATACAGGCCAATACCAACACAACAAATATAAAACTGATTTTAACACAGTACAAAAACTATCACAGAAATGTTGCGAATAATATTTAGATCCAATAAGAGACAAAACCAATTTAAATTACTTCGCCCACATGAGTAAAAAGGACCGTTATACCAATTGACGGAGAAAATTGATGAAGGAACTCATTAAATGTATTAAAAGGGATTCAGGAATTAAGAATCCTGTTAAAAAGTAAGAAAAAATAAAGGACCACAGGAATACTACTGGGAATTAAAAAATGCTTAAAAATAGACGTATCAACTCAACAGGAAGTATGTACTTCTTTAAAACAGATGGAGCTGCAAGATTTCGTAAAACAATATAGCTAACAATAGCAGATTTATATTGTTCATGCTTCAATCGAGCAACAAAACCATTTTGACTGAGAAATAAAATTAAATATTAAATCAAACGATCAATGAAACCAGAGAGAAAATGGAAAAAATCAGAGTAAGGACGTTCAAAGCTATCAAACAACACAGAGAATAAACTGTTGCCATCAAATCAAAGAAATTAAAAGTAAATTAATTCCTTGCAAACATCGATTAATCGATTAAAAATTAACAACTGAGATTTTCAATAACGATAAAATTCACTTCATAATATATATATTCTATAATATGTTGAAAATTACCATCTATGTATGAGCAGAGATTGAAACAACACATCAGGAAGCAAATTGCTATATATATTTCTTTAAAGTTAATTAATATATTTAACATGACCTTAAGTGTAAAAATTCTTATAACTTGATTTTACAAAATAAAAAATAAAAAAGTATCTTATTTGTTAATGGAAATTGTAACTTCATATTAATAATAATAATAATAATAATAATAATAAAATGTAAAATTAAAAATTTATTTATCACATTAATATTTTGAAATAGAATAATGATTTTTAGGTAATTATGTACATATTCTCATTTTTACGTATAAAATTATTTCTCTTCATATACTTTTTATACTTATGAATTTATTATAAAATGTCCAACTGAAATGGCTTACTTAGTGAGGATAGGGAAAAAAAAAGAAAGAAAAAAAAAAAAAAAAAAAAAATGAAACTGAAAGAAAATTTTAAGTGAGAGAATTTCAAAGAGTTGATAATCTATTAAAAACGTTTTATGACTCGTTTAGAATTTTTTATATAATTGTATTAAGATCAAGACCAATCTTATGATATTATAGGCTTAGCAAATAAAATATTTATTTTATTGTCTTATTTATCTTGACAACCCAGCATAAATAACTTGTATTAAAAACTGAAACCGGCATTTAAAAAATTGACATGTTATTCACAGACTACTCCTGTTTCAATGATGCATTAAGAGATTACAATTAATTATAATTAAAAAAAAATATATATTTTTTTTTTCATTTTGTTTAGAAACAAATAAATAAAATAATAATAATAATAATAATAATAATTAATTTAATAAAAGCAAATAGATTTGCGTTGTGTTTCTAAAATAAGAATTTTTCAAGCGCAATTATAGTACCAAACTTTAAATATAATTTTCTCGGAACGATAATTTTTAAATTGGTTCTCAATGCCTCTCGATGTTTCGGCAGAATTTACTTATTTATTTTACATGCTTAGTAGAAAAAAAGATATAGGTTTTATATGAAACATTGTTTAATCTAATTATTATTTTAAGTTTAATCAAAAAAAGAGGAATAAATAGAAAAAGAATTAAATTAAAAATGAATTATAATCTGAATCGATTATTAATTCTTTCTCAGTTTTTATGATTCCATGTCTCATTTTTAGAAACAAAATTGTTTATTTCGTTATTTACTTATTCTTTTAACAAAAAATAAAATTATTTATTTATTTATTTATTTAACAAAGTGAATACCACAATATCTCAACTATTATTATTACTCCATCATTAATTAATATTTCCTACAATTTTTGATAGTTTATCAAAAGTTCTAGGATGTATAATTTTAAACTCATAGAGATTTATTTACTTTGTTTTTAAACATTTTAGAACAAGAAGTCTTCAAAAAAAAAAAAAAAAAAAAAGAGTTTTATTTTAACATATTAAGCTTTGGTCTTTTTTGCCGTCCAATTTAATTTCACTTTTATGGATAGCATTACCAAGTTCATGGATTTTTTTATTCAATATCCACCACTAAATTTTAACTGTAAGGACTGCCTAATCACTTCGAAGGATATTCATTTAGTATGTGTATCAAATACCACTCCTGAAAATTACTGGTGATAGTTAAATAAAAGATTCCTTAAATTTGGCAATACTGTTTAGAGCGTTTTAGATCGTTAGGGGTAAAGGATTAATTTAAAGTTGTTATTGGCAAATTTTCTTTCCCTCCCTGATAGCGTTATTGTAAAGAAAAGTGTTTTACAGGCATTTTTACGATAAAATTTCCATTACAAACACAGTCTCTTATTAAATGTGTCGTAGTCTTAAAATAATAATAATAAGAATAATAAAAATAAGAAAGAAAGAAAGAAAAGAAAGAAAGAAAGAAAGAAAAGGATAAAGAAAAAAAAAACTAAACAAAGTATTCCAACTAATTATATATATATTTATTTATTTATTTATTCATTTATTTAAATGAGGAAAAGCGGCATCGATAAATATATTTTGTAAAATTTAACTGCACTGAAATTTCACCTCTAAAATTTTCTATATTAACAACATTTTCTATTTCCTCACTGGGTTTATTACTGAAAAACAAAATGTCAACACTTTCATTCAATTAATGTTTATAAAATATCTTTTTTGCGACGATGCTTCGAATTATTTTAGAATAATACTTCAATATATATATATATATATATGAAAATAAAATTACCGAAATTTCATTTTTATTTTTTCTTTATAAATAAACTTCATTTTATATCTGTGAAACATTTTACCTGGAACAAAATGTTAGGGAACCCTTTAAAACAGCAAACAATCCCTTTAAAACAGCAATTTCTCTTTGTTTTAAAAATATTAAAAGCTAAATAAATAAATATTTTTGAGAAACACGAAGTAAAAATTTGCCCAAAGAAAGTTACTTTTTTTTTTTTTTTTCTTTTTCAGTATAAAGTTTCTTTAATTTGTACATCGTTGTTAAGAAATTCTTGGAGGTATTCTTTTAATGGATAAATAAAATTTTGACATAGTTTATGGTAATAGTGACATTGGTTTTAAGGCCGATTGAGAGCGAATATAGTTTATAGAAATTAAAGGTGATAGAAGATTCACATGAAGACCGTTCCTAGAATACCCGTGTAATACAAATTTTTTTTCAAATATGTATTATTATCTTTACTATTATTATTAATACAAGGCAATTTATACGTAAATATTTATACGTTTCGTTTGTGACGTAGTTTGTTTTAGATTTCATTGTTAGAGAAAAAAGGAATTTTCATGCATAATATTTTACATATAAGTTTTCTCCATATTTTCATATATATTCACCATTTTGTAAATAAAGAAATTAGATTAATTTTAAATAATTATATGTATTTAAAAGTAATTTAATATATATATATGTATATAAATCCACATTTTAAGATCATTTAAAATTTTGAGAAGTGGGGGGGGGGGGGGGGGGGGGGCGTTACAAAATCCTATTAAATGTTTACAGTAGACATAATTTGAAACTTAGATAATTTCTAAATAATTTCATATGTATTTTACAAACTTCTGAAGTTGGAAAAATGAATATATATATATATATATATATATATTCATTTTATTATTATTATTATTGTTAAATAGAGACAGAGTAGAAGGTTGAATTTTTATACCAGCTATGTGAAAAATGCCAGAGCCAGGAATCGAACCCGAACACTCCGCCTACTGTGCGAATACTCTACCGTCTATAATGTAAAAAAAATATTCATGGTTAATTAATCACGTTTTCTAATATATATTTATATTAAATTTTTTCAAGATTTACAAAAGACATATATATTCTATTTAAAAATTTCCAACTTTATAAACTAGTTTCAAAATTTTTAATGATTTTTTTAATTTACGAGAATAGTATGAATATCAACTGCAAATTGAACTTAAAGGAAAAAAAAAAAAGAGAGAGAGAGAGAGAGAGAGAGATTTCTCGATGATTCTATAATATTAATAAAATTAATCTGGTATGTCATTTACACGACTTTCTCTTACTCTGTATTTCAATAATCATTAAGATTAAAAGTTAAGAAGAAAAACAATGTACATTTTAAAAACAATTTACAATGGGTTTATGAAAGTTTTATTTGACATATAAATCTGTGTGAGGGAATTTATAAAATATTCAAGGCTATTAAAAGTTTATTCGATATTATTATTAAAAGAAAAAAAAAATTCACCCACAAAACGCTTTGAAACCCAACGTTCTTGATCAAACCTTTTATGCGGTAATCTCATATAAACTTCAAAATATCAAATTTAAATTTCCGGCAATTACTTAAGTTATAATGAGAACAGAGATACATACAGACCAGTCTTTGTTTAACTTTAATTTGACTAAAAATTTGGCCTTAAAACGCAGCATCATACAATGAATAAATAAATAAATAAAATATAATAATAATAATAATAGTAATAATAATGACGGTAATTTTACCTTGCAAGTTTAATTTTTCACGAAGTTTTATATCAATTTTAATATTTACGCACGAATTTCTTTTCATTTAAAATAAAAAATTAAAATCAACTTGTAAACGTTTTTGGCAATAGCTAAAAATTAAAAAGGGCTTCAACTTTTTTTATATTGTCAGTTTCAATACTGATTATTAAACATTTTTCTTTTCTATTCTCTTTATTAAAAAAAAAAAAAAAAAAAAAAAAAAAAAAACTATTTTGATGAAATTCTGACAAAAGCAGAATTTAGTTTAGTATGGAGGACTACTATTTTTTTTTTTTTTTTTCAAATTATAACATCGCTTTCAAATTATTCAATTATATTTTCGATAAATGTGCAACCGTCGTAAAACTGGCAACAACGTTTTATCCGTAGATTGAAACTAATAGTCTTCCGTACTTAAAAAAAAAAAAAAAAAAAAAAAAAAGAGCTGAAACTTGATTATTAAATCATCAAAAAATAATTTATTTAAAGTATAGGTATGAGAAATTAATTTTCTTCCCTTAAGAAGTTTTTGCCGGCATTGTAAAATGTTTTAAAGCATTTCCATCAACTACATTCAATAGCAAAAAATATTTTAGATTAATTTTGGGTAGTGCTGTGCAATGTCTATAACTTATATACACATCACATTATGTACTTACATTTATTCCAATTTGAAAAACTCATAATATAGCCTGAAATGAAGTTCCAGCAATTTTCCTCTATACTCTCAATGTATCCAAATTCTTTTGGGTAGAATTGTAAACGAATGATGAATAATTTCCTCATACGTAAGCTACACAAAATATGCTTTTATGCATATAATAAATCTATGTACATTCCATTTTGTTCTTCCAATCTATAGATGTTAGACTGTATCTATCAGAAATTTCGCTCATAGACACAGTGTATTTTAATTTTCTTCGACGTCCCTGCACATGAACCATTTGATTTAACTCAACGAAAATTTAGTGTAGCATCCCGTATGTGATACTACACCGAATTTTGATTTATTTCCACTATGTGTTCTTCAGATATACTAATAACATATATGTACACACAGAGAGAGAGAATGACCGCTAAAAATATGTTTTTCGGGTTCAGGGGACCCGAAAACGTGCAAATATATCAAAATCTCAATTTTGAAAATTTTATAGCTACAAATACTATAAAAATTTTAATTAAACTTTTCCAAACATTTATGATTTATTTTGATCTTTTAATTTTAATTTAAAACTTTTTCATTATAATTACCAATTGATTTTTTGATATATATATATTTTTTTTTTAATAATAGAAATAATCGAATAATTTTAAGGGGGAAAAATTAACTTTACCATTAGTAATTATAAACATCAGATATATAAGTGAAATTCAATCCATAAACTATATCAAGAAAACTAGTTTAATAAGAAATTTAATAAATAAACTTTTATCGGTTTTAAAAGTAGTAAAATTAATTTAAAATTATTTTATCATGATATTCACTCCCTTTTCAAAAACAATTATTTTCTAAAATGCATATTCGCTCAACTGTAGATTATAATTTATTAGAAAATTAATTTCTTAATGTATAAATTAAATGCTATGAAACATTAGTTTGATAAAATTATTTTAACATATAACAGCTTAACGAAGACGAATCTGTTTCTTTAGAATTAAAAGAAAATAGCTTTTTCATAATTGCAAATTTTATTTTTCTTTTCTTTCTTTCCTTTTTTTTTTTTTTTTAAACATTTTATATGCAAGAAGAATGTGTTGGATTCATGAAATTTTTCGACCTCTGGTTTTCGAAGGACTTACACGTTATGAGAAGTTTTGAATATGATTTCAACATTTCTAGAAAATGTCTGTTTGTATATATGTGCATAAAAAATTTTGTGGACGCTGTATCTCACGAACCAATGACCAAAATGTAACTGACTTGGGTATTTAGTTGGATCTTGGTACTCATTACATTTGGCGATCAATCAGTCAACAGGTAACGCTGCCATCCCAATTTTTAATAATTTTTAATATGGCTGTATATGAGAAAAATTTCGTATAAGTATGCATAACGAGAATCATTTTTTTACTTTTTGAAGCGAAATAAAAAATAATAATAATTATAAATATTTCTGATAGTAATAGTTAACCAAGAAAAAAAATATTTAGATGCAAGGGCATAGTTTTCCCCCCTGGGGGGGAGGGGTGGGGGGAGGGAGAAATCGACTGTGGATGCAATTTTTCAATATGGATATCATTCAAAAGTTCTCCTCAGTACCTTTAAAAGGAATAGTTGAGCCGTGGATCTGTTATAATTTAAAACAAATTTGTAGATTTTTTTAAAATGCGAAATAAAGGGAAGAGGGGGGGGGGGGGGGTTCTCATATGTTGGTACAAAAGTCCCTTTCTTTAGACACTGGGTGTAAAAAGAAAGGCCTTTTCTCAGACGCAGGTACAAAATTGACTTTCTTAGGACACTGAGTGTTATTTTTCTCTGGAATGCAAATTGCCTGCACTGCAAATGCGTGAAACACTTTTGCAACGCTATTAGAACGTAATAGTAAACACTTCTAACTAAAAGTGTTGTGATTGTATTAGGAATGTGTTGCGATTGTGTTGCGCGAGGGATAAAAAAGTGTTGCGGAAGTGTTGTTTCAATTACAAGGACAAGAAATGTGTTCAGATAGTGTTTCGATCAAAATTTAAGATCCCACACATATTCTAAACGCTTTTTAGAACATTTCTAAAACACATTCATCTTTAACGTTGAAACACTTTAGAAACGCTTATTAAACAGAATAGCCTATCCCGTGAAATAATATGCAGACGTTTTCTTAATAATTTGCTCAGCAGTGTGTATTATGGGGATTAGATTCAGAAGGCTGCTAAAGGTGAGAAAACGAAACTAGTATGTTGTTGTAACAGAAACTAGTATCACAAAATTTTCTTCTATATTTTCCTATTAAAATTCATGCAGAGCAAATTTTTTATTCGAATAATTATATATTTTTTAAATTATCACTTACTAAAATTATTTTTCTATGATGAGTGCAAGCGATTTTTATTTCAAATAAGCATAACACTAAATTATGTTTCTTATGCAATTATGTCTGTTGCAATAATGTTTCTTATGAAGTGTTCTAGCTTAGAACACCAAAAAGTGTTGTTACAAAAAGGACAAAATGTGTTCTTAAATGTGTTATTTTTGTGCTCGTGCGTTTGCAGTGTGCTTTTATCATGGAAAATAATTTTAATTTGTATAGGAAAATATTTGAAAGTTTTGTGGTGGCCACATCATACTAGTTTTAATTAGGTTATATCAAAAACGAATTTAATATAATTTTAATTAAGGTATGAAGGCCGGTTTAAAGAAACAACTTAATTAAGGTTGTCACTAGTAGATTGCTTGAAAAATTTTTAAACAAAATAAATAAATAAATAAAATAAAATAAAATAAGTAAATAAATAAATATTCTATTTTCATTTTTCATTTTTCACATATTTAATTTTCCTTTTTCTTATTTAATTATTTATTTTTTAACTGTAAAATGTAATTGATAATCTTTTTCCAGAACAATTAATCCATGCATATTTATTAGCATTAATTAAAATCTCAACCTGAAAATTGCAAAGTTATAATCGAATTTTGAACTCTGTTCTTTATTATCTAATTATAATTTTTACAAAAAAAAAAAAAAAAAATCATCAGTTAAAATATATTACTACTAAATATAAAAACAGTAATTTGTATTGAAAATTTGCTTTTGGTAAGTTACTAAACACAACTCCCTCCGACCCCCTTATATATATATATATATATATATATATATATATATATATTAATACTTTTTTAAAACGTAGTAAATGCCGAGCAACAGATTTAAGATCACTGAAACCACACAGACCAAAGAATAAAATTTTATGAAATTAAAATTATCTGTGAAGACTGATTGTTAATTATTGAAACAATTAATTTTACTTTTTGATTTTTGAAACAATAAATTTTACTTATTGAGTTTACAATTATACATATATGTACATAATTGTAAACTCAAGAAGTCAAATTTTCTTTTAAAAATTTTTCATTAAAGATTAATTTTAATAATTTTGCTATGATACGATGAACAATATAAATAATTTCGTAGTAGTTTTCGGCAGAATGTTTTTGTCTTAAAATAGCAAAAATGTTTAGCAACTAAGATTTGTTTCTCTTTTATTTTAAGATGTATACTATTATTGAGATCCTCTATAACGTGATTCGATTGTAGAATTAATTCTCATGTAATCTTATTCAATTTTTAATAACTAACTCAAATCACGGATAGATTTTAAACTATTTTTTATCTATATTTTTTTTGCATGATACAAATAATTCAAAATGGTAGTTTAAGACTTTAATTGTGATTACATATGTGTGTGTGTGTAATCCCAATGAAAGTGTTAAACGACCGTTTTAGTATATATATATATATATATATATATATATATATATATATATATACCAAGTGTCCCATAAGTCTGTTGACATTTCAAAAATTCATAAAATTAACGGAATTGGTATAATTGAACGTGGTTTGCGAAAAAGTCATTCTCGTGAAAAAGGGATTTTTTTTTTTTTTTTTTTGGTAAAAAAAAATATATAGTTAAGATTTTTGTCAATAGAGGGCGCTGTACGTGAGCAAATCACACATTTTCGTGAAAAACTATATTTGTTTGCATGCAAATGTTTAGAGGCATATAAATCCTATTCTAAGTGTCTCTCATCACCATAAATTACAGTTTGCAGCAAATTACAACGTATGGTTACAACACCGCTAACTTCAGCGTCAGTCGGCTGTTCTTACCTGAAGGAAAATATCTTCAACCAATAACGCTTTATCCACCAAGTCAGCATCGCAATAAAAGCTTCATGTATGCAGAAGTAGGAGACAAAATAAGAAATAAATTGTCTTGATCGTAAAACCATGTAATTTCTGGGACTCTGATTTGTATATTTTTCGTTACTCATCCGTACATCGCCCTCTGTCAAGGAAAAATTTAACTGCTTTTTTTCCTTTACTGAAAAAAAAAAAAAAGAAAAAAAGAAAAAAAGAAAAAAAATCCCTATTCACGAGAATAAATTTTTCGCAAACTGCGTACAATTCTACCAATTCCTTCAATTTTTATGACTTTTTAAAATGTCTACTGATTTATCTCTCTCTCTCTATATATATATATATATAAGGTTTGAAGAAAAAAAATAAATCTTTTAACCATTAAAATACAAACACTGTTGATTTGAATACTTGCAATCGTAATATATTGCTGTCATTGATGTCATTCTTCGATCTTTCTCTTCTTCATTTCCCAACGATTTTTAAAAGTTTTAATACATTTAGAAATATTTTGCATGATGAGCTTGAATTTTCTTGATTAAATGCAAATTCCATCGATTAACATTTTGCTTAAGTGCTTTTACAAATAACGCTTAAGATGTGAAAAACCATATTATTTTTAACAAGATCAGTGTGAGAGAGTGCCTCAAACATCTGTTTACTTTCGACTGAGGTCGATAAAAGCACAATCAAGAATTCTGCAAGATTTTTCGTCTGCGGAAAGAAAGGAGTAAATAGGGGCTCTTTAACTGCCTTTAGGTATCATTCCAGAGGATTTTAATGATAAAATCAATAGGAGGGGAATTCTCCAAGAAGACTGAATGGGATGGGCGGGTAAAAGAAAAAGCCTTTTTTCTCAACGACACTCAGTGGAAAAAGTGTTGTTAAGCTTATTTTAGAGTTAGAAAAGATCACTCGACGGACTCGGTGACATTCTCTTTTCAAACAAAATATCGTTAGCCGTATAAGTGGTATTTGTTGTCTTAGTAACAATTATTTGTGTGCTTGTTTATTATTTTTGTAATTTGAATTCAATATAACTTATGATTTATCATTCATACACACTCACTATCTTTTTTCCCCCACATTCGATTTTATTATTTCTTACTACATTTGATTACTAGAAATTTCTCCGGCATATAAATCTATTTTTCAATTACCTAGTTGTTTGTGATTGTGACACATTTATCTTATTTTTTATTGCAAAATACCTGGTGTTTATTTATAAATCTATTTTTTACTTATAAAAATCGCAAACTTATGATTTATTTATTTGTTGTTTTCATTATTATTTTATTTGTTTATTTCATTATATTTTATTTTAATTACATTATATAACATTATATTTATTTTATTTTATTTGAATCAATGCTTATGTGTTCCAGAATCCAACAAGATTGCATATTATTGGACTCGTCTAAAATAAAAGGAAATAAAACATGCTTGCAGTAACAAAATTTCAATATTTACAACAAAAACTTAAATGCAGGTTCTAATTTTACAATAAGCTTATAAATTACATGGAGTAATTACACAGAGCTTATGAATTACGCAGAGTAATGCAGCATTTTTTTTTTTTTTTTAATTCTATTAAATATTTATACTTATGTATACCTTCTTCCTTTTTTTATGTGAGAGATAGAAATGTAATTACTAATGTCCTTAAAATCTTTTAGGAAAGAGTATACGCTTGCATACATATAAATACAAATAGATGAATCATTTTAATTATGTTGATTTTTT
Source organism: Salticus scenicus (assembly GCA_963930645.1). Classification (NCBI taxonomy): domain Eukaryota; kingdom Metazoa; phylum Arthropoda; class Arachnida; order Araneae; family Salticidae; genus Salticus; species Salticus scenicus. The sequence goes on along the minus strand of OZ005652.1, from coordinate 207,615,565 downwards.
ATATAATATTCTTACGGCACTTACGGCACACTTAGAACTTCACCAAGGAAATTTTATTAACTGTTATTATTCATAAACATTCGATGAACTAAAAAAAAATTCGTATCAGTATTTCTTAATTTTTATTTAATTTCTTAATTTATTTATTTTGTATTAATTAATTCCTAAAAATTCTCATTAAGAAATGATTTTAATATCTGATGTTCTTTCAATTTTGTATATATTATGCTCCTACTTCATTAATCTTAGGTTATCCATCTCATCTAATTTTAACTCAAAATATTCTTGGCAAACAATCCGTTAGGTTTTTTTATTTTAAACTTCATATCAATAGTAATAAATTTTATGCTGATATTTATGATAAAAGATAGGATTTTCGTTTTAACGTGAATTTATTTACTCATTTTAATGCTTGTCTCTATCTTTCTATATACGGAAATATCACTTTAATCACCTCTTTCGAATAAAAAAATTATGCTCATCAAAGTATAAAATCAAAAATATCAATCACTTAATTAAAGCTACTACGAAAATGGGTTACACTAAGAATTTTATTTTCATCATTAGTATATCAATAATTGTCTCTGTCTTGTTAAAATAATAATAATAATAATAATAAATGTATGTACATATGTTTGTATGTGTATAGCCAAATATATATAATATATATATATATATATATACACACACAAACAATAAAACGAAATAAAAAAGGTGCAGGATGGGTGGTCAGATTTTTGATTAAGGAGGATAGAAGGTGGTGTTTCGTTAGTTGGTTGGGAGGAATATTGAAGTACATTTTAAAAAAAGTGTGTGTGTGTGTGTGTGAGTGAGGGGGGCGGGGGTATTTTTGCAGAGAATTTCTTTATCATCGTTTTTTGGTTTATAATTTGAAAACTAAAAATTTTCAATTAATTTGATAGTATCAATTAATGGTTTCTTTTGGTTATTGTTCAGAAATTATACATTTAATTACATAAAATGAATGTATAAATAATGGGCTCGAAAATTAATTTTGTGCTTTGTAAAACTAAATGCAAAAAATTCCAAATTTTCAGAGAATTAAGAAATTTTAGATTGATACAAAATCTATTAGCCGCTCATATTTGCCTTTCCCTAACATGATAAATAATTTTAGTCATAGAAATAATACAATATTGCTAAAATATTTACATTAAAATTGCTATAGCTTTTTAAAGTTAAAGCTTTGAAAGCTGAAAAAACTAATTAAAGTTTGGAAAGTTAGATTAATACAATTATATATATATATATATATATATATATATATACATATAGAAATGCTATAGAAATTTATAGATTGTCATTAAATGAAAGTGTTATTTAACTTTTTAATCTATTAAACTTGAAGAATTGATTAGAGAAATAAATAAATCATTTTCATATAAAACTATTTAAAAATATTCTACTTTTAGAAATGAATTTAAATATTTTTCCTACTTTTAGAATTAAATTTAAATGGTTATTTTTCTCTCATTAAAACTAAGCTCAAATTGTTATAACTAACTTTTATATTAAAAAAAATCACGTTTTATTAAAAAAAAAAAAAAAAAAAAAAAAAAAAAATTGAATAAAAATTTCTAAATCACGTTTTGTCTTAAAATGTTTATAAGTTTCCCCACGAAATTGCGTACGCTCTCTCTCTTTCTCAAAAAAAAAAAAAAAAAAAAAGTTAAAATGATATTGTGAACATGTTCTTCACTATACTTACCTAATTTTGATAAATTTCAGATTTGATTCACCTTGTTGCTCTATTTAGTTAATTCATTTGGGATAATTCATAAACTTAATTTATCTGCTTACTTTGGTGAATTCTTATGGCAACTCGTATTGTGTGAATACGGTGTTTTCAACTATGTGGATGAAAATACAGTTGTTTTCTTTCCCCCTTTCTATAATGGGGTCAATCAATAATTTATTCAGTTTATCTCTTTTATCTATGTTATTTAACTAAAAAAAGTTTTTCGAGTCCTGAAAGAACATTTTTAGACTTACAGCTTTCTATGCATATTCCAGTTTGTTATATAAATGGACAATAATGGGTACAAATGAGATTTGAACCAATTCCATACAATATTTTACCCTTTAAGATAATTTAGAAAAAAAAGACAAAAAAAAAAAAAAAAAAAAAACTAACAATGATTTACATTTCATATCTTTTTTTAGAGTCAAACAAGTAATTTTATTTCTTAAAATCTAGGTTCAGTCATAATAGGTCAAGGGGAATAAGCATAATATATATATATATATATATATATATATATATATATATATATATATATATATATATATAACTGTGACAAAAATATATAATGATGGCGTCTAGCATCAGCTTGAATTTGAAAATGATTTTTCTCTTCCCTTCCTTCTTGTCTATTAGGCTCTGATGGTTATGAATCTGCACGATTCTTGTCTTGTCTCTGTTCGTCAGCTTCTTTTCGTCTTCGAGCATCTTTTCTTTTACCATGTTCTTAATCAACATTTTATTTTTTAAACAAGTGATAATAAAACAAAGAAAAGAAAAAGAACGAAGATTAAATTACGCATAAAAAATTGTACATTAAAATTAATAGATAAATTACACATTAAAATTCTGTCTTAAACAGAATTTAATTAAAGGGAAAAAAATAAAAATAATTCCGTAAGTTTTTCTTTTTGCAATCAGTTATTTTTTATTTGGTCTATTTTGTATGAAAGAAACAGGCTTCAGTCTTTATAAATAAATAAATAAGATAAAAATTAAAGTAAAACAAAAAAAATAACACGTTTTTTCCCCTTCCTCCCATTTTGCATATTTGTATAATGTTTAAAAGCCAACAAAATTAAAACTTCATTTTATACAAAAGGCACATGTCTCGTAATTAAAAAAATGTATATATTTAAAGCTTAAATATGCTTATCTAGTTTAGTAAACTATACTGATTTTATTAACTTTATGTAGATAGTAATGAAAACCATTACAAACATAAAAATCGATTTATTTAAATCTAACTGCTCTCAATTTTGGCGTGTAAAAATGTAGGGTAAACGGAGATTTCTAGAAGCATATGAATCTGATATCAAGCGAAAAACAGCTCGACCCATCTTCTTCTTTACAGCATTTATTTGTACACTACCTCACGTACTGGACTGATGATCGTTTGCTTTTTGCAGAGTGGACCATCTCTACGGAAAGCTCAGCGTAAATGCATCACTTAGGGAAACGCATTCTCAGATAGTGGTTTGAAACGTGATTTCTACTCCACACAGTCTCTTATTTGCAAAGATGAACTAAAAAAGAAACCTATCTTAAGTTTTCCCTAAGACTAGTATCTAAAAAGCATTGAATACAATTTTATTTAAAGTGCAATATAGATTTTGGGTGATTTGGACTGAATGAGTAAAATGTTCATGTCTCGAAATTTAAAAGCAAATATTACTGATAGCGTGATTTTATTTAAATATCATTTACTAGCTTTAAAAATATTTTTAATGTTATTATTTCAATAATAGTTTATTATTATTAAAAAAAAAAAAAAATTGAGCATTTTCAGAACTTCCATAGAATATAGAATAATTCCGTAATCAATATTCAAATAAAAATAGAATTATATTAATCTTTAAAAAATGTAGATATTGGAAAAAAAAGAATCTAATATCTTTATCTGGTATTACTGCACTATGTAACAGCATTTCTAAACTTGCGAACAGTATTTTCAATTAAAAAAAAATCTGGAGTGACTCCACTCGACTTTCCGAACATTGAGTAATTAACAGTTTTGTAGATAAAGTAAAGAAAGAGGTGTTGTTAAACAAACAAAAGAGAGAAAACCATAATAGAGTGTTTGAGTATTTTTTTCCATCTATTACACGATGTTTTATTTAACGCTACTGAACTTTGAGCCAATAGATCATAATGATAAAGAATTTTTCGTTGTGTCCCTGTAAAAACCTATAAATGCTAGATTCACCAAAATGCACACAGTTAGTGCAACAGTGATTTATAATACTCATATAAATTTTCAGCTCAATTGAATAAGGCGTTTAGATGCTATCGTACTTTTAAAAATTTGGCCCCATAGGCATAATGATAAAGAATTTTTCTTTGTGTCCCTGTAAAAAAACTATAAGTGCTAGATTCTCCAAAATCTATACAGATTGAGTATTTGTGACTTATAATATGTGTATAAGTTTTTTGCTCAATTGAATAAGGTGTTTAGATGCTATCACACTTTTAAAAATTTGACCCATAGGCATAATGATAACGAATTTTTCTTTGTGTCCCTGTAAAAAAACTATAAGTGCCAGATTCTCCAAAATCTATACAGATTGAGTATTTGTGACTTATAATATGTGTATAAGTTTTTTGCTCAATTGAATAAGGCGTTTAGATGCTATCGCACTTTTAAGATTTTGCTCCCATAGGCCATAATGATAAAGAATTTTTCTTTGTGTCCCTGTAAAAAGACTATAAGGGCTAGATTCTCCAAAATCTATAGGGTTTGTACTATGGTGACTTACAATATACGTACCAACTTTCAGGTTATTCTGACAAAGCGTTTAGACGCTAGCGTGTTCACTCACAGACATACACACATACATACACACATACACACATACACACACACACATACATACATCATCACAAAAATAGTGGAAACGGACTCAAGGGGCCTCGAAACGTATAGAAACATCAAAATCTCAAATTCGGATTTTTGACATGATTACAATACTTTCCTCATTATAGTGTTTGGAAAGTAATAAATACGTGAAAAGAAATATGAGAATAAAAGATTAATTTAAAAAATTTTTAAATATTTCTTCAAAACAATTAATATTTTATTTATTTATTTTTATTTTCTCCAAACTTTTACGTTCTATCTACACACTCAATCATACAATTTCTGGTTTGTTCATAGCTTTTTAAGTAAAAAGTATTATAAAAAATTTTGTGATGCATATATTTAAATCAATGTGATTTATGTTTTGTTTCCTTGACATCAAAAAATAAATAAATCAATAAATAAATAAATAGCTATTTTACGATTCAAAATGGCAATGTAACTTTTTTTTTTTTTTTTTTTTTTTTTTTTTTAATAAATGTATTAGAGGTATACCCGGTAAACACTTTTTAATAATAATAATAATAATAATAATAATAATAATGTATCTGATTCAATCGATTAATATTTTAATATCATTCGTAGAAAATTAAATAATTTGAACCAATAACCTAATGACGTAATTTTCGTTTTGTAAATTCCTAATTTTAAAAGTGTAGGAAAAGAGAATAGGGAGATGCATTTTTAATAATTGTTTTTAAATTAATATATTAAATGAAAATATAATTAAAATATAAAAGTGCACATAAAGTGGACTCTAAAATATACATAAAATCAATACATGCAACCTTTCATCCAAGCAGATGATTATATAAAACAATTTTCCTAAAAGCAAATTAATCAATTCTTTCTTGTATCCAAAATAATGTAAATCTGGCAGTTCTCTATATCATATATTTCTGGCAAATTCTTTAGTATCATGTTCTATTCCGTGATTTCTGAACATGAATAGAGTAAGTGTTAACTTTTTTTTAGTAATATAGGGTGATTATAATTAAAGTTACGATTTCAAAACGCTATAATTTTAAAACTACCCATCAGAGCGATTTGTGATTTTACCAGAGCAATCGTGAGGCAATGAAATTTTATTTGGGGGAGGGAAAAAAGTAGTTCCTACATGTTCCTATAGAGGGCGCTGTCAGGGGAATGTCAGGGGAAACGCCTAAATGGACTCATTAAACACAGGAATATTGTTAGCAACACAGTGGAATAGCAGGAAACAATAGACTTCAAGGGCTTACTACAATTTTTTTAGCAAAAAGACAAGAATACGTGTTTACAGCGGAAACAGTCATAGTGAAAAGAGAAAAAGAGGAGCCTCATGGAACAAATATTTTACGGATAATTAACGGCACATTTTGGAACTTTTTTTTTTTTTTTTTTGCCAAACAAAATTTCATTGCCTCAAAATTGCTCTGATAAAATATCAAATCGCTCTGATGGGTAGTTTTAAAATTATAGCGTTTTGAAATCGTAACTTTAATTATAATCACGATGTATTTTAAATTAAAATGAGAGATCTGTTTTCGTTTTCAAGCATTATACAAAACTTCAAGAAAGTTGCAACTGTATTAAGGCTAAGGTTTTTTTTTTTTTTTTTTTTTTTTTTCCCATGTCAATCAGGATTTTGTGTAATACTTTAATAATCTGATATACCTGCAACAAATGTCTAGCTATATTTTTATGAATAAAAATGATGCACCCCTCTCCTGACTAATTTCTATCAGATAGGCGGCAGCCGTCAGTTCTGCTTTCCATTATCAAGGGCGGGGCTTGTCGAAGTTCAGTTATCTACTTCAAATATCTCCCTCCACCTTGTACTTGATTTATTTCTCTTCTGTACACGTAGCGCACATAACCTGACGGGCACGTGACTTTTTGTAGTGGTTATCTTCATGGCACATCAAATACTCCACCCCCACTCAAATGAGTACAAGTGGGAAATGGTGGGAAATTGTGCGAAAAATTTAGTTTTTCTATAGCTTTACAACTATCCTAGTTAAATTTCGCCGAAATCGAATAATCGAGAGCATCAAATATAAACCACAATATGTGGGCCTCTATTCTCTCCATTATAAAATCTAAACTATTTAATATTTTTACATTTGATTATACTAATAAAAATCTGAATAAATTGGCTTTAAAATGATCAGGGTTCGAGTAAGACTTTTGGTGGCCCTGGACACATCTTTTATGTGGTGTCCCCTTCCTCCCTTTGCATATGCAGTTTTTTTTTTTTTTTTTTTTTTTTATGTATTACAAATTGTATGACTTTTATAATTTAGATATTTCGAATGATATAAATAGAACAAAGTTATGCATCACTCAAAAATATTTCTTTAACTTAATCTCTGAGAAAAATAAAATTGAAGAATAATTGGACAAAATGTCTGATTTATCTGTAATAGGTTAAATATGTAGAGGTAGGTTATTGATTCGTTAGTCTCAGTATCCTAGAAGGGGGAGAGAAATGCTTGTACTTATTTCTTATCCTATGGCAAAGAATAAGCAAGATATCCTCATGCCAAAATTGTGGACCAAAAAAGGCATCCAGTCTATCGAAATCTAGCTAGTAATATAAACATACATGAAAAATAGCTATTTTTTCTTTACCATTTCTGTTATTGTAAAAACTGCATAGTTATATTTACATTTTTCTATAGTACACAAAGATAGTGACACATTTTAAAACTTGATTTATAGATTTGGTGCCCCCCAAATTTCAGTACCCTGAGCCAGTGTAAACATAAAAAGTCAACCAAAAATTTTAAGCTAGGTTTTAATTTTAAGACACAAACGTACACAATTAAATGCAAGTTATCATTGTGTGAACTCATTTTATTCTATATATATGCGCTGAAAACAGAAGAAAGTGGGATATGTAAAAAAAAGATTAACGATCGTCTATTTTTCAGTTATAGCTTTACATTTGAAGTTTTCTCCTCACCCATTATTCCAACGAATGACATTTTACGAAAATTATATACCATTTAAGATGTATATATATGTAAAGTTACCTAGTGCAAAAAATGAAAATAAAACAAATAAATATGTCTAGCAAATATTTCTGTTTATAAACCGAAAACATATTGGAAACAGTTATATTAAAATTTATTTAAAAATCATAGTCGTCTGATTATCTAAAATATAGAAATCTATATCAGAGAGAGAGAAAAAAAAAAAAAAAAAGGTGTAACAGAATAATAAAAGAAGAGAATAATAGCAAGCCAAAACAAGGATTTATATAATTGTTTTACAAAATAATATGTTGAAAATATTTAAATTTCATACGTTACTGTAACAGATATCTTTCCCTGAAATAAAATGCAATTTCGTAAAAAGCATCTAAATTCTCGTGTGAAGAATTCCTTTTTATTCGAATAATTTTTCGTAAATAGATTGCTATACAAGGCGATAATTAACAAGCAAATCTTCAACTAACTGCAGTCAATAATTAAATTACTAAACATTTGATTAAAATCATTTGATAATTTCGCTTCCGAAAAACATTACCCATGAAAATTAGCATTGTTTTCTACTATTAAATTAAGTCCTTTCGCCTTGATAAATAAAAGCTTCCGTGCTTAAATTTCCCAACAACAATAACATTAACATTGACAGCCACAACAATAACTACAAAGTGATTTGATACAGGATTTTCAAGGGTGATCCAACAAAGTCGGATGTCTAACGGTGATCAGTTAACCCTGTTTGAGCGGTCTTATGCCTGTAAAACTCTTTTCGCTGCATTAAGAATGCTGGTGCTGGAAAACGAATACTGTTCACGATACTATATAATTTTGAATTTGGGTTATAATAATTAAAACGCTTGAAATTTTCATGCATAAAAAAAAGTACCAATCCTGTTATGATGAAATGAAATTCGTAACTACGAACTTTGAAACGTGTTTTACTATTAAGTTTTTAAGAGAAATTTTTATTAAATTTTCGTTATTAATATGAAATCGTTGAAACAATATAAAGATGATTAGGATTAAAAGTAATTTTTACTAAAATAATGTTAAATAATTTAGTTTAAATGATCAAATATTATTAACAAAAACACTAATAATAACGATATATATATCACTATTTCCCCATATAGTTTAGATGTAATTGTGAATTATAATAATATTGAATTAAAGATATTTTAAAACTATCTTTAATACAGCCTTTAATTCTATTTAGTAATATTTGTTTCGTATGAATGTTGTAAAGGATACGTTAACTCTCAAAAGTTAGAAAAAAAAAACTTTTTTTTCTGGACAGAATTTAGTTTAGGGCTCTAATCCTTATTTTTGACTTTTTTTCTTTACGTATGGTATTTGTAAACTTTTAGGGGGGAACTATAGGTGGGGAACTTAGGTAATCGTAAAAATTTTCCACCTCTTTTTTTTTACTTTTTTACACGTTTTTAGGTGTGAGGAATCCAAAAATATCAAAATGAGTATGGTGTCCGTTAGTACGTTAGTGTGTTATTTTGTTAGTCTATGTACACGATATCTCACGAACAAATAATCGCAGAGAGGTCGGACCAGTTTTAAAATATTATTTATGGCACTGAAAAGAAACCTATTCAATTACAACATTCCAAATAAAAAACTTTAAAAGTTATCCGAAATTTATTTTTTCTTAACATGAGAGAATAGGGCAAAATTTCACATAAGCGTGCATGAAAAGAAATGTTTTTATCGTAAAAATGTAAGAAAAGCTTTTAAATATCAGTTTTGATGCCGGGATGAACATCATTAACTATTAACATGCTACTTTGAAAATTTCGCAAATTATTCGAAATTTACGAATTTCTTAACATGGCACAATACAGCAAAATTTCGCATAAACGTCGGGATATTTTCTTCGTAAAGATGTTAGACTACTTTTAAAACATTATACATGATGCTGTCATAAACATTCTCGACTATTAATTTTCCAATTTAAAAATTTCGTAAGTTATTCGAAATTTAAGCTTTTATCAACATAGCAAAATCTGGCAATATTCCATATAAATATGCATTTCGAGGAATGTAGCACTGTAAATAGTAGCATGAAACCTAAACTACGAAACTGACCCTAATAAAATAAATTAATAGATTAGAATGGATAAATATATCGAACTGAACGGTGGGTAGCCTATTAGGCGGAAATTTCATTCTGTGCCAAGTGTTTGGTCAAATTTATTTCTCTTAACATGAATATAATAAGTCCTGTACTAGAAATTTATGAGAACATATATATGATGGGGAACTGAGCAGAGTCCACCTATACCAACCAGTTATATTCTGTGATAGATTATATCATATTATTTAAAAGTCAGGACATAGCTGTTAACCCTGGAAATTTTCTTACACCTCTATTCCAATACAAGTATTTTTACTTTATTTAGAAATAAATAAATCTGCAGTTAAATGAAACAAAGATAATTAATCATTCGTTTAAAAAAAAAAAAAATCATTTTAGAACTACATATACTGGTATCAGGTTTGGTTGGTTGGTTGGTTGGAGGATTAAGGCCGATTGACTCCTTATGTGTCCTAGGCCTATAGGGGGAATGCCCTCCGTGGGGGCTGGTATCAGGAACTATATTAGCACTTTACCAATATGTATAAAAATTTTAAAATTAAAATGACGTCAGTTTTGTGAGATGTACAATTTATATTTTGATAATTTTTCATTGTTTATGTTTAATTAAGTATATTTCTTTTTATATCGGAAAGAAAAAAAAATAAATGCGTAAAATTTCTGTAACAGATTAATATTCTTTAAGCCTAATTTTAAACCTAATATAAATTTATTATTTTCATACATTAATTAATTAAAAAAGTAATAAAAAATTCGAAAATCGTGCTTTGAGATACACTCGGACACCTCGGGGTGGGGGGTGAGGGGGTGATCCGAGCTCCTGTATTTCTCTACGCTGTCCCCCCCCCCCCACACACACACAGACATTGCCTTTTATATTTATTGTAAAGCTTGTCATAATGATAAATTACCTCAAAGCTGGTAGGCAGGGAAGTGACAAGTTCGAATCTGGGTCACGCTCTTTGGCTACCTGCTCGAAATTTATCTGTGATTTTTCTTCGAAGATCCCTTAGAAAGACCCCAGTGGGTTGCACAGCCTAAGGCCTAGTACCCTAGTGCTGTCAAATGGCTTTCATTTTTACACTATACCCCAACACCATCACCCTAACTTTCGAAATAATCAACCAAATTCGAAATAAAATTGGACAGTGTAGTTATGTATGTTATTAATACCTTAGTTGGTTGGTCAACTTAATTCTCTATTTTGTTTTCAATTGGCGGCCACTTGAAAATTTCAGACTGACATAGAAAGAGATGTGCTAAGTTAACGTATGTGCTTAAAAATCAATATATATATATATATATATATATATATAAAGAGACGGCTACTGTAAATGTTCAGTCTCACATAAAATATGCGCTTCTGAATTGGTTTGTAACGATACTCCCCCCCCCCCCTTTTCGTTTCAAAATAGCGGCCTCTTGAGAATTTCAAACCCACATACAAACTTATTTAGTAACCCATCTGACTGAAGTTTGATAAGTGTGTATCAGGCCTCAAAATATTTTTTATTCAATGCGATCTTCTACGTTTTATTTAAACTGGAGGCCACTGGAACGTTTCACAGATTTAAAAAAAAAAAAAAAAAAAAAAAACGTATTTATGAGCCGATTTATATGAAATTTGGTATGTGCATATCCCGTATGAAGATCTTAACCAAGAATGAACATTATTTTGTTAGAAAATTGCGGCAACATGGGGTGAAAAAAAAAACTACTCTTGGTACTCAGTTCAGAAGGACTTGTTTTTATAATGAAAGTATGACACTAACTATTAAAATTCATATTTTCAACTTATTCTTCTCACACATATTTGTTACCTCGAAAATGTAGGAAATTTAAGCGTCTTATGACTATTACTATTATTATTATTTTAGAAAATAATATTTTGTATATACTCTCAAAATTATTCCTTGAATTTATGATCAAGAAATTTCCTTCAATAATAATATCATGAAATATCATGAGTCCATATTTAAGCTAGCGATAGAGGCTTCTAGGAGCAAACTCAAACTGAATTTGACCCGAGAATCCAGTCCTAAATTGAATGACAAAATATATTTCCCAGGCCAATGAAGCCTTTGTCATACAGCCACCACAGAGGCTTTTAACGATTCCCGTGGATTCAATTAAGGAGATAAATGATCTATCACTGGAATGCTGGCAGAACATCGTCTGTGCTATCACCATAGCACAGACCCCTCGATTCCCCTCGATTCGATTTCCCTAGCATACACTATAGGCTATAAAAAAAATCTTAAATTTATATCGAATAAAGTGAATGTTCATCGTCAAATTATAAATTGTCGAAAGTCGCAGTTAGTTTATTCGACATTTTAAATAATTACATTAAATAATTTTTTAGGCATTTGTCTATCTAAAAAACATGAAGTGAAAAACTATAGAAATCTATTTTACAATGAATAACTTCACACCATTTTCAATTGTTTTAAAACAAATCTATCAAACTGTTAACTTTAATTTATTTTAAATTTTGACAGCATTTAAAAGAATACATTAATTTAATTTTTCAGTCAAAAATTCTACGTTTATGAAGTAATTGTATTTTACAAATTTGAAACAACAATACAACTACAGTGCATTTAAAATGATAAGGTCTGCTATGTAGTTTCGGCATTATGGTTAAAATTTGGTAAATAATGGAGGTCCATGGTATACAATTTGTAGAACTTATTGTGGTGTCACATGTGGAACAATCAAACACGGTGATATAAAGAATTAACAGTTTTGATGTTGAGTACAAATAGTAACATGCATCTTTTTCTTTCTTTTTATCAATACGAAAGTAAATAAATTCCCTCAGTGATTAAGTTACGGAAATGGAATGTTTCATTAATTACAATAAAAGAGTCTTTATGATTTATTCATATATATATGTGTGTGTGTGTGTGTGTGCGTGTGTGTGTAAAAACGGATTACTCACTCAATATATAAAATGAAGAGATATTCGTTTCAACATTAAATCATTCTTTCTAGTTATTCATAAGATTAAAATGAAACTAAAACTCATTATTTAACTCAAATAATCAATCCGTTTGTCTACACACAAATATTTTTAATACGATGATTATTTACACTTATTATTTACATGGTTTCAAGATGATTAGGAAAAATATTGTAAATTAGCACCTTCTGTGCTATTTAAACATAAAAGTAAATACAGAACACTTTTGTTCTGTCATATTTTACGTGAGTTCGTCTGACTACACTACTTCATCAACCAACGAGGAACGGAACGGCGACTGACTGTTCGATCGAACTTTTTTCTGCCAGTCCACTTGTTGCCATTCTCCAGCTACAAATATTGAAGTGGCAAAGTTGTAGGGGTATTTCCTCTGTAAGTGGAAAAGTTGAACTCCTTTAACTTCACATATATATATTAATAGTTTTTTAAAACGTAGTGAAAGCCGAGGAGCAGAAGTTTTAAGACCCTTGAAACAACATAGACTATAAGCACAAAATTTCATCAGATTAAATTTATCTGTGAAGATTTTTTGTTAATTATTGAAACAATTAATTTTACCTATTGATTTTTGAAACAATAAATTTTGCTTATTGATTTTTATTTAATTTAATTTACCGTCAAACTCACCTTAATATTATAGTTGCTATTTAAATAATGTTGCCTTTACGTTAAAACGACATGAAACCAAAGCAAAAGAATCAAACAAGCAATGAGAGAATAAACAATTATAACACTTTTTTTTTGGGGGGGGGGGGCAATTATTTCTCCATTAAGAATAGCTCAGAACGGTGAAAAAGACTTTTCAAAGGAAACCTACACACATATATATATATGTATAATATAATGTAATATAAATATAAATTATACATTCATGTTTGTGAAAATTGCATCACCAAAAAGGAATGCGAATATAAGAATGATAATTATTGGGCACATACATTATAGCAGGAAGAGCAATTGATTAAATTTTCAAGAAGTTTTCAGTAATATAACCTGAGAAAACAGTACATAAAGCAGCGACCTCTTGGAGTAATAATAACTACACTTATCTGCCTAGGCATTAAATCGAACAGTGATTGGATGACATATTAAAGTCGCCTCTTGTGCTCACATTTATTTGTAGATATTATAAATAAGTTTGACCTCAATAATATAGGTAAACGCTCTAGAATTCTAATAGGGTTTTCTAAAACTCGCTTTCAAAGGGGACTAGAATTTATAAGGATGACATGGAACTATTTTTTCTACAGCCACAGTTTAGATTCTAGATGCCAGTTACAGAAGTTTTTCTGAGTGAGTTATGGATCTTTTGTATTAGAGAAAGTTTTGCTTGATTTTCAAGAATTGGGTCATAAATCTAAATTATAATTGCTAAAAATCGCCTCATGAGTTAGCATTTATTCACAGAGATTTTAAAATAAGTTTGATCACGATAATATAGGAAATGCTCTAGAATTCTAATAGGGATTTTTTAGAACTTGCTATCAAAGGGAACTAGAATTTTTGAGGATGAAATGAAACAATTTTTACTAAAGCCACAATTTTTCTAGATGTCAGTCACAGATTTTTTTTTTCTTTTTTTTCAGTGTACATATAGCTGTTTTTGTTCCATAAATGCTTTTGCTTGACATTTTCCACGATCTTCATGTGTGTTATAATTTCTATATTATCTCAAGAATCCCCCATCAGTCTTAGAAAAATTATAAGGAACACAAAAAGTAAATATGTTTTTACACTTTTTTTAAGATCCAAATATCTTTTTCGGCTTCTAATGTACCAATGTGTTACATTAAAAAACCACCTCACAAATTCGTCATTAATTATTATTGAATGAGGTGGCATGCATAATTTTTATTGCATATATCTTTAAAAAATACATTTCATTAACTAAAAAAATATGTTTAAAGTGCAATTTTCGTCTGTTTCATAAAGCAGTAGAAAAAGGATTAAATAAGCTTAAAATATTTGGTAATAGTTAAGATTACTTATAGTTAAGATTAGTTTATTATAATTAACCAAACTTTAAACATCATACTTATGATTCATAATAATTTGCAATTTTCTTTAAAAAAAATAATAAATATTCGTCACAAGTTATATTCAATAAGTCTATTTCTTATTTATTAAAACATATATTCTCTCATCATTGTTCTACATACATATTTCCTTAGTGAAGCGTGACAACTGCTATCACATGACACAGCCCCTCTCTGGAGGTTAAAATCACTCAAAACAGCTGCACAGTGGTGAGCAGTCTCCTTCCGTCTTTTAATCTTTTTAATCTTAATAAATATAATGTAAGTGGTACACTGCATTTTATATTACGAATTTAATGGTCCACAATATATGTATATATATATATGAAAATAGTGTTCTTTAAAATGGAAAGTTTGGCGATTGCTTCTCTAAAGTTATTTCATGGAAATCTAACCCTCAGAGGAAAACAATACAATTAAAATAGACTGTAACAGTTATAAGTTTTTTAATTTAACGTATAAAAAGTATCAGTGTTTGTAATTACTTAACAAGACATAAAATAATATAATAATAAAATTACTGTCTATATAATGCTGATAAATGGTATCTAAGTTATGTCATATCTTATGATAATAAATTAAAAGCTTCTAAAATGAAATATAAAATTGGAATATCCTGCTTATCATGATATTTCCATTTTTCAAAGCAAATTTATTTTTTATGTCCCTGTACAGTTAAATAAATAAATAATAAATAATAATTAAAAAAAAAAACCAAAATATAAAAATTAACATATATCCACTACTAAAGTATTTATGACGTGTGAACCAAACGTTATACCACGAAAAAAAGAACGGCAAAGGATTAAAAACCTTCAAAAAAAAAAAAAAAAAATAGGGCAACTGTACCAATAGTAGATATTTTAAGAACATTTAAGTATAACCGATGCTCGATACCCTAATTAACTATTTCTATACATAACTGTACTGAGAAAAAGGATAATTGAATCATTTTTATACTCGAATACTTTATTCTTTAAACGTTTTTAAGAAAAGGTGGAATAAAATACAAACTGGTTGAAAATGTTCATTTACTTAACAAAGATATTTTCTGCTTCATTAAAGCGTTAAAAGAAAAAAAAAAAAATACAGTATCACAAATTGATAACAAATCATCTCTGAAAACTTTAGCTAAAAAATAATCAGATACAAATCAAACAAAACTTTATTTCCTTATTCAAAAGCAGAAGAAAAAACAGCAAAATGTCATGAAGAGCAATTTATTTTGTTTAAGTAATCTTATTTTAAAATTGATGATTGGAAATATTTTTAGTTCAAGATAATATTAGGAGATAATTATAAAACCAACACTAAACATTGCTCGAACCAATGCAAAAATTAGAAAAATTCTACTCAGAGTTTAAATTTTAAAATGACCATTAATGGTGCAGCTTCCATATTGTTGGTGCTTTTATCCTAAATAAAACACATAATTTCCCAAACTAGGTACTGTATGCTTTTTTGTGAAAATCTCATGGTTATTTAGACATATATATATATATATATATATAGCTTTTTTCTTTTTTTCCTTCTTTTTTTTTTTTTTTTTTTGAAGATTTTTGTGTATAACAAAAATGAATTTCAATAAAATTTTACAAAATTTTCAGAAAACTTGACAAGTTATTAGGTAATCATTATTCCGAAACATAAAATGCACACGTATAATTTTCTGGGATATGAGTATTTGTAGTAATTATTAATTATTATTATCATCATTATTATTATTTATTTATTTTTTTACTGCACTTGTACTAAAGATAGATTTTTTTATATATATATATATATATATACAGTTTGAAAGCTTGATTATTGGGCAACTTATGTAAAGAATTCATTTGAATAGAGTAAAAATTAAGAAAATTATTGGCAAAAAAATGAGCAAGATTTTAGATGTTTTTCAGAGTTGAAATTTCATAAAAGGTATTTCATACCCATGCCAGGTATTTAATTTGGAAGTATAATTATTTCACCGAAGTAGCAAAAATTATTTTTTGTGAAAAACCCCATTTGAACTTATTAATCTTAGTAAATAAATAACATTTATATTTTAATGGAAAATATAAGTTTGTAAATATTTTTTGTACATCCAGGTCATTTCGTTCAGTACTTTTTTTCTAATTTAGAAAAAAAAAAAAAAAAACTAATAATTAGTCCAACGCTGTATTTATAGAGAAAAGCGAAGAATAAAGAATTACAGAGCAAAGATTTAATCGTCAAACTAAAAAGTAACAAAGAAAAAAAAAAAGAAAGAAAGAAAAAGAATGAAGGAAAAGAAAAGAAAAACACATGAACCGTAATATTTTTTGAAAAATCGATTGTTCTTTACAAAGAAAGAAACCTGGAAAACCGTTTTTGTAAAAATAACAATGTTATTGTATTTTCTGTTTTACAATACATACATGTACGTAGGCACATTTACTCATACATTAAAATAATTTTTTAATTCTGTTTGAATGTTTGTCGTTCATGTTTTTATTTAGGATAAAAGCATCGATAGAGGAATCTGTATGAGTAATGAACGTTTTAAAATTTAATGGACATTTTCAAAAGAAGTCTTATTATTTTTGCATAGGGTCTAAAGTTCAAGATCACTTCGTTCATTTTTTTTTTTATTTTTTTTTATTATTTTTTTTTTTTTTTTAGAAAAGAGAAAAAAATGTAAAAAAAAAAAAACTCTAATAATTTGGCCATTATTGAGTGTATTAAATATACTTGTTGTACACATTTCGTGAAAGGTTTTTAAAGATCGATGTCTCACATAATGCGAAGTGCAGTACGAATCTATTCGTTTTCTAATGTTAGGCCCAGATTGAATGCTTGTATACATATATTTCTATCAGATAGATAGATGATAGAATAATCAATAACGTTCAACAAATCAGATTCAGGATGCAAGCTAATGCCTGCATCCTGAATCACACGATACACGTAGAATTTCAGTTTAAGGTTTTTTCTTTTAGTTCTTCAGTTTAAAGATATGAATAATGTAAAGGGAAAAAAAAAAGTTTTTATACTTGATTTATATAACGTTCTTAATTTATAAAATAAAAATTCAAAAAATTGGAACAAACCTTTTTCTTATTACTATTATGTAATAATATAGATTATTTTAAAATGTAAAGATGGCATCAGCTATATGACTGAATTTTTTAATTTTATATGAAAGGTTAAAATTAATACAATTCACTTATAATATTTTTTGCATTTCTTTCTTTCTTTCTTTTATTATTATTATTATTATCATTATTATTATTAGAGATTACTGAAACATGCATTCTATTTGAAAAACATAAACCTTTTCTGTTATAACTATTAATTTTGTTTCTTATAAAACAAATAAAATTCGATGTTCAATAAAATCGGTCTCTAATAAATATGTTTAAGAAATAGATATTTTTTTAATCGCATTAAACTGCACATTTTTTTTTTTTTTTTTTTTTTTTTTTATAATATTTATGTAGACATATTGTCTAACGGAAACAATCCTTGTACCTATTTTTATTTTATTTTTTCTGATACCCAGAAAATAACTATTGTCTAAAAGCATTCCATAATAAAATAACTTAGAATGAAAACTAAGAATTTTTTTAAAAATAAGAAGTAGCTAAAATGTACTTTTTAACAGTAACTTTATTTTCACTTTTTGTTTAAGTATGTAAGAAGAAATAAATTTGTTATTCAATATATATATATATATATATATATATATATATATTTTTTTTTTTTTTTTTTTTGTTCTCTTCTGTATTAATAAGAAAAAAATGTATTGGATTCGAGAAAATTACTAAATTCCGATTTTCGACTAATTCGCATTTTTTGAGATATATTCTAAACACAACTTGACCATATTTAGAAACTGTTCCGTCTGTGTGTCATTGAGTGTGAAAAACATATTTTGACAACTCTAAATCAAAATCTAATGCACAGAATTTTCCATTTTCTAGAAAAACTATATTACATTTTTTGCAGCGTCATGGTTTACAGATTTTATAGATGGTTAAATTAAAACTAGTTGATAGAAAAAATCTATTTTATAATCATAACTGCTAGACGTGCTAAGTTTACGTGGCATATAATATCCTAGTTGTATAAATTAGTCTTAAGTTAATACATTTGTTTTCTTGGCAAAATTATCATGCAACATACAAGGGATATTAGAGCTGAAAGGTTTAAACGATGTCATGTTTTTCTCAAACACACTTTTTTCAATACAGTTAATTCAATCATTTAAAATAAAATCTGTTTGTTACTTTCTTCTAAGAAAGTAACTAAGTTCTAGTAAGTTTTAAGAAATTTCTAGAAAGTTCTAAGTAAGACAGTTCTAAGTTACTTTTTTCTGAGAAGAAACTATTGAATTTGTAAAAAATTTCAATTTCCGATGGATTCACATGTTTGAAGAGGTCCCGAGCACGATTTGACATTTTTTAAAAATGTCTGTGTGTTGTGACAAAAGTTTTGCATCAACTGCAGCTCAAGAACTATTGCACAGAATTTCATATAAATTTATATGTAGCTCTATCTTGACATAAATTAGTACCTATCAACTTTTGGATCAAATTGTATTGCAGGAGGCGTTGCCATCTCGTTTTTTCATAATTTTTTATATGGCACTATAGGATAAAATTTCGTATAAATGTACGCAAAGAAAATTATTTTTAATTAATCATTGTAAAATTTCAAAAACAATTTATAATACAGTGAAACCTCTCAAGTTGGACACCCCTCTAAGTTGGACGCTTTTTCTCGGAACGGAATGTATCCATTAACATTATGTCTAACCCCTATAAGTTGGACACCTCTCTAAGTTGGACACTTTTTCTTGGAACCGTAGGTGTCCAACTTAGAGAGGTTTTACTAATAGTCAACCAGTAAAAAAATTTTTTTTAATAGAAGTATCGTGTTCTTTTCTCCAGGAGTACCCCGGGGAGGTGTAAATTTTAAATATATTTCAAAATAGCTCGTCAACACCTTCTAAACGAATGGTTGAACTTTAGGTCATTAATAATTTAAAATATATATATATAGATTTTTTTTTTTTTAACCAAAAAAAAACAAAGGGGGGGGGGGGGACATGAAAATAGATGCTTTTTAACACGTTTTTATTAGCTTCTACTGTATATATGTTTGTTTGTATGTATGTTTGTAACCGCTCTGGGAACAAACAAAAAATATATATAGTAAAAAAAAGACTTTCCCTACGTGAATGCTGTGGCTGTGAGGTAAAGCTCCGGGCTACGAACCTGTATGTCTAACGTTCGAACCCAGTCAAGGGAGATTTTTTTAAAATGGTTTTTGTTTAATTCTAAATTATTTTATTAAAAATTTAAAAATATGTAAATATTGTGGTGTGTCACTCACACGATTTTCTCTTACACTTCATTTTAATACTATAAAGATAGATATTTTGTACTTTTTAGTTCACATTTCAATAAAAGAGTGTTCTTTAATTTTTTAAAAGTACAATTTATTATTATTATTATTATTATTATTATTATTATTATTATTATTATTTATGTCGTCCGTACGGCACAAAATAGACTTTATTTTTAGCGATATACTTCTTTGAGATGAAAATCGCCCGCATTCATCATTGAAAATAATTTTTAACCGCATGAATTTGTATAGGAAAATACAGACGAAAGTTTGCTATGGCCCCAACATAATTTTTTGCTTACAGTCTACGTTTGAAATAAAAGCTCTAAGTACCTATAATACGAAATGTGGTTATTATTACTACTTTATATTTATCATATATACAAAACTATGTCACAAAATAACACTATAAAATAAATAAGAGCACTGATGTCGCATAGTTCAATTAATGCATTCGAATCGAATAGATGACAGATGAGGAGACTTACAAACACGAAACACAGATTATTAGATGTAGCATATATCTTAAATAAATTTTGATACAATATCCTCATTATTAGGCAAATAAATTTGGAGGGCTAAATTTTAATCGTATGGATAAAGAGAAAAGACTAACAAAGAAAACATGAAAAAAAAAAAATCAATAAACGCTAATAATAATAATTTCCCCTCACTGGAAAACTTATTCGAAAGTAGCGATATACATACTGAGATATAGATAAAGATATGTATATGCATAGATATGTACATAGATTAATATGTATATTCATAGGTCGATACATATATATATATATATGTACAGTATAGTAATTAAAAGACTAATTAAATAAATTCGAATTGCCGTTAGAAGAAAAGAAAGACGGTAAGTTACTAAAATAATCTATAGTATTTCTCAAAAAATAATATTCACATATATGTCTAAGTGTTGAAAAGTAAATATTTTAGAGTAAATTAAAACGTTGAAAAAAATTACAAAAACAAATATCACTTTCACCCATTAAGTTTTTTACTAAAATTTTTGTCTTCCATATTTATTTATTTATTTAAAAAACAAACAAACAAAAAAGAAAAAAAAAATGTTGATGGAAGAAAAAAAAAAAAAAAATAGAAACTTAAAAAAGAAAGAATTATGTCACTTATATAGGGTTTAACTTGATATTGAAATCTAAAGAAGAAAATAGAAATGTTTAAATTCACGGTACATTTATTATAAATAAATTGATATCTTAAATTGAAATCGTCAAAAAATAAAGAACATACAAAATCCAATGGAAATTGATATTAAAGGCCTTATTAAACACGCATAAATGTTATCAAAATGATCACTAGTATATCAAGTTTCACGCGAAGAATAATATGAAATGAATATGATCGCAATTCCAGGAGAATTTATCTGCGGCTCATCTCTTTTTAAAGAAAAATTTCGGAGCGATATCCATGTGAAATACAAGCAAAGATACAATAAATTCAAATCTGCTTTCTAGAGGAGAAGAGTTGAGTATAGCGGATTCACCCGAACTCATACTATCTTTTAGCGCTGAAGGAAGATAGAAAAGCGGAAATATCTGTCCTCCACTGCATTTTCGGCATCTCGAAATTAGCATTTTGTACTTTTCGAAAGGGTAAAGTAAAGAAGAAGAAAAAACGAAGGGGTTGGAGAAGACAGAAGAAGAACAGATCAAAGACAAAATTTATGTAGAGCGAAAAGTTCCGGAGTAGCGGCTTGCGAAATGCATTTGTTTTTTGAGGGAGTTTTGGTATGCTAGTTCCACAACCAATAAGCGCGGTCGGTTCCTTCCCGCCAGAAATGTTTCATGCAAATGAGAATCCTTCTTGTCGGAAAATACCGGGTAAAGTATTATTCAAAAGCCTCGAGAATAAAGGCAAGCCTAGAACTGTAAGACGGTGGATTTTATTCACCCTCTTCGCTTCACTCACAGATTGTTTATGCCGAGAATTTTCAGTGGGAAAACGTAAGGATCTACAAATAATGTTAAGCCATCGCTTTGTCTTTATTCACACTTCCTGAAAAGAGTGATGAAGTCGAGATTAAATGCGGACTGCATTTTGATTGACGTGTCACATAAAATACTGAACAATCTAAAATTTAATGAAGAGAAGTTTGAAAAAAATAATTGAAGTATTTGCAACAGTCTTTAAACTAAGTTTTAACCTTGGTGACGCAAAGTGATTCAGATCATTTAAATTTACACTGCCACCGGAATTCAACAACAAAATTAAATTAAAAGAAATTTTAAATTTTAAGGTTTAAAAAAGTCTTTTCTGCTACGTTAGAAACGTAAATTATTGCTAAGAAATTTCTGGGATGAGATTTTGCAGCTGGAGCTTAATGATTGTGTCCTCGTATAGCGAGGACAACGCGCCACAAAGGATTAAAAGACAAAAGTAAAAAAAAAAAGAAGAAGAAAGAAAGAAAGACACTGATTTATAATGTTTATATTTGGTTGGTGGAAAATTTCTGTCGTATTAAATTAAATATCTGACACCGAAAATTTATCCTGGAAGACATTTATATAACTTTTAAGAAAAAGTATTCTTCTTACTAATACCTCCTTAAAAGTTACATAAATGTTGTCCAGGATATATTTCTGGTATCAGTTGTTTAATACAATACGACAGAACTTTCCTGCTAACCTAATATATATTTTTCCTGATATTGTAAATAGATGATTAATATAATCAGTTTGTGCTAAAATATATCATCCCAAACAGTGCAAAATATCAGTGCAACTTTTTTTCTTTCCCGTAATACCCAAAGGTCACCTAGGGTTTTGGCACACCGCTTATAGATACTTGTTTTAAAAGTCTAAGAAGCTTAAAACCCATTTTCATTTAAATTGAATGATTTATTTATTTTATTTTATTTTTATATACACTCCTACTCAAAAGTTTAGAAAGATTTGCAAACAATCAGTTTCTTCAATTTAAAAACTTATCTCCCGATGAAATGCTTTCAACACTGATATGCAAAGAACTGCGTCTTCCTCAAGTTTTTCAGTGAAGATTAGGTTACGACAACAATTAGGGGGCCGGTAACAAATTGAGCAAAATCAATAATGTTTGAGATCACCCTGTATTATCAAGTGAACGAAATTACCTGTAATTGCAGGAAATGTTAATATAAAACTAGTACAATTTGTGGATGCATTTGCTTAACGATAGCTTGTTAAATAAAGATATAAGCATTTATTTAAAAACTTCAAAGAAAAAAGGAAGAAAAAATCAGCATGTTTTTTTATTTATAATTATGCAGTTTTAAACAAAATTATTCCTACTTTTAGATAAATTGAAAAAACCTTATTGAAATAATATGCCGCAATCGGTATACAAATATCTTAAAAATCTCATGAAATAAGAGCAATTTTATGAAAAGTGTTTTCACTGTGCATGTGCGAACGATTAAACAAAAAAAAAAATTGTGAAATATGAAAATCCAACGTCTTGTTCACCTCATACCACAAGCATTGCCAAATATCATTGAAATCCAGAAAATTATATTAAAAAAAGTAAGCAGTTTTTCAGTTATTAACAGAAATTGATTTTCTTTCCAGGGATATCGTTCACACATTGACCTTTTTTTTTTAGTAAATCAATGAGAATTGCGCTAAATTACAGATATCCACTTAATGTTTTCAGTACGCATAGTAAATTCGTCGTGAATATTGTAACAAGATTTATTTCATTCATTAAATCACAAAAAAGCTTGATTTATTAAATTAATAAGTAATAAATAAATAATTAAGAATTATTTAAGAAAATAATAAAGACTGAGATAATTAAGAATAAAATAAAGATTAATTTTATCTTAATTATAAATTTAAGTTTTTATTAAAAATGTATAAATATTTTATTTATAGCTGAATAGCAAATTTGATTTTAATAAAACTCAAAATTTCTCAAAAGTTTTTTTTTTTTTTTTTTTTTTTTTTTTTTTTGTGTAGAATTTAAGGCCATTAGCCTACATTAGGGACCTTGGTCTGTTTGGCGTGCCCTTCATAGAGATCATTTTTAGGTGGTCATAGTCCGTATCCACGTGAGTTCCTGAGACAACCATGATAAACACCAAATGGCTTAAGAGGTGTTAAATGTAAATATTACCTACATAAAACAAACAAATTAATTAAAAAACTATCTCCCCCCCCCCTTTTTTTAATCTACTTTTCTCTAGATATTACAATATATTAACTTTATTATGTTCTAAAAAACAGAGCTTTTAGGATAATAAAAAGTCAAAGTGGTATATACATTGGACGTTTTCAAATTTTTTATTAATTAAAAATCAATAATTTTATAACAAAAGAAAAAAATGTTTCATACATATTTTTCATACGCCTACTTTTTACATTCTTTTATCCATAAGATGTACAAAGTATATTTTCGTTAGGTCGAATTTTCGAAATTCAGATTTTGATATATGTGCAGGTTTTGAGGTCATCTGAATCCAAAAATCATATTTTTAGCAGTTGATCTAAGCGTTTGTATGTCTCTCTGTGTGTTTCTCATCAGCATATCTCAAAAACATGTAACAGCAGAACATTCAAACATGGTTTTCTGAATACACATGATAATCACAAAAAAAGAATTATGGTATATATTTCTTACGCAGAAATTTTATGAAATAAAACGTTTTCTAAAAATGTGTTGAAGTGTTTTTTAAATACCGTAGAAATATTCGGATACAGACAGTACTTCATATATTGCACCTTAAATTGTAACTAATGTCGGATAAGAGAAAGTACTATGAGTGCCACGCCAAATTATTTTAGTTCTTTGTATTGAAACATATAGTTAAATATTTTATATTTTTTTAATTTAAAGTTTAACAATATAAGTAGGATAAAATAAATCTTCATTTTTCATACATTTTATTATAATTATATTAATAAGCAATTCATGGCTATCAGCAAATATTAAGCAAAGAAATTAAGCAAATTTTTATGATTTGAACCATAAAATAAATTTTATTACAATATTCATGACGCATCTGTCATCATTTCTTATTATACAGGCGTATTTGAAGCATTAAGTGAATTTATATAATTTACTGTGATTGTCTGTTGACTTATAAAGTAAACGTCAATGTGTGAACGGCTCCTAAAAAGAAAATCAACTTCGATCAATAACTGAAATACAGCTTACTTTTTTTTTTTTTTTTAGTACAATTTTCTGAATTTCATTGATATGGGTATGCGGGGGTATGCGGGGGTATGCGGTGACCAAGACATTTGGATAGCAAATTATGCAAAAAAATGTTTTTTATGCGTATTGAAAACACTTTCATAAAAATGCTCATATATCATGAGATAATTACGATATTTATATTTTGATTGCAGCATATTATTTCAAAAATGTTTTCTCAATTTATCTAAAAGTGGGAATAATTTTCATTTAAAACTCTGAGTATTATAAATTAAAAACATGCTTTTTTTTTTTTTTTTTTAAGTTTTTAAATAAGTGCTTATATCTTCATTATTTAACATGCTGTCATTACATAAATGCATGTACAAATTGTGCTGAGTCTATATTACCATATAGTACAGTTACAGATCATTTCGTTCATTTAATTATACAGGGTGATCACAAACATTATTGATTTTACTCAGTTTGATACCGGCCCCCTTAATGTTGTCATAAACCAATTTTCACTGAAAAACATGAGAATAACTCAGTTCTTTATATACCCAATGTTCAAAAGCATTTCCTCGAGAGATAAGTTTTTAAATTGAAAAAAACTGATCCTTTGCAAATCTTGCGAAACTTTTGAGCAGGAGTGTATATAATGGCGGATTAATACAATCGGTAGTACTAGAGACCCTGTATTAGAAATACCTAACATAGGGTCTCTAGGTAGTTCTAAAAAATCGTCTCTTTAAACAATGTACAGTATTTTAATGCAAATGATTTCTTTCCCTATAACCCTCCAGAAATAATCCAATTTTTTGGTACACCACTTATAAATGCTTATTTTTAGAGCTTTAATAACTCAAAGCCCGATTACATTTATATTATGACATTTATATAGTATCTTCCTGAGTATAATCGGTGGGTGAGATAAATCGGTTTCATACCAGAAAATTTATTTTACTGGAAAGATGATATCTGGTTAAGGCAAATCATCCTTTAAATAAAGTTTTATATTTTAATTAAAATTTCCGGTGGGGAACTGATTTAGCAGACCTTCGGATTATACACAGGAAGATACGGTATTTGTTTGTTTTATTTTATTTTATTTGTTTATTTTTTGGATACATTGAAATGATGATTACTATAATCAGTTAGTACAAGAAACATGACTTTTCGAACGATGCAAAGAATTTCATTGCAATCCTCTAGAAAAAATCTAGTTCTTTTTTTCTTTTTTTTTTTTTTTTTTTTTTTTTTTTTTGGCTACATCGCTTATAAATGCTCATTTTAAAAGCCTAAATAGCTGAAAGTCCGATTACATATAAATTCTAAGGTTTATTTATTTATTTATTTATTTATTTCATTTATTTATTTTATATGTTGAATAGATGATTAATATAACAGGTTTGTGCTAAATACACGTCTTTTTCAACAGTCCAAAGTATTTCACTGCAACTTTATTCCTTCCCGCTATCCTACCGTGATCACTCAGTTTTTTAGTGTACCGCTTAATAAAGGTTTATTTTAAAACTCCAAAACCCCTTAAGGTCCGATTCAATTTTAAAAATAATGAAATAAGATTAAGAAAGATTAATAAATAAAGTAGATTTGAAGGTATGGGTGGTTTGGCTAAAGTGATGGCATAGTTTCTTTGAACGCAGATGTTGGGGTTCGGGGAAAATATTATTTTAACATACGTTAATTTGACTTTTTTTTCTACTTTCATTCTTTTATGTTTTATTAATAGAATCATCCCTGAAATGCAATTTAAGATACCATAAAACTCATGGATTTTATTCTTCGATTCCTTTCTTGGATATGCATTTTTTACTCTTTCCCCAGTCAAATGTAAACTTCCAAAAATTCTTTCCTTTTGCAGATGATGATTAAACTCTATCCCAAATTGATAATAATTAAGTTTTTTTCTTTACTCCATAGAAAATATTAACATGATTACCAAAATTAAAATCTAGAATATTATAAATGCGAGTTTTTTCCCCCTCTCTCTCTGAGGAACTGCATGTTTCTTAAGGAGACAATTCTTCAATTTTCGAGCGTTTTTCAACTTTTAATTGGATCGATCGTTGTTCCCTATTTCATGTTAAAGAATTTGAGGTTGGAATGGACATTCTTATTTATTTTCACTCTGTTGTTTTCCATTTTCTTGAATACGGGTATTAATGGTCAATTACAATGTAAATATTGTCGATTTTTTCATCATATATTGTAACGTAGCAGTCTCGTTATTCTGTCATATTGTTACTTCATGAAAATATCTATTAAAATTTTATTTTTCCGACTGAGTGAAAATAACGCTTGGACCGGGAGTCGAACCCCGGATCTTTGACTTACAAGGTCAAGGCTCTACCAATACCAATTGAGCTATCCATGCCGACAACCGGTCGACATTACTCTCTCAGACAACCTTTTAGGCAGAAACATCTGGTCTATCATGTAGATAGCTCAACAGAAATAAGCCGCAGGTAATGGAAAACACCATTAAACAATGGGAAATCTTTCTCCCATTGTTTAATGGTGTTTTCCATTACCTGCGGCTGGCTTATTTCTGTTGAGCTATCTACATGATAGACCAGATGTTTCTGCCTAAAAGGTTGTCTGTATGAGTAATGCCGACCGGTTGTCGGCCTGGATAGCTCAATTGGTAGAGCCTTGACCTTGTAAGTCAAAGATCCGGGGTTCGACTCTCGGTCCAAGCATTATTTTCACTCAGTCGGAAAAATAAAATTTCAATAGATATTATTTTCTTCCACAGTTGATTGTGTGATTTTAATAAAAATTGTATTCATGAAAATAGTCTAAAAGTCAATGAGAACAAATTGCAAAAAATTAAAATACTTGTGGCGCAGTGGTAGAGTTCCGACAAAGCCCTTTTATTTTATTTTTTCTATTTCAAGTGAAAAAAAAAAAAATTGTATACATTTTTAATTAAATTACATTATCTGTTTTAAAAAAGATATTTATTATAAGAAAACTTTTTTTTTTTTT
The DNA here is from genome assembly GCA_963930645.1 of Salticus scenicus. Lineage (NCBI taxonomy): Eukaryota > Metazoa > Arthropoda > Arachnida > Araneae > Salticidae > Salticus > Salticus scenicus. The sequence goes on along the minus strand of OZ005652.1, from coordinate 207,587,321 downwards.
TTTTTTTTTGAGTATATTAATTAATAAAATATTAATCTGAAATTTAAAACTATATGCTCATTTAATTATAAGGAAGAAAATCAAGTTTAGATGTACAAATTTACTTTCTAATTTATAGCGAATTTTGGATCAGTCTATATATAATTTCACGGAAGTGTGTTGCTCGACTATTTTTGTTTCTATCGATACTTGTGTCCTTATAGGTACATATGACAGATTTTTTTTTTCTTTACTATTGACCTTGAATTTGATACAAGTCATCAAATAACCGTTCTCATGGTTAAAAATGGGATTGTTAGACCTTTATATTTTGGCACAAATCTCTTTGAATTAAATTTATGAGTGCTAATTTTAAATATTGATATTAAAGAATATAAAATAAAGGTGTCACATGATTAATTATACTGCAGCAATTTAGTAACTAAAATAATTACAATAGGTCAAAGTTCAAGGTCAAACGTAAAATTCTTACTAATTTCTATCCTAAATGACTTTTCTTGGGGGCAAAACTGCAAAATAAAATATCACATAAATTAATCTCTTAATCACACTACTGAGAAGATTTAATTGTAATTGTGTTGTTTTAAACCCTCTACAGTTTATAGCCCCCTGAAATGTCAGAAAAATGATAAAAATGGCATTTTAAGACCCCCCCTCTTCCCCCCACCCCCCTCCATAAATCAAAACAGGCTGAAAAAAAAAATAAAAAAAATCTTTACCAATTTAGTAATCACAGTATTATGTATACTGTGTATATTGTTTTGCAGTTTAAATTTTTTTTTTTTTTAATTACAGTTTTTTTTTTTTTTTTTTTTTTTTTTGTTAGTTTGACTAATTAATACACTTATTTTTATTAAAATGTGTGTTATAATAATACAAAATTACTTTAATGGAATTATGATAAATTACTAAAAATTTTGTTTTTTTATATATTATATAAATATTTAAACATTGTTTTATAAGGTTTATTTTTTTTTATTTTTTTTTTTTTCCATGACTGAAAACTACAAAACTATATACACAGTATACATGATACTTTAACAGATTAACAAATTGACAAAAAATTATTGCTTATTTATTTATTTATTTATTTTATGATTCTGGGATGATTGAAGCTTTGTTGTTCCTTTTTGCTGAAGTCTGATATGGATGGATACTCTTGATTATTGTCAATATGTAATTTCTCACTCTATTTGTAAATCAGATATTTTTTGTTAAAGTACGTTATGAATGGACAGGACATCATTACTTGTTTTACAAATTTTTGTGGCTGATATTCCAATAAGTATTGTTTATATATATATATATATATTGGTTTAGGTTTCATTAAGCAATATTAGTATATATATATGCAGGGTGTTCCAAAAGTCCCACACTCCCTCCTAACTCGAAAATGAGTCGAAATTATGAAAAATAGTGAAACAAGTGTTCAATGAATTCGAGATGGACCTCTTTTGGTGAAAAGAGTTTGGGCCCAGGGTAGGATAGGGGGGGCTGCTAGGGAGGGCAACTTTAAAATTTCAAATGGGATGGTATATCTTGTGATACATCCCTGGAAACGTCTCTTCAAAACAATGAATTTAATACGAATAGTTTTGCCCTACAATGATTATTAAGGGAGATACATGAGTTTTTAGATTTTTGAAATGTGCATTTTATACTTATCTATCCCCTTTAATAATCATTGCAAGACAAAACTGTTTATATCAAACTCCTTGTCTTCAAGAGACGTTTCCAGGGTTGTATCACAAGACATACTTTACTCAAAAATGTTTCGGCCCGCACATAGGCAAGGTAGTGCCCAAAGTAGTAGTGCCGCTAGGGAGGGCAACTTTAAAATTTCAAACAGGAAAGTATGTCTTGTGATGCATCTCTGGAAGCGTCTCTTCAAAACAATAAATTTTATATAAGTAGTTTTGTACTGCAATTATTATTAAAGGGGATGCATAAGTATAAAATCCAAATTTCAAAAGTCTAAAAACTCAAGTATTTCCTTTAATAATCATCGTAGGGCGAAACTATTTATATCAAATTCATTGTTTTGAAGAGACGTTTCCAGGGATGTATCACAAGATATACCTCCCCATTTAAAATTTTTAAGCTGCCCTCCCTATCGGCCCCCTAGCACCCCAGGCCCTAACTTTTTACACTGAAGGAGGTCCCTCACGAATTCATTGAACATATGTTTCGCAATTTTTCATAATTCCGCTTCATTTTCGAGTTAGGAGGGGGGAGTGGGACTTTTGGAACACCCTGTATATATATATATATATATATATATATATACATATCTAATATTGGGGTCATTACCTTTTTTTTTTTTTTCAGTCTAACAGAGGGCACTATCATTCTTCCTTATCTTTTCATCCATAGGAAACACCTCTACCTTCGCATGTTACTTATTACGAATTTCAAATTTACGTATCTCGAATTAATGTTAGTTATAAATTAAAATTCAATGAAATAAATTAATTTTAATTTTAAGGTTTATTAATTATTACAATTAGCAGAAGCAATTTAAACTAAATTTTTTTTACTTAATAGTTCAGTAGATAAATGCGATTCTGTAATTAACTGTAAATTTAACTATATTCAGCCTCATGGCTGTGGTTGTGCATCTGAGCTGTTTTCGGCGTGTTTTTCAGTTGTAGACAGCGTTGGCAGATATGGCCTTTTTTTTTATTCAATAGTCGCCAATAATTTTGAGAAGTGACATTTGATATACATAATAGACTATCAATCTTCAAAGTGATTAGCCAAACGTTACAAATAAAAATTATTGGTGACTCTTGAATAATAATAATAAAATAAAATAAAAAAAATAAAAAAGCCAAATCTGGCAACCCTGGTTGCAGAGTAAGCAATAATTTTGGTTTTATTATTTAATCTAAGGAATAAATTTCAGTAATATTGGTGATTTTTGATATAAAAGTGTGTTTCTCACTTGTTTTTTTCTCTTTCTCTTTGAGTTTTAAATTATTTTCGTGTCTTATGGGTAAAATTGGGCATAGAGTGCTGTAAATTTTTAGCAAATTGCATACAGCACGACAGAAATAGCACCTTATTTGTATGAGATATTAATGCCCTTATATGCCCTTGAAAAAGTAATGATGTTGTATGTTTTAATATCAGGATGCTAAATGTTTAGTAATCTTTATTCATGTTTTTTTAAGTTCTTCATGTGATACTTGGTTTCATGTACTGCAATGTTTGGAAAGGTTTTCAATATATATATATATATATATATATATATATTAAAATCGATAATGGTGTCTTTTTTTTCATACCTTTCGTTCTTGCTGATTATAATGGCGTTTTATCATCTGTTTTCTTGCATTTTAAAATTTTATTATAATATATATATATTAATGTTAATTTAACTAACCTCTATCAAATAATTAATAATTTTTTCAATGAATTTAAAAGTCAAACCCCTCTTTCTAATCCCTTTAATGCTGAATATTTTAAGACTTTTATCAATTTCATCATTCATAATAACTGTATTCTGCATGATAACCATTTATATATTCAAAAAGTGGTTATCTCACCAACATCAAATAGCTCTGGTCTTTTGGCAGATTTATATCTCTATTATTATGAGCAAAATTTCAGTTATGGCAATATTCTATTATACCGTCATACTGATGGCATTATTATTTTTTATGTTAAAAAAAAAAAAAAAAAAAAAAAAAAAAAAACTATTCTCCTATTTCATTAACCTTCGATTATCCAATTCATTTTACTTTAAAGAAAAATTTTCTTAACCAACAAGAACAATCCATCCACATTTTAGATTTAAAATTTCATGTTAATGGTAATAAAAATGCACACTGGTATTTATGATAAGTGACCGGATTTTTGTTTTAATGTTACACTGTTTACTCATTTTAATTCTTGTCTCCATCTTTCTGCATATGTATTAGAAATATCATTATAAACCACCTGTTTCAAATAAAAAATGTGTGCTCACCAAGGTATAGAAACAAAGATATCAATAACTCAATTAAAGCAACTACTAAAATGGATTATCCTAAGAACTTTGATTTTTCTTTAATATATCAATAATTGTCTCTGCCTTTAAAAAATATAATAATAATAATAATAATAATAATAATAATAATAATAATAATAATAATAAAGTAAATAAATCTATGTTTTTATTATTTATAAGCATAATATTATAATAGTATTCTAGTATTTATAATCTATGTGAACCGTCTGATTATCCCCCCCTCCCATCTTATTATTCAGATTTGTTTTTCTTTCTTTCTTTCTGTCTTTCTTTCTTTCTTTCTTTTTTTTCTTTTTTGAGGGGGGGGGGGTTATTTTAAGTGAGAATTTAAATTCATTGTATATGTTGCATTTTATATGTTTCAGCCGTACAAATTCAGGATTGCCAGGTGAATGAAGCCCCAATTTTTTCTTGAAATAGAGCCAAATGGGACCAAATCTTAACTAAATAAAGTCAAAAACAGAGCTAATATATGAAGATGCAAAATGAAGTAGAAAAAGATTGTGTTATTATTATATTTTATAAGGAGGAGCCCAAACTATAAACACCAGGATTCTAAAACTTTGAAACCAATTACAAAAAAGAACATATGTAGTGTTTCTGAGTTAATCACTTGTCTCTTTCAATTCATCTATTTTCTACGGATCTATGAAAATAATTAACAAAGATTTATGAATGTAATACTGTTAAATAACATAATTGTACGGTTTACTTTATTTTGATTACTAGCACTTGGATTACTATAACAAAATTTTTAATGTGCTTTTTAAAATTCAACGTGGTAAATAATCTTTTTCTTATGTAATAATTCCTACAAAAATATGATCATAATACTATTTACAAGATATATTTATTTCTTTAAAAAAAAAAAAAAAAAAAAACTTACATTATTATGATATTTTGTATATTCTGATATTTGTACGTCTCGTTAATTATAAGATAGTTAAGTTTAATTCGCGTAATGCTTATATCTTCATAATTTTACATTAAATTGATACTGTAAGCTCAGTTTATAGTTTGGCATTAAAGAAGTCACTTTAGACGCATAAGTTTTGTAACATAGAAACAAATCAATATTCTGCGTCACCTTACTAATTCTTGTAAAAGATGATCCAATATTTTCTATCATAAACGGTTTCCTTGAAAAAATGCAAACTACTTTCTATAATATGATGTCATACAAAATGAAATAAAATAAAAAATAAATAAGGAAAAATAAATAAACAAACAAAATATCCCTTTTTTATATTAAAAGAAAATAAGTTGCAGTTAAACAATTAACCAGTTAAAATTAAATTGGTTATCACTTGAACTTTTATTTGTTGTAAAAAATGAGAATTAATAAAACCAAGTACGAAATAAATAAATCTCCTAAAAATACTATATTTGATACATGAAACAAATTTCTTAGCATTTTCTCTTTAAAAGTGTACCCAATATTTTCAGTGAGCATAAATAAAACATTACCACATTCTTTTAATAATAGTAAAACATTCTATTAAACTATAGATTTTCATTTTTTTTTTTTTTTTTTTTTTTTTTTTTTCTGGTGAAGAAGATAAGTGTATAACTGATGCAATAATTTCGTATAATTATACATTTTGCTGAAGAAATAAATTAAAGAATGACTAGAAAGTAAATTATTAAATATAAATATAATTTATTTCAGTAAGTAATTCAAAATTAGACTTTCTGAATATTAAAGATGTTGAAATTTTTAATATATATTATACTCTATGCCTAAAAAAATTCTTCAAAAATAACCGAAAAACTGTACAAGTATTTCAGATTTAAATATGTAATACATCGAAGCGTGCGTGATCAGGTCTCACCTTTAATAATTGCATGCAAATTATTTATCACACATTCCATATCGTAACAATATTATACAGTAATTATCTTTAGACCACTGTGCATATATTTAAGTTATAAGTACTTTATAAATTATAAAATAATATTTTTAAAAAACAAAATAGTGTTGTTAAGAATCATAAAATTGTTCACGTGTGACTCAGAACTGCCTGTTTTGGTTCACTTTCAAGATAACAGCTTATTTTATACAGAATAAATTTTATAAAAATCTAAATAATGATTAAAGAACAGGGTTCTCCAAAAAAGAAATCTGAATACCACTATTTTTATATAGCAATTTTAGTCTTAACTAATCGCTGATATGCGTTGATATCTACTTGAAAAAAATTACTACATAAAAATTCTAGTACCCAAATTTCCCTTTTTGAGAACCCTGTTAAGGGTTCTTGAATGAAATGTAAAAAAAACCCATTTCGGTAAAATTAGATTAAAGTGTTTCTTTTTTTTTTCCCCTTTCACTCATATAGATACAATATCAATTAGTTGATAATATAGTAACCTTTACAATATCTTGCAGATAAATTTTCAATTTCTACATTAGATTTGTTAAAATAACTTTACATAAACATTCATACAAACAGCGATTTTATTTATTTATTTATATTTATCTTAAATTTTCGCTGATGAAAAGTGATAAAAAACATTAAAAATTATTTTCTCCGTTGCATACAGAAACTTCTAATATCTGCACCATTGTCTATTATTGCTCTTTTAAAAATACACATACGAGTTAAACTTTATTGCGCAGTTTTTGCTTTTCAGATAACTTGTCTATATTTTCCTTGAAAGAAATCCCATCTTGGATTAACTAACACTGCTTTGCATGAATATCGGCCCCAACTCCATTTCTCCAAATTCTTATGTAAAATTACTTTTTTTTTTTTTTTTTTTTTTGAGACCCCCCCCCCCCCACACACACACACCCCATTTTACCACTGTTCGGAAATTTTATGGCTATAAATTTTATTTTATTTGCAGTGGGGGAGGGGGGGGGATTATTTTAACTATTAAATATTTCCTGAGAAGCCGAAGTGAAAAATTCTAAAAATTCCAAGATTCCATTGCAAGCAATAATTTACTACTAAAAATTAAATTTACATAGAGATTATAGCAAAAGTAGTAAAAGCAAAGATTTTGTCACATAGAGATTATAGCAAAAGTGCAAAATAGCATTATTAAAGCAAAAATAATTCTAAAAATAACGTTGTCGAAAGTAAAAAAAAACGACAATCATAAAAATTTTATAATTATTCTAATGAAAAACACACCAATTAATAAATAAAACTAAATGTAAAAATATTTCAGCGGTGGTGCAGAAAAGATACCAAGAGTAAGCTATACTCGAGGATATACTAATGCGATCTTTCAGTCAAACTTAACTCCAACTAAAACGCGTAGATAAGATGGAAATAAGAGGCTGAATTTATACGAAGCTCAAAATAATCAGTGAAACAAATTTCAAGGATGCTCTCCATGAAAATCGTTGCTTACTACGAAAATGTGGGGAAGAAAATTTCTTTAGCCAATAAGAAGCAATGCATTCCTCCCGGAGAATCCAGCCATGCAAATGAGGGCTTGATTCATGGTCTTCTGTAGAGGAGCTTTATTCATGGTATCTCATTGCCTGCGAAGATTTATCTGAAATGGCTGAAGGCATTTACCGAAAGTGCTGGAATAGCGAAGTTTTCAGATTTTTAGTTTTGTATTTTTGTTTGTTTTTGTTTATTTTATTTTATTTTATTTTATTTTATTTTTTATTTTGTTCTTAGTTCACAAGTGTTTCTAGTGTTGGTAGAACAACAAGAACAGTTAGGAGAAGTAGGGGCTTAGTATTGTAAATTTGGATTAATAGGGAGGATAGTAAATGAATTACTCGCAGTAGAAAAAAGACTTTTCGAAGCCTTCGATGAATAAGAAGAAACATTTATTACTTTTAAGTAGTTTTCGACAACAGCTTAAGTGATTTAAATTAAAAAATAACCCCGCTGTACCATGTATTTGTGTGTATAAAGAATGTTACTCTAGTAAATAGTGAATTGTTTAAAACTAATGCCTTAGATTTTTCTTACTGTTTATTAAACTATAAGTACAAGTAAGAAAAAAAGGTAAGGAATTTAAAATATTTCTTTACACACATTAATGTTTAAAAAAAAGGGGAAAGGCATAAAACATTCAAATTTAGCACACTTTAATCATTATTTTTTAAAACAATAAATATTCAATTAAAATTGCTGGAGAAATAGAGAAAAAGATTGTTCACAGTCCTCAACTAACCAAAATATTTTACTCAATAAATTATTGAAGAATTATCTTTCATTACACTTAATATTTCAAATTATAAATAGAATTAATGAATACATTTCTATCATTTTTTACCGTCCGCTAGTTTTTCTTAGTCGTATAAAAAGGAGTGATACATATAAGTGTTTACAGTATTCTAAGTAATTATCACATAAATTGGAATTTTTATCCTCGCAAATTTCTCCGTCAGATGCCTACACTTATTTACAACATATACTTTTATCTCTTTACACATGAAGAAATATAGTATTTTTACAAACTCCATGTTAGTGTTTATTTGTGACTTTGTTTATATAACATTTTAAATAAAAATCACCACTACAAAGGTTTTTAAATATTAATAACTACGTTTATGTCAGTTTCCAACGGTGACGTCTCCTTAAAGACGTCGTTTCTGTTAAAATATTTTAATCAACAAAATAATGAAGATTTATTCTCAATTACATTTACTTCTAATTAGAATAAATGAATATAAATGCTATTAAAAAAGGAAGAAAAAAAATTCTAAACTCTATACGCGTTGGGAAATTTTTGTCATACATATTGGAATATCAAGAAAATCGAAATATTAATCAATTTTTCACCACTCTCTTATATTTTTACTTTCTTCTATATTCAATAGAAGAAAGTATTGGATTTAAAAAAAAATTCGACTTCCGGTTTTCAACGGATTTACACATTTTGAGATGTCTAGAACATGATTTTACCATTTTTAGAAAATGCCTGTCTGTCGGTCTGTCTGTCTGCGTGTCTGTGTGTGTGACAAAATTTTGTGGTAACTGTATCTCCGGAACTACTGGTCAGAATTGTATATAAATTTATATGTAGATGCACCTTGACCCAAATTCGTGCTTATCAACTTTTGGTGTCAACTGCTCGACAGGTGGTGCTGCTATACAGCGATTTCCGCAATTTAAGGGGAGGCTATACCTCAGGTTCTACTGCGTATAATCAAACAAAACCTGATATGTAAGAAGGTCATTATGAGACATCATGCTGATTCAAGTCGGATGCTTATAGGCCTACAGGTGGCGCTGCTATACAGTGATTTCTGCAATTTAATAAAAAGCTATATCTCAGGAACTACTACACAGAATTACATATAAATTTATAAGTAGATGCACTTTTAGATAAATTAGTACCTGTCAACTTTTGGTGTCAACCGCTCAACAGGTGCTACTACACAGCGATTTCTGCAGTTTAAAGAAAGGCTATATCTCAGGTTCTATTGCGTATCATCAAACAAAACTTGATATGTGAAAAGGCCATTATGAGACATTATGCTGATTCAAGTTGGATGTTTATAGACCAGTAGATGGCGCTGTTATACTGGAAATTTCCTCGATAACGGGAAAGCTATATCTTAAAATATATGGCATATAACTGTACGAAACTTAGTATGTAAAATAACCATTATGTAAGATGCATTTTTTAAGATGTTTATAGACAATAAAAATAAAACTCTCTTTCTTTTGATATTTAGTGTTAGTTTTTTCTAAGATGAAAATCATCTGCATTCATTGTGTTAGATAATTTTAATAAATAATAGGTTTAATAAATTATTTGCCCTTAGGAAATTAGTATAGAAAAATACAGAAGAAAGTCTTGTGGTGGCCACAACATACTAGTTTTCATTGATTGTGCATGCATATTTACAGAATGTTTAGAAATTAGAGTTTTATAACAATATATCAAATACGTTTTTAATTTTAATTTTAAATCCTTTTGTATGATTTTGGTATATTATAAATTAACGCAATTTACGCTTGTATATTTTGTGATAAATATTTACTTTCACCAATAATAAGATGTATCAAAAAATAAAATAATTGTCTGTGTTTTGATTTTTCACCGAAATTAAGATTCGAATTAAACAATTAATCAATTAAATAAATAAGCATAATAACTCTTGAGAAATATTTTTTTAATAACATAACGTACAAAAATTTCAGAAAAATTTTTGAAAGTTTTTTTTTTTTTTTTTTACTTTATGTTATTTTTTCTATTCGATGAATTTAAACTGAAATAAGGCAAGATTTAGAAACAAAACATAATTTTGCCAAGACACACAGGATCAAAATTTAGCACAAAAAATTCTAATGAAAAAATTACTTTAAATCTATTTTTAAACTAGTATGTTGTGGCTACCACATGACTTTCTTCTATATTTTCCAATACAAATTCACCCAGTAAAAGTGATTTATTAAAATCATTATTCATTAAAATTATCTTGCATGATAAATGCAGACGATTTTCCATCTTAGATAAGTAGTATAAGACTAAATATCCAAGGAAAGTCAATTTTATTCTCTATATAACATCGTTAAAAAATGCGTTTTTTTTTTTTTTAAGGAAAAAATCTACCACTTCTTCCCCAGGTGACGGGGGGGGGGGGGGGAGTGATGCTCCTACAAATTTTTTACCCAGTTGACTGTCCCTATTAAAAATAATTATTTTTAATTTCATTATGATTATTAAAAAATATATTTCTTCATGTACATTTATACAAAATTTTGTCCTATATCGCCATGTTAAACATTTAGAGAAAACGGGATGGCAACGCCACCTGTTGGGCAATTTCCACTAAAAGTTGAAAGACACTAATTTATATCAAGGCGCAACTACATATCGAACTTTATGAAATTCTGTGCAGTAGTTCCTGAGATGCAGCTTCCACAAATTTTATCACACACAGAGACAGACAGGCATTTCCTAAAAATGGTCAAATCAGGTTATAGACCTCTTAAAACGTGTAAATCCATCAAAAACTCGAAGTCGAAAATTTTTACGGATACAGTACTAAATAAAAATTATGTCGCTTTTTGAAAAAAAAAAAAAAAAAAAAAGAAAGCACACTTAGATCATTCTTAAGTCTCTTTAAGTGATGTAAAACTTAAAAGCTTTGTAATTTTTCCTCAAAGTGTGGTCAGCGGATAAAAAGACAAACTCGTTCTTTATTTATCATAGATAAAGCTGAATTTTAACAGTACAGAGAGAAATAGATTTTTTTTTTTTTTTTTTTTTTTTTTTTTTGGGGGGGGGGGGGGATACTGCTTCCTTACACCCTTGGTTGAACACAGTACTAATACTAAATATTTAAGGCGGTTATTAAATTTATATATTTATTCCAAATTATTCAGAAAATTTTTACCTATACCCTTCCTTAAGTTTTCAAGTGGTAACCTCATTTAATCTTCAAAATACCCAATTTAATTTTCCAGATATTTGTTTTTAAGTTATGTTGATAACAGACATACACATCAACCGCTAAAACTTTATTTTTTGATTCAGGGGACCTTAAAACACTCAATTATGCCAAAAGGTCAGCACTGACATTTTAAATCCAAACAAGTATTTTGTATAACATATAGTTATAGTATAAGAAAATAATTACCATTAGTAAGTAGTTTCACTGGACTTGATAAAACGTACTAAAACACTTTCCTCTATTATATTCGAAAGAAAAGTATGTATTCTTTTGATTTTGGGTAGCCTTGTATATTATCTATAAAAATTATATTCCTGCCACACAGTGTACTTAAATTTACCACAGTACAAAAAACAAATATTAGAACTTGAATCGAAAACGCACTTCCAGCAATTTTCAAGTTGATGCATCACACATTTCTTTCCTCATATAATTATTTTGTGATGCATAGCAAACAAATGGTAAATCATTTTCAACTCACATCCTATACTAAACATGCTTTTGAGCATACCAAATATATATGTTCATTTTATTTCGTTTAAGACAGTTTAAAAGCGTTAAACATTCCCTACTAGAAATTTCGCTTATAAACGTGATATATTTGAATTATGTTGGATGTCCCTATACGAGACCATTTGTCCAATTTCAATAAAAAATTTCAATTAAAATTCCCTTCCCCATATATAATATGCCGAATTCAGACATCCTCTATTATTTGTTTTTGATTTATCCAGATAAAAAACTTTCTCACACACACACACACACACACACACACACACACACAGAGAGAGAGAGAGAGAGAGAGAGAGAGACCAACTGCTATAAATCTGATTCTTTGAAGACTCAAAACGTGTAAATATAGCAAAAACTCAATTTGAAAAATTCGATCCCAAAAAAATATTTTTTATACCGCTATAAGAGGAGATAAAAAGGAATAATATATAAAAAGCACTATCTTTTAAACATAACATTTTTCTTTTTCAAATATATACAATGTATTTGTTCTATTTATTTATTTATCTATTTATTTATTGCCAATCATTTTTTAAACTGTTATCCATGAACACCATCAAATTCTGTTGAATATCCCATGTTTAATTGGATGTGAAAGTTGAATAAATTTATTCGAAGTGAGTAAATCTCCTAGCCAGGAATCTAATCCAGGGACTGCCACTGAGCCGACTGAGTAATTCTCGATCGACATATTTCTCCCAAGGTTCATTTCACCCTTGCACTCTGTATATTTAACAGAAATACATCTCAAAGAATGCGAGAATCAAAGAAAAAGATCAATGAGAAACGTATCCCATGAAAAACACGAATCACTTTGGGTTGTGATATGTATATTAAAATAAGAATTTTTTTTCTTTAACTTGATTAATATTAATAAATTCATACTGATATTTTCTTAATATTAATCAAGTTGAAGTAAAACATACAATCTTAAGATATCCTTTTATAAGATCTTATCTGACATGCTAAATTCTAAAATTTACGTTCAGTCCCTACTTAACAAAATGAAACAGATCAACCTTAAATACCGTATATCATTTTATTCGACATTTTTAAGGTTAGATCATATAGTGAAATTAATCTCATTAAACAAACTTTAAATAATCAGTAAACTTTTATATTTTTCTATCCCATTACACGTTCTATATAACTATCCATTTATGCAGTTTCTAATTAGAATAGATTTTTTTATTTCAATTAAAATCTATTAGTTTCTGTATTCCAATTTCTTCCTATGCTAATGCTATTACGCTCGAATTTTTTTCATCAAACACTAATTATGGAATATATTGAATTTTAAAGAAGGCCAAGTTTACCACTATTGTGTTCTCTAAATTTATAACAAATCGTTCCCATTCATCAGAAATTATTTTCAGAGTTATCTACTAGATGTTACCTTCTAAAACTTTAATAATGGGAAAGATGGGGAATCTTAAAATACATTTTAAAAAATGATTAAAAAAAAACATATTATTTATTCTATTTTTACCAAAACCAATATGGCATACATTTTAAACTTTCCTACTTCAAGTGAAATTTATTCCAAAGCATTATTCCACTAACTAAAATTTTATACTAACTAAATAAAACAAGAAAGAAAAAATCATGCAGTACGCATTGATTAGTAACACTTTCCAACTGTACGTAATTATTGTATCGAATAACTTTTAATATTCTTTGCCTACTTTATCACACAACAGACAGAAGGACTGAAAAATATACAGATAGACTAATTGAATTTAAAATTACTCTTAGGCATTTTGGAAAGTGTTAAGAAGGCTTAACGCTAAAGAAAATGCAGCCATTAGATTATAATTACAGTTTTTATGATCTCTCTGAATATTTTAGTGTAGCCCTGTAAATCAGAAAGTAAATCATATCATATTCTATGCAAAACATTATTGTAGAATAATAACAATACATTTTAATATTTTTATGATTTTTACAGTAGAAAGATTTTTAAATACAACTTTCAAAAAATTCTGCCCTAAAACGTAATGCATTTTTTTTTTTTTTTTTTTTTTTTTTTTTTTGTTTTCCCTGTAAACAAACTAGCTATACGGGACCTATTAATGTCATTTTAAATCGGGAACATTCTATACGGAAAATATTTATAAAAATAACACTCATAGAACACCATGCTTTCGAATGCTTTTGGGTGTCCCTGCACACAAACCAGAAGAGATATTCACTCCATTTTCAATATGGAGCATCCGATAGTGAACTTCAATAAAATATATCAGTTTCGAGAAATTCCATAAATATTTACGGGAGTTAGAGCGCGGGCAGACAGACAGATGAACAGGTACACAAACTGAAATCATATTCACACTTAAAAATGTTAGAAAGTGTTAAAAACGCTTAATGTCAACGAAAGTACAATTCCAGCAATTTTTTATTAATAGCTCTTAATGTACATGGATATTTTTGTGGCACCCTGTAAATCTAAATCTAATCATGCTATATTCTATGCAAAGCATTTTTTTTTTTTTTTTTTTTGTGCATATAAATAACATATTTCAATTTCCTAAAACTTCGTGGAAAGTAAAGTTATTAAAATTTGATTTATAGAAATATCTCTCATAGAACGCAATGCTTTGGAATACTTTTAAGTGTCCCTGTGCATAAATCGGTGGTGGTATTTCCTCCATTTTATACAGGAAACATCCAATAGTGAACTTCAATAACATATTTCAATTTCATTGAAATATGTCTACAGTAAAGGTATGAAAATAAGGTTTATAGAAATACCTCTCATAGAACACAATACTTTGAAATACTTTCGGGTGTCCCTGTAGACAAACCAGTAGAGGTATAAACTCCATTTTCAATAGGGAACATCCGATAGTGAACTTGAATAACATGTATCAGTTTCAAGAAATTCCATAAATATTTACGGGAGTTAGTGCTTGGACAGACAGACAGGCAGACAGACAGACGGACAGACAGATACACAAAACTGAAATCATATTTACACTTAAAAAATGTTAAAAAGTGTTAAAAACGCTTAACGTAAACGAAAGTACAATTCTAGCAATTTTTTATTAATAGCTCTAAATATAACTGGATATTTTTGTGCCACCCTGTAAATCTAATGCTAATCATGCTATATTCTATGCAAAGCATTCTTCAGTGCATATAAATAACATATTTCAATTTCCTGAAACTTCGTGGAAAGTAAAGATATTAAAATTTGATTTATAGAAATATCTCACATAGAACGCAGTGCTTTGGAATACTTTAGAGTGTCCCTGTACATAAACCGATGGTGGTATTTCCTCCATTTTATACAGGAAAAATTCAATAGTGAACTTGAATAACATATTTCAATTTCATTCAGATATGTCTACAGTAAAGGTATGAAAATAGGGTTTATAGAAATACCTCTCATAGAACACAATCCTTTGAAATACTTTCGGGTGTCCCTGTACACAAACCAGTAGAGGTATAAACTCCATTTTCGATAGAGAGTGTCCGATAGTGAACTTGAATAACATATATCAGTTTCAAGAAATTCCATAAATATTTACGGGAGTTAGAGCGCGGACAGACAGAGGGACAGACGGACAGACGGACAGATAGACAGACAGACAGACAAACCGAAGTCATAGACACTTTTCAACCTTGTTGGAAAGTGTTAATAAAATTTACAGTGAATTATCCGATGAAGAAATTATTGGCACATTAGCAATACCATTTTATTGCATTTAAATACTAAGTTAAATCAAGTACAGTTTCTTTATTTACAGAAATTAAAATATTTTTTGCATTTATTTTCATCATAGAAACATAAACAAAAGTAACTTTAAAAAAAATTTTCTTGTGTCGCATCATTTTTGTTATTATAATTTATTCAAAAACATATGTATAAATAAAAGTGTGTTTAAACAAAATAGTCATTTTTTCCACTCTAATTACAATTAAAGCATTATAAGCACATAATACTTGTACAATCGAAGCCATGACTATATGCAAATGTGCTTTCTTTGCATTCGCATAGCGGTAGCGTTGCTTGAAATGACGTTCTAACTGTCCTCACAACTCTGTGTCTCAATCTGCCCTATTTGAACCATTTTTTAATGTTACATATTTTCATTAAATTACCGTATTTTTTTCCCGAAGTATCTCTTTATATGAAAACACATTAATGTAACTCTGCATCTTTCATTAAAAAAAAAAAAAAAGAAAAGAAAAGAAAAGAAAAGAAAGAAAGAAAATTGGATTAAGAGCAGACACCTAAGAGCGGACAGTGGCTAATTTCGCCGACAGCCAATGCCCATATCGTTCTATAGGGAAATTTGTTTCCATAATTACTTATACCTAACGAATATGTATATATTTATTAATTACGTTTCCACATTCAGGAAATTCACAATTGTTAAATTAGAACTGATTTTCGAAAAATTGATTTTTCATGTTTTTAATAATTTATTTTAAATGCACCTAGTTTTTTTTTTTTTTTTTTTTTTTTTTTTTTTAATTCAAAAATAAATTATTAAATTAAAAAAATAAATAAACACAAAATAATAATAATAATAAATAAATAAATTTTCTGAATGTGAAAACGGAATTAAATAATCTGGTGTGCCACTAACACGACCTTCTCTTACCCTGAAATTTAATACTATAAATACAGGTTGGAGGTTAAGAGGTAAGATAACGATGTTATTGTCAAGGCCATGGTGCTTTTTATAATTCATTTGTTTACTTTTGAGTGGCAACAGAGGTTTTTTTGTTTTTAGGTTTTGTGTTCGAATGTAAAAAATTGTCCGATGCAAAAAGTTTGAATTCTGAGATGTTTTTCCCTTTTGAATAAACCTTTTTTCTGAGTTTGCATTTACAGTCCTTTGATATGCTGATAGCATAATAGATATTCTTTATTAAAAAAGGAATAACGTAAAATTTTTGGTACCCTCGGCGGGACTGTAAATGCACAGTTAATTGTGAATATGGCTAATTTAGAAAATTTGAAAAAGGCTGAAAGAGCCGCTTTCTCGAAAGCATATAATAAAGTTGAAGAATTGATAGCCTCACAAGATGTTGACCTTGCGGAACTGGAATCCGAATTAAGTGTTTTTAAATCGAAAGTTGATCGCCTGGAAGTAACGCATGCAAGTATTCTTGAAGTTCTCTCTGAAAAAGAATTTGACACAGAATTTGAAATAATTGAGGATTATCGAGATAAAGCAATAAGAATTGAAACAAAAGTAAGAAGAATAATTGATACTCATCAAACTGTAAGTACTGCTTTTAGTCCAATTCAGAGTGAATCTGTTATTGTTAATTCTGTAGAAAATATTAATGAGAAAAGAAGGTTTAAATTACCTAGAATAGAATTACGACGGTTTGATGGTAATGTTAAAGAATGGCTTTATTTTTGGAGCCAATTTGAAAAAATTCATAACGATTCTACTATAGTTAATTCTGATAAATTTCAGTATCTATTACAAGCTACTGTTGAAGGATCACGAGCTAGAGAGGTTATTGAAAGTTTTCCGCCAACTGGCGATAATTATATAAAAGCAATTGACTGCTTGAAAACCCGTTTCGGTCGTGATGAATTACAAATTTAAATTTATATTAGAGAATTGTTAAAATTAGTTTTGAAGAATGCCAATTCAAAATTTTGTTCAAACAATTTATGTGTACTGTATGATCATCTCGAACAGCAAATTCGTGCACTGGAAACACTTGGTGTTACAACTGATAAATGTGCAGCATTACTTTATCCGTTGGTTGAATCATGTATGCCTGAAGATTTCCTTAGAGCTTGGCAGAGAAGCTCACATTTTGATCATGGTAATGATCCAAAAAAAAAGGCTTGACAGTTTGTTAGCCTTTTTAAAAACGGAAGTAGAATCTGAGGAAAGAATTAACTTAGCTATGGCTGGTTTTGATTTGAATGATTCTTCTTGTAAAGGGAATAAAGAAAACAGAGGAAAAATTTGTACTGCTGCTAGTTTGTTAACTACTAATGCACGTGCAGAGAAGTTGTGCACTTTCTGCAACGGAAAACATGAATCGACGAATTGCTTTAAAGCACGAAAAATGTCATATAATGAAAAAATAAAAATTTTAAAAGATAAAGACTGTTGTTTTAGATGTTTAAAAGTTGGCCATAAGGCAGAAAAATGCCGATGTTTTGTGAAATGTACTATTTGTAACCGAACACATTTTGCTATTATGTGTACAGAATCAAACAAAAGTGTAAATAAGTCTACATCAAATAATCCGGAAAAGGAAATTAAAGAGCAGAATAAATCTGTGAATTTGGCAACCATATCCAAATCTCCCCAAGTTTTGCTGCAAACTTTGAAAGTTAATTTAAAATATAAGAACAGTACTTTAGTCGTGAGCACTGTATGATTCCGGATCTCAAAAATCGTACGTTAGAAGAGAAATAGCATCTAAATTAAATTTGAAACCTCTGCGTCAGCAACGTTTGTCTCATTCACTTTTTGGAGGTGAAAAGAGCAACAACGAACTTCATAATGTATATAAAATTGAACTTGGAAGCTTAAATGGAAATTTTTACTGCAATTTTGATGTAGTTGATCAAGAAACTATTTGCAATGATGTTCCATCTGTTTCGTGTGGCCCATGGATTGATGAATTAAGATCTATGAATATACACATTTTTGATACAGAAGATAATTCGGGTCCAATTGATGTTCTCATTGGAGCAGATGTTGCTGGTAGACTTTTTACTGGAAAGAGAAAAGTTCTATCTAGTGGGCTAGTAGCTGTGGAATCCTATCTAGGATGGACACTTATGGGGAAAACCAATTCACCTTCTGTAAAAGAAGATACTACCATGATGGTAATTTCCTTGTTTGTTAGAGAAGCAACTATTTCCGATCTTTTTAGTTTGGAAGTTTTAGGAATCAGGGATCCTGTCGAAATGAAGAGCAAAAAAGAAAACGAGCATTTGACCAAGCTATATTTTGAAGAAACATTAAGAATTAATGAAGATGGAAGATATGAAATTGCTCTTCCATGGAAAGAGGATCATCTTCCCCTACCCACCAATAAAGAACTAGCCATGAAAAGATTAATAACATCAACTAGAAAATTACATCAAGAAAATTTGTACATAGCTTATGATAATGTGTTTAAGGAATGGGCTTCATTAGGTATAATTGAAGATGACCCAATCCAATCCTCATCTCACCCTTTTGAACACTACTTACCTCATAGACCTGTTGTGAAACAACATGGAACTACGAAAGTGCGTCCAGTTTTGATGCATCTGCAAGACAAGTCGAATCACCGTCATTGAATCAATGTTTAGAATCTGGACCTAACTTATTAGAATTAATCCCTGATCTCCTTCTTAGATTTAGAGAACATAAATATGGAATCGTTGCTGACATCGAAAAAGCATTTCTACAGATAAAGATTACGACCAGAAGATAGAAATTACCTTAAGTTTTTTTGGTGGAATGAAAAAGAAAATAACGATCCTAAGATAATGCGGCATTCTCGTGTGGTGTTTGGTGTGAAAAGTAGCCCTTTTCTTTTAGGAGCTGTGTTAGAGCATCATTTGAAAAAATATCTGAATAATTCAAAATATAATCAAAAATATGTTGAGATTATTCTTCGAAGTTTTTATGTAGATGATCTAGTTACAAGTTTAAATAACAAATCAGAAATATTACCATTTGTTGAACAGTCTCGTCATATTTTGACTGAAGGAAAATTCAATTTAAGAGGATGGAAGTATACAGGAGATGAAGATTCAGAACAGGTTACTTCTGTTTTAGGATTGCTTTGGAATCGCAGAAAAGACGAACTGAAGATCAATTTGGATTGGTTGAATACATACAGACTTGAAACTGTATCGAAGAGAGTAATTCTTTCTGTTACGCAAAGAGTTTTTGACCCAATTGGGTTTTTATGCCCTGTCCTCTTAGTTCCCAAGCTAATATTACAAAAAATGTGGAAAGACAATATCCCGTGGGATAAGGAAGTTGAAGATAGTATGAGACAAGAATTTGTAAGATGGTTTGAAGGTTTGAATATCTTGAAGAATTTGACTATTGTTCGTTGTTTTTTTCCTGATGTAACAAGTCAATATAGCATTAGCATTCATACGTTTTGCGATGCTAGTCAATTTGCTTACGCAGCAGCTGTTTTCATTCGCATCGAATATGCTGATGTTTATGTAACTCTTTTGGCAGCGAAATCAAGGGTTGCCCCAGTTAAACCCATCACTATTCCTCGTCTCGAATTACTAGCTGCAACGGTGGGAGCTCGATTATGTAAATCCGTACTCAGTGCACTCCAGTGGGAAGGTATTGAACAACATTTCTGGACAGATTCAACTACTGTATTGAGCTGGATTCAGCGTGAAGAAAATTGGGCTGTTTTTGTCAATAATAGAATACGAGAGATCAGAAAATTAACTGATTCTACCCTTTGGAAACATCTTCCTGGAGCTCAAAATCCAGCCGACTTGCCTTCAAGGGGGTGCTCTGCCCAACAACTCTCAGACAGTAAATGGTGGGAGGGACCTACTTGGCTTCGAGAAACTAAAGATAAATGGCCTGTCACCAAACCCATTTTCGATGAACAAGCTATTCTAAAAGAAAGAAGAAAAACGAGCCCAACATCCAATAGCTTGCCTATCATTTGTTTTTTGAATCAAACTGAAAATGATAAATGCAGCAATAAAAAGCATAAAATTGTGAACAATGAAGGTTTTTGTAGAACTCAAAACAATGAGACAGCATCTGTTACTTTAAAAACTAGAAGTGGGAGAGTGGTTAAACCTCCTCTAAAATTGGACTTATAAAACTTTATTTATCTTCTGAACTTTAAAATTGTTGTGAAAGTCCTTGAAATATCAAGTAGAAATGTGTTGTTTTATTGTATTTTGAAATTTTCATTTTATTATTTGTTTTGGTTAGTTAAGTTGCCTTCCGCCAACTTAAGGTGGGAGGATGTCAAGGCCATGGTGCTTTTTATAATTCATTTGTTTACTTTTGAGTGACAACAGAGGTTTTTTTTGTTTTTAGGTTTTGTGTTCGAATGTAAAAAATTGTCCGATGCAAAAAGTTTGAATTCTGTGATGTTTTTCCCTTTTGAATAAACCTTTTTTCTGAGTTTGCATTTACAGTCCTTTGATATGCTGATAGCATAATAGATATTCTTTATTAAAAAAGGAATAACGTAAAAGTTATACAAACCTCTGTTAAACAATTCAAATTAATCTTCGGAAGAGTTTTATATGATAATCAATTCTGTGTGAGGGGGCTCCCCGTTACATTAATGCACCTACATTTATATAGAATACTTAAAATTAATCAGAAAACTTTCACACGCAACACTCCTTGAAACTTATGAGTCTTGGTCAAACTTTTCCAACAAACTTATATTAATTTTAAAACACAACTTTTGGATCTACTGAAATTATTCCTTTTTAAGTTACTCTAAGAGATCAAAGATCAAACATTAAAAAGATCAAACAAAGATCAAACATTAAAAAAATTTGATTTCGATAATCAGGAAGCCTCAAAATGTAAAAATATACAAAAAACAAGCGATGAATATTTAGCTTAAAAGCATACATTATTCATCATATGTGTATGACGAATTCATTTCAATTCCTGAGCAGCTTTCCTGAACATGGTAAAATATTATAGTAAATCACTTCTACTAATAATAAAAAAGAATTTTGTCGCTTAAATATTTTCAGCCTTGTATATATTTTGAACATTATGTACAAACCACATGGTGTACCAAAATATAATTCTATAGTAATAATACACGGCACAACCTGAAATACGCTTTCAGCAATTTTCAGCTATTGTCACACTAATCTAGTTCTTTTGTGTAACCCTGTAAATAAACAGTGAATGATTTCCCTACCATATTCTACATGAGACGTGTTTTTACGCATATAAAAAATATATATTAATTTCATTTGGTTTAGTGCAGTCTATAGATGTTAAACTCTACTTACCTGCAATTTTCCCCATAGACACAATGTACTTGAATACTCTTGGGTATCCCTGTACACGAACTATTTGCTTCATCTCAACGAAAATCATAGTGTAGCATTTCTGTATCATACACATTCAGAATACTAAGTTTGGACTTTCTGCTGCTATTTTTTCTTGAGATATGCTGATAACAGACAGACATACACACAGACAGACACACACACACAGACCAACCGCTAAAAACTTTATTTTCGGATTCAGGGGATCTCAAAACAAAAACTCACTTTCGAAAGTTTGGCTCAAAAACAATACTTTCTCTACCTTATGGGTAAGAGAAAGTAAAAAAACACATTGGATAATAAGTAATTGTGGTAAAAAAAAGTTCTCATAGAATAATATATGACTTGACTATCGGCGAGATTAGGTATTGTCCACTCTTGAGACTTTTGCAGAAATGTGAATTATTCCAAAAAACAGTCGAAAATATAACTGAACATACCCTGTATGGTGTTTTAAATATGAATTTCTATTTGGAAAATTAAAGCTAAAACTTAAGGTGTCTCAAAATGAATCATGTCCCAAAGTGTGCCCCCTTCCGCCTACAGACATTTAGTAACTTTATTTATGTACTCAATGGTTGTTTCCAGTTGCCTAAACTTTACTCTGAAATTTTAATAAGGTATTTCATGTATGTATGGCAATTATGATAAAGTCAATCAAGCGAATGTACTTTATAATATTTAAAATTAAACAAGCATATACTTTAAAATGAAAATTCATTTTCTCTTCAAACTTCCTTCCAATGAATCCCTAAACTCTTTCCCATATGAATATAGTGACCGAAGTAATAATGATTAAATCTCCCTCCCTTTTTAAGTTCTTCGGCTATAACATTATCACGCACTGGTTAATCTCCAATTAAGAAAAAAATTGCTCTAATTCCGTTGGGATTTAATAGATGATGAGATGCTGCTACCAATCTAAGATTGGAATTTAGGGAGAATAAAAAAAAAAGGGGGGGGGGGGGCAATTGAGAGAATGTCACGGAAACTTTTATCTTACAAATATTGCGTGATAAAGAAAGTTTAGGCTTATCACGCGAGAAAGTAAGAAGTAGTGATCCGTGATGGAATTTCTACTAAGGCCAAATAACTATAGAGTTTATACTAATTTTTACTAAAATCAAATTTAGAGTTTGAAAAAAAAAAG
This sequence comes from Salticus scenicus, assembly GCA_963930645.1. Classification (NCBI taxonomy): domain Eukaryota; kingdom Metazoa; phylum Arthropoda; class Arachnida; order Araneae; family Salticidae; genus Salticus; species Salticus scenicus. Next base: position 207,564,262 of record OZ005652.1, on the reverse strand, counting down.
TTCAAATTTGATTCTACTGTAATATCTAAATTAGATAATTCGAATCAACAAACAATAATTGAAAGCTGAAACTATATTTTTCTACTTGTGAAATAATATTCCAGATTTCCCTTCACTCTAATATATTTTTATCAAATTGTAAAATTGATTATCTATGAAATTTTACTATGCATAGATATATCGTTATTAAGGTGAACTGGGATAAGTGTAACAACGTTTTTATTATAGTTCAACTTTTACCTCATTTTGCTTAATTGCTGTTATACTTACAGTTTTGACATATTTTAGATATAAACTACAACTAAAAGGCGATTAAAAAAAAATGTGAGTTCTTTGTAATTTGCTTTTGCACTTGCGCCATAGTTTGGGGCAAGTACTTGGAAGTGAGTTGAGGCCCGTTAGTCCGCTTTTCTATTTTTTTTTTTTTTTTTTTTTATCTTATTCAAAAATGCATTCTATATAGTTTGTTTGTTTCCCATAATATGCTTCTCGCTATCCAAGATTTTTTTTTTTTTTTAATAGAACTTTTCAAAGTGATCCAAGGTATTCACTCAAAGTTTGGGATATCTTGGTCCATTTTATTTGGCACGTTGGACCATGCTATATTTAAAATTTCAATCACACTATTGAGGATAAATGTTATCTAATATTGTAATTGAATAAATTTCCTTTGTGTTTAAAAAACAGCAGACGAACTAGCAAAAGAAGTATTACTAAATAATTCATATAATCATGAGATCTCTCTTCTTTTCCCAATCTCACTTATAAAATCAACTATAAAAGCTAAAATTCTTAGTGATTGGCAATTCTTAGTGTAGCATTCCCATAAAGGTAGAGATACGTACGCGCAGTTCTTAAAACAGCTAATACCAATTTCATATGCCCAAATTTAATGTCTTTATATTTTATCTCAAGACATGACAGTTTCTCCACTTTCCTCTTTAAAATCAATAAGCTACCAAATACACTCTATAAATGTAAAAAAAATTAGGTAGCCCTTTCCATTATATATTCGAAAAATATTCATTAATTTAAAAATAATAATAATAATAATTTAATTGTAATAAAACAATAAGGCAAAACTTAAAAGCAATATTATTAAATCCAGATAATTATAATAAGCTAAAACTTATTTATAATGTCTTAAACGAGCATTACGCATTTATTAAACATAAATTCTAATACTATATTTTGTCTAATTGTAATTATTATTATTATCTATTTATTTATTTTTTATTTTTGTAGGTTTCCTAAAAACAATTTTAAGTACAATTTTCTATATATCTCCTATTTATAAATTAAACTACGGTCTTCTGCCCCAGCTGTGCTCCGAGCCTGTCTCGGGTACGGTTCAGCAGGACCGTAAACAGATTTATTCTCCTGTGGGAAGAAAAATCTCTATAACCACGCGGTTTTGGACCCACAGTAAGAGACCAATGTACCAATGGGTTTAAGAAGCAAATCTCCTGTTAAATTAATTGTAATCGAAACTAGTTGGCATAGGGGGACTTTGCTCGGAAAACCAACATATATTTTTTCTTCTCAGAAATTTTTACTATGAGGCGTACTATATTCATGATAAAAACAATGAGATCGTCTCATACTCAGGTATAGAAAGTACAAAACATAAGAGTACAGAAATCTACCGGTACAAAGCATAAGAGTACAAAAAGCTACCCACTTTCTGTACTCTTATGTTTTCTTTATTTCAATCTGCTATGTAATGCTAGTGTCAGTTTTGTACTTCATTTTTTCTGGAATTCCATGCTCTTTTCTATTCGATAATATTCATGAAAGCAATTTTTTGTTATGTGGGTATGCTATGTTTACCCAACACGCATTTTAAAGTGAATTTGCAAAATATCTTCCCTGTCCCCCTTCGGGGTCAGGGTCGTGAGAAAAAAACCCACATTTCAAATAGCAACTCTGCTCTAAATTATCTCAGGAACGTGATTTTTTGATGTATAGGTTAATTATGTGTACCCAACACACACTATAAAGGAATTTTGTGAATCCCTCTCTGGCCAGGGGGGGGGGGCGGCGCAAAACGGCTGAGCTTTTGATCGATTTCAATTAATCTTTGCTTTTATTATTATTATTATTATTATTATTATTTATTTATTTATTTATTTATTTATTTATTTTATGAGATTTTTATATTAATAAGTTATATGTAATTTTAATAATTAATTTTAATATAGTGGCGAGAGAAGCGGGCAACGCCTACGAGTATAATATATAACAGTAGCATCTTATAATAATACATTTTAAGTTCTATTATTTTGCAATAAATAAAACTGTGATTAAGATTGTGATACTGTTGACATTCTTACATTTCTTTATAACCTTAAAACATAATTATCTTAAGCTTTCAATTTATTATCAGTGTGTGTATGTGTTTTTTTTTTTTTTTTTCTTTTTCTTTTTAATTTTTTTTCTAAAATACATAATTTGAAAAGATAAAATGACGCGTTTGTATCTCGGTCTCTATGTGCACATTCTGATGCTTTCAATCAAGTAATAAGTAATTAAAAAGTAAAATGCAGAATTTGTAGAACATATTTTCTTATAAAAATATTTTTAAAAATTCAATTTAATTTTTTTTTTCTTATTTTATCCCTATATATTTGTTTTAATATTGTATTTATTTTAATTTTTACTGCACAAATTAATCAGTAAAAAAAAAAAAATAATAAATAAATAAATAAATAAATAAAAATCTTTAAAACTGCATCATAATCAGGGCCTGTTTTTACAAGGGGGCAAATGGGGCAAGCGTCCTGGCCCCCATCTATAAGAGGGGCCCCAAATCAGTTGCTTTTGAAATTAAACGCATTTTACATTACACACAATTCATTTTGAGCCCTTTATTACAGAAGGGGGACCCCAAATAATGACTTCGCCCTGGACTCCACTTTTGTAAGTCAGTTTCTGATCATAATTATGTGATTAAAAATAAAAAATAAATTGCTTTACTTATATTTTTTAATTACCCCCCCCCCTCTTGAGTAAATTATTTCTGTACACCACTCAGAAATTTTGAATCAGGTATATTTATGTTTAAGACCAATTGTGTATGCTTGTATATGAATACAAGGTCCGCCAAAAATCCACCCCTAGCCCCTTGTGTCTTCGAATGCTGCAGAGCATTTAAAACAGTAAAAAATGCGTTCAATCAATTTGAAGGGAACCTTATTTGGTTTTTAAAACTGGAGCTAGGGGTGTTATTAGTGCACCTAGAATGACAAACCTTGAAATTACTGAGGGGAAGAAGGAGGTCTTTTGTTAGATCGAATGAAAAGTCTTTTGAAAATAAACACTTTTAATTTTTGTTCACGGAATTATGATCAATATCAAGAGTTCCCAATAGCAAGCGCTCTTATTATTATTTTCTTTTTTCTTGTATGTGTAATGTAGACTTTAGACAGTATACTCAGACACGAATTCATGAAATGATTAACCAATGTTTGAATTCGCTATTTCATATTGCAAAATGAAAGTTAAAGGGCCCTCCGTAGCCGAGTGGTTATGTCACTACATTGCTAATCGCCTTCGAAAGTAGGATAGCGGGTTCGATTCCCGCACTATCGCTGTGTGTTTTTTCATTTTTTTGGATTGTAATCCTGTCATGTGCTATCTGTAATTATCTGACGAAGAATTACAAGCGGAAAACGAGTCAAGCATACAATTATGATGTTTTGTACAACCGCGATAACTTGGCACGCGAATCACGTGTTTTCAGATGATTCCATTACTGGAATAAGGTGAGAGGTTGTGTTTCCATGGTAACACAGAGTAGAGTGGCTTCCAGATTTGGCGTTGTTAGCCCATTTCTTAGTGTGAAATTATAATTTGAAGTTGTTGATAAACTTAATGTTTAGAGGTATTTTTAATTACTATTTAAAAGAAGTGTTCGGAGGTACTATTGTTTACAAATTTTAAAGTTTCGGCGATCAAATAACATTCAAAAAGAAATTTTGATTTTTTAAAATAAAGTAATCTTAATGGCTTCCGAGAAGTAATTTTTAAGTACAATCACTATCAGCAGAAAGGGATGAAAGAAGTAACTTAATTACACTGTAAAAAAAAAAAATCAGTATTTTACAACAAAAGGTGCTGGCACCGCGGCTGCCAGCACAGTTGCTGTAAAATTTACAAACTGCTGTTTTTTATGGTGCTGTAAAATTTACTGCACTTTGCTGTGAATTTTACAAGATGCTGTTTTTAGTAGTGCTGTAAAATTAACTGCATTTTGCTGTGAATTTTACAAGATGCTGTTTTAAAAAGTGTTGTAAAATTTACAACAAAGTGTAGTTAATTTTACAACACTTTTTAAAACAGCATCTTGTGAAATTCACAGCAAAGTGCAGTTAATTTTACAGCACTACTAAAAACAACATCTTGAAAAATTCACAGCAAAGTGCAGTAAATTTTACAGCACCGTAAAAGCAGCAGCTTGTAAAGCAACTGTGTTGGCAGCCGCGGTGCCAGCACCTTTTGTTGTAAAATACAGTTTTTTTTTTTTTTACAGTGTAGGCAGTGATGCCAGATTGGGGATTTTCGAGGCTTCTGGGGACAATTTTGGGGACCAAATGTTTGTGGGGACTATTTTGGGGAGTTCTTCAACTTTCTGTCAATGTTGGCAACATAATGATTTATCCCTACGACTAGAGACTTTCAATAGCTTTGTTGTTATTTGGGGATTTTTTTTTTCAAAAATTGCCTTCATTTGGGGAACAATCTGAGCTTAAATCATAGAAAAATCTGCTTGATTTTTTTTTTTTTTTTTTGAAGAAATTTTTATTTTTTCTCTTTAGTAGAAATCAAGCTGGGGATTTTTTCGAGAAAAAAAAACACCCTGATTTGGAAAAATTTGAAGACCTGTTTGGGGAAATAATTTTCGACCATCTGGCATCACTGAGTGTAGGCGGTAGAGATGGGAATAATCGAATGATTTTGATAATCGAGTGATTTGCTTTCGAATGATTTTAATAATCGAATGATTTTACAATCGATTATTGATGACGTAAGCGTAGAATAAGCGTTTTGTAATTAGTTTCGGTTTCTTCGTAGCTGTCAGGTTGCTTTCTGTTTATACTTTGTCTTTTCACTCATTGCTATGAAATTTTAAGCTCTAACCTAGAGTCCTGCACACCCGACCCGAACCCGACAGATGAATTTTATATCAACCTGAATCCCGACCCGAACCCACAGTAGAGAAACTTTTACGACCCGCACCCGACCCAAACCCGCTGTCTTTAGACCCGAACCCGACCCGAAACCCGAAAATTAAATAAAAATTACTTATTCATTACTTAAAATTACTTAAAATTATTATTAAAAATTATTACTTAAAATTACTTATTCATCTAAAAATCATACAAAACTTTTTTAAATTATAAAATAAGGTAAATTTTCACTGTCATACAGTTGGTAAATTATTTAAAAAATAATTTGAAATGTAATCACTAATTGTTTAGTTTAAAAATTAAAAAATCTGAAAAATAGATCAATGATAATTTTTAACGATTTATGTAAATTGTTAACTTCAAGAGTAAACTAGTATGTTGTGGCCACCACAAGACTTTCTTTTATACTTTCCTATATTTTACTAAGTGCAAATAATTTATTTATTTATTTATTTATTATTATTATTATCTAGCAGGATGAATGCAAACGATTTGCATCTTAAGAGACAACTAACACTAAATATCCAAAGTATGCATTTTTATTGCCTATAAATGGCATCTTAAAAAGTACGTTTTTATAACCCGATAAGAATTGAAATTGGATCATCATAATGTCTCGTAATAGCCTTTTCACATTTCAGGCTTTGTTTGATTATACTCAATAGAACCTGAGATATAGCCTCCTCCTAAATCTCGAAAATTGCTGATAGCAGCGCCACCTGTTGATCGGTTGACAAAAATTGATGGGCACTAATTTAGGTCAAGGTGCCTCTACATATAAATTCATATATAATTCTGAACAGTAGTTCCGGAGATACAGTCGCCACAAAATTTTTGTCACACACACACACAGGCAGACAGACATTTTCTATAAATGATAAAATCGTGTTCTAGACCTCTCAAAACGTGTAAATCCGTCGAAAACTCGAAGTCGAAAATTTTTATGAATCCAATTCTTTTATTGAATATAGAAGAAAGTAAAAAATGCACTTCAATTTAAATGTTCGTAATTTATTGTTTAATACTTATAGTCTGGGGAAAAAATGATGTATTATTCTTTATTGCTTTTTTCCAATGTATGTTTAACTTTACTATAATAATTTGTGTAGCATGTATGTGATTCACGTTAAACATCTGCTATTTAAAGGTCATTGATCACTTTAAATTCCCATAATCAGCAACTTAGCTTCCTCCGGTGACAGTTTTGCTTGGTGCATTATTTATTTGTTCTAGAGAAGGCGATAAAGAATATAATCTGCCTTGATGGCATTCGTTTCCTTTATGTGTTTATTTTGCATTACTTTTTTTAATTAAGTTACAACAAGTATTCCCTGTATATTTTCTGCATATACAAATGTAAATGGAAGAAAATTCAAAATTTCATTAGCATCAAAGCGAGGATTAAAATTCATTGAAAAAAAAGATATCTTTAAAAAAAAAAAAAAAAAAAAAAAATGTAAATTAAGAAATAATTTAAATTCTCAAAACGTAAAAGCAAGGTTATGTTGTATTTCTTATATGTGTATATATATATATACATATATTAACAATAGTAAATAAAAATTTTAATACAGTACTTTAAAATTTTCATACAATTTCTATAGATGATCAGTTTTCGATTTGTTGAAGAAAGAAAACGTATACGGATATTTTTTTGTCATGCTTACACGGATTTTTTTTTTTTTTTTTTTTTTTTTTTTTTTTCAGGTGGGTATCCGCGTATAGGAAAACGGAGCTCCGACACGTGTCTAAAATCAGTTAAAGAGCTATAATTATGTCTACAAATTTATGCTTTCAATTGTAATTTTTTTTTTTTTTTTTTTGAATGATGTTCTCAAGTCCACCCGACTCGTAGAAAGCTAGTTCAAAACCAGGTCATGTCCATTCGCACAGCCGTGCGGAATTTTCTGTGTTTTTTCTCCAAAACTCACAGGAAAACTGCTATTGAGTGTACTCCCCTCGAACCTAGGTCCCAAGGGCAGACAAACACCTTCAATTCTCACATTATAACCGAAATGTTTAAATTAGTCCACAAATAGACACTGAATAAAACATTGGAAATTTTTATTAGGTTCATTTGGCTATTATTTATACTCAGAATTCCTTTTTCAGAAAAAAAAAAAATATATATATATATATATATATATATATATACTAAGGTCAGGCCATTATGAAACCTAAATCCATTACTCTTTGACATGCTTGAAAAAAAAAAAAAAATCCTTTTTATTTGTAAATACAAGAAATAGGCAAGTATTTCTTATTCATGCACTAAAATATCTCACAACATTTTTTTTTTTTTTTTAATGCAAACTTAAAGACTAATAATTTTTTATAAAAGTGTGTGAAACTGTTTAACCCATATTTCACCTTCGTCCTAAAATAGGACACCATGCATAAGTGATGTTTATATAAATTCTTTTGAATATTTTAATTCAAATTAAAGACGATATATTATTTAAAAGTCCAATAAATACATATGTGTCTTTATCGTTAGTTTAAATTACCGTTTAATATATATTTTTTAATTTTTAAAATGACGATTTTTAAAGATTTATTCATTACATTTTCAACATATTATTACTTAAAAGGTTTTACATTCAAGAATAATGGATATACGAATTTATTGAAGTAATATTCTACACTTTGTACTGGTAAAACAATTATATAAGTATATATTATATATATATATATAGATAGATAGATAGATAGATGTTAAAACCCAAATAAACTACTACGTCAGAAACGCCAAAGAAAAATATTGGAAATGCATACAGCTGTTTTGGTAGCCTATAGCGTACCGTCTTCAGTGCAAAAAGGATTCTGAATCAGGAGAAGTGCTCGTATACGAACAGCTGTATGCATTTCCAGTATTTTTCTTTGGCGTTTCTGACGTAGTAGTTTATTCGGGTTTTAATATTCCAACGCCAAGTCTCCTGTTATTATTATATATATAGATGGTCTGTTTTCCTTATATTTCCAAATGTCCTAAATTATTGTCCTACTTTTAGAACAGCCTGTACCGATTAAACTAATGAAAAGTTGGTAAGTTTTTTGATTTTGTGTGTATACACAGACACTGAAAAACATTTTTTCAATGCTTGGTAGGATATGGGTTAAACGGGAAAAAAAGGAGGGGGGGGGGAGAATTCTTTGTGTCAGCCATAATACTCTTAAAAGCGATTACAGAAATTCTAAATGATTTTGAAGGGTTGATATTTAATTGCAGTTTTATTTTTAAACGTAGCTATGACTGCTAAAAATGCCATATTGTTTATTAACTAATGCTTAGAACAAGAAAATGCTACCTTTTTTTTTTTCTTTTAAAGTATATAATGTTATTATTGCGTAAAAATAAATAAATAAACAAGGGAATAAATTAAAAGAAAAAAATGAAAAGAAAGGAAGAAATAATATTTAAAGTTGTAGCGCTAAATTCAAACTCTTACGAATATATTAAATAGCCTATCGATATTGAGCCATCTTCCCTATCATTTAAAAGAATATAGACGGCGCTGTCGCCATTCTCGGCAAAATATCTAATGATATTTTGCCGATCATTAAAATGAAGTGAAAACATTTTGTTTTCAGGGGGTCTACCACGAGCTTAGCGGAATCGTTTCCATGTCGGAGTTTCTCCGATGTGACGTCATATTCCGACAGCCTCTCTTCTTTCGCTAGCACGAACATATCGGATTGCTTTTGCTATCGGAAAAGACCAGTGAAATCCCTCCCAAACTTTCCGTCAGACCTTTTCCGAGTGGAATCAGCATTCCGGTAGCAATTAGCAATGGCGTCGTCCATCTTTCTTTTTCTTTAGGTGTTTACTGTTTAGTGTTTTCAAAGCTTCAAATTGAAGATTTCGTCCATTCAGCGTCCATTTGCAACAAAATACTGCAGAAACGAAGGTATGTTTTATTTTATTTCTATTTGTAATGTTTAAAGTAGAATAAAAAACGATAAAGATATTTTTTGATCGCATAACAGCATCAAATTTTAATGTATTGTTTTATCTATACTAAGTTTCGACTAACTTTTAATAATGTTCTATTCCACTTTAAGATACATCGCTGATTATTCAATTTTTAAGTATTAATACAAGGATAATACTAGTTTGGGTCAGATTTAGGTAGTGAATGTTTTTTCTGTTTAAAATACGTTTCTTAATGACATTGCTAATTTCATATACTTTCATATTTTATATCATAATGTTACAACTGATACTGTAAATAAATTTAGTTTCTGAAAATAATAAAGCATCATTAAGTATTCATATTTTCACCAAAACAAGATAAAAAAAAAAAAAAAATAGTTTCTTATATGAAAAGCTGGAATTTACTATACAAAAAAGTTGATAATATTTTAAGTAAAAGGTGTGTATAGTCATTTTTCTTTACATGTTTAAAATACTTTAAACATTTTACTTCTGCATTTTGTAAACATAAAAAGGTGTTTGTTAAATGAAAAGTACTTTTTCTGATTTGAAAAATTTCAAACCTTTATTGTTTACTTCTGCATTTTGTAGTAAACATAAATAAGGAAGTGCTTGTTACATGTTAAATGAAAAGTAATTTTTCTGATTTGAAAATTTTCAAACCTTTGTTTACTTCTGCATTTTGTAGTAAACGTAAATAAAGAAGTGCTTGTTAAATGAAAAGTAATTTTTTCTGATTTGAAATTTTTCAAACCTTCATTGATTTTAAAAAGCAGATAACTAGTATATGTATATTGCAAAAAATAATCTTCACCTCATTTTCCAGTATTAGTTTTGGCTAATATTTAATGTTAAAGATGTTTGTTATACAGTGAATAAATTGTTATTACTGCTTATTTGAGAATTTTCATTTTTTAACAATAAAATTAAGTGTCACATTGCATCTTTAAATTGCATGAAAAAAAAATATTATTAAAAAACTTAATTTTATGCATCTTTAAATTTTTTTTTTTTTTCTAAACTGTACAACTAAAAAGTAACATTAATTTGTTATATAGTTTTTACATTTTTGGTGCTAGAGTATATTTTCACAACTATACTCCCCCCACCAAATAAATAAAAATGAGAATTAAGAGACCATTTACAAATTCTTAATCAGCCTTGTAAAAATATAAGACAAATGACAAATTTTACACAGTTACAATTTTTTGCTGTAATTATTTTGTTTGATTGCCATGAATATGTTTAAAATTTTTACATAAAGCTGTCATTTTAATAGCTAAAAATATAAAACATTAGTTTTTAGCAATATTTGTAAATAACATTATGAAAAAGAAAATTGCATTTAAAATAATATTAGTATCTCTTTAAACCCTGAAGAGGTGAAGATTATTTTTTGCAATATACATATACTAGTTATCTGCCTTTTAAAATAAATGAAGGTTTGAAAAATTTCAAATCAGAAAAAATTACTTTTCATTTAACAAGCACTTCTTTATTTATGTTTACAACAGGCTGAAGTAAAATGCTTAAAGTATTTTAAACGTTTTAACAGTAATGACTTTTTCTTAAAATTAATCTACTTTATCCTATGATAAATTCCAGCTTTTCACATAAGAAAACAAGTCTTTTTATTATTATTATTGTTTTGGTGAAAATATTAATACTTTATTATACTTATTATTTTCAGAAACTAAATTTATTTACAATATTAGTTGTAATAGCAACATTATGATCTAAATTCTAAAATATTAAAGTACATGAAAATAGCAATGTTATTAAGAAACTTATTTTAATCAGAGAAAAAGTATTTACCATAAACCTAAACCTCAGACAAATAGGACAAACTGATATTACCAAAGTATTAATGCTTAAAAATTGAATAATGAGCGATGAATTTAAAGCGGAATATAACATTATTAAAAGTTAGTCAAAACCCAATATGTATATAAGACAATACAATAGCATTTCATGCAATTACACGATCAGAAAATATCTTTTTCGTTTTTTTATTTCACTTTAAACATTACAAATACAAGAAATAAAAATAAAACATACCTTCGTCACACACATCACTTGTAATTCACTATTCAAAGCTACACCGTTCAACTAATTGCAACAAAAAATTAGTACATATATTAATCGGGAAAAAATTTTAAGAAATGTAGTAGCCATTGCTAAGGAACGTAACACAATTACTGCATGCCTTTATGTTGAAGAACAAACTAAAGAAAGCAGTCCCGTTGTCCAAAATTGAAATCTTTTTTGTACAGAAACTTTAATATGCCGTCCTATTTTTTAAAACATTGGGGGGGGGGGAGGGGGAGACTCCCTCCCGTCAAGCTACGCCCCTGGTGCAAGATTTAGTTGTAAGATATGATAGGTGTTTAAACAAACTGGCAATTATGTTGAAAAATAGAGAAATGTATGTAGAGTCTGAAAATAAATTTGGTTTTGGGTTTTTTTTTTTCAAACGGCCCTTACTTAAAAATACACGCCTCGTATAAGAGCGTTAGTTCGCCAATGTTTGCATGTTGTGAGTACAATGCTTCTACAATTTTACTTCCTTCAGGTGTAGTTTATTGTAATTCCGTTACGCCATTTGTTCATCAACGTACATAATGTTGGTTTGAGTTTTGTTAGAGTGCATGCATTTTGATTTTGGAGTGAAAGGTTTAATTTGAAATAATGCAACGTTGCTGGTTTTAAAAGAGTGAGATTTTCAAAGTATTTTCTTCAAATATATTTATTTAACACGTTCATGCCGGCGTGGTACACGGGTGGTTCACAGCAAAAGTATCCGAGCACTAGCAATAATCTTGTCCAAAAAAAGTACACTTAATACTGCTTTGTTAAATAAATCCTTCTCGAATCATGATCTTAGTCAGTCTAAGCACATGATTCGACAAGGATTTATTGAACAAAACAGTTTCAAGTATACTTTTTTGATATCGGAATTATTGGCTAGTGCTCAGATACTTTTGAGAAGAATGCTCCGGCGTGAACGTGTTAAACAATGTAAGTGACTGTCCATGCTATTTTTGCAAGTCTGAATGGATATTTCAGCAAATATAATGAATCTGTGGAAAGGTTATTTGCCTGCTTGTGAGAGAAAGCTTTTTCACATTAAAAAAATAATTATGAACAGATTTGCTTAAAACTCCATATGTACATAACCCTCGCCAATATTTCCACCAAGTCCATTAATAGCCACCATGTTGTTCCAAAATGGCGGCTACTTCATAAAAAAAAAAAAGTCCACCTACCCTTTCAGATGAGCCAAAAGGACTTTTTTTTTGTTTGTTTTATATACATAATACTAATTGCTGCAATTCAAATTTCATGCAGTTTAAATTTACAGTCGGCAACAAAATTATTGAAACGCTAGCAATAATTCCTATTTAAAAGATGGGTGTCGACACAATGGGGCAAGGGGGGCACTTGCCCCCCCCCCCCCCCCTGGAAAATTCTAATAAGCGTATTTTTCTTTAAACTTTAAAACTATGCTTTCAGAATTTTACTAAAAAACAATTTTTTTTTTCAGGTTGTGCCTCCCCCCCCCCTCTTGAAATTTTGCAGTTTTTTTTTTTTTTTTTCATTCAAAAATTGATTAAGATTTGCTAATTTAACAATATAATAATTATATTCAAACTTATACATGAAAGAACTTTTTTAGAAAATTTAAGCTTATCTTTACAATTTTTGACAGCTTAAAACAGTATTATACTCATTCTTGTCATGTCAAGAAATACTTTGACGTCAAAAACACCAATCACAAAGATGTTATATATTAAAAAATATATATAATTACACATTACCTAATTGTTATTTTCATATTCTAAAAATACGCAACCATTAAATGAGTACTGGTTTTCCAAAAATTTTTTAATTTGAATTTTGAGTTTAAAAATGTGAATTTTCACTAAATGCAATTTTCTCATTTTTGAGCTGCAAAGTAAAATATTTAAAAAAAATCACTTTTTGGGAAATGGGTACTCATTTAACAGTTGTCAATTTTCTGAATGTGAAAACGGAATTTAAAAATATCAATTAGGTAATGAGCAGTTCTATAAACAAATTTCACCATAGACTTGCATGGTATTTGGTGACTTGAGACGGGGAAATCGTAAGAGTGAGTTAGCAGCCTTAATGATGCACAACTAAAAAAAAATTTTGATAAATTTATAAATTTCAAGGGGGGGGGGGGAATCTCAACATTCCCTCACATAGTACCTATATAACTACTACTGTTGGTATGCTTATTAATCTTGCTAACACTGACAAAAAAACAAAAAAAAAATTGCTAAACAATACATTAGTAACAGAACTGTTTTGCAAGAATGGGTTTTAGCATAGAAATTTTCAGTAGCCTACCTTGAGTCAAGCCTATATATAATGTGTAATATTAATTGTGATTAACTATAAAAAGCTATACCATTCAACCAATTGCTACAAAAATTAGTACATACATTAATCGGGACAAAATTTAGCTTTCACAGTATCAACAGTACAGCTATGACAGTTCAACTGGATAACTGACTCAAAATACATTAAATGAAAAAAAAAAACTATTTTAACTTTGGTCCACCTGTGGCTCACAGCAAAAGTATCCGAGCACTAGCAATAATCCTTGTCCAAAAAAAGTGCACTTAATACTGCTTTGTTAAATAAATCCTTGTCGAATCATGATCTTAGTCAGTCTAAGAACATGATTTAACTGGGATTTATTGAACAAAACAGTTTTAAGTATACTTTTTTGATATCGGAATTATTGGCTAGTGCTCAGATGCTTTTGAGAAGAATGCGCCAGCGTGAACATGTTAAAATTATTAAAAAAGAAAAAAAAGTTGGAAAAAAATATATATGTGTTCATAAAATAAAAGTGTAAAAAATAAAGTTAAAATGAAATTAAGAAAAATCATGCTGAAGAAATGGAACAGCTTTAGTATAGCTCTTAACCCTTGGTGAAATTGAAACTTGCAACTGAAGTAGCTTGGATGTTTCTCACCAAGATTTTTACTTGCACAGATGCAATAGCTATTTTAATTTATACCCTAATTATGTTAATAACAATGAACCTGCCAATATCAATAAAGTTAAAAAAATATATTTGTCTCACAAAAGAAATTTTAATCTAATTTAGATAAAATGGAGAGTAAGTTTTAATTTTTACACCAACTATGTGAAATGTGCCAGAGCCGAGAATCAAATCAAGCCACGGAGTGCCCGGGTTTAATTCCTGGCTTAGCATTTTTCACATAGCTGGTGTAAAAATCAACATTACACTCCACTATATAAATTGAATTTTCATGGTAGATGAATTAATGAATTAAATTTCTAAAGTGGAATTTTAATCGTTGTACTGTGTACATTTGGTTCTGTTCAATAATGAGTTTGCCGACCACTGGGTTAGGGTATTCAGAGGCGTCTTTTTTTTTTTTTTTTTCTTGTTTATAGCTTGATAGTGGTTGCTGCAATACAAAATTTTATGCATTGCTAGGTTGGGGTATTCAATAATGTTTCTTTTTTTTGGTTTTGCTGTAATATGAATGCTACAATACAAAAATTCAACTTACACGCTGGGAAAGGGAAGTAAGAAGCGGGTAAGTTGCTGCCGAAGGCGGTGGGGACCCGGACTCCTCACGTTGAGAGCGAGAAAAAAACTACCGAAACAGCGAGAATTTAGGTTATTAATAATGATATGGAATTTTGACAACTCATTTAAGTATAATGTCCAGCAAAGCCAGCTAGTATATACATACAGAAGAAAGTAAAAACCCTGTTTATATTTTTACTTTCTTCTATATTCAATAGAAGAAAGTATTGGATTCGTAAAAATTTTAGACGTCGGGTTTTTGATGGATTTACACGTTTTGAGAGCTGTAGAACACGATTTAACCATTTTTAGAAAATGTCTGTCTGTGTGTGTGCGACAAAATTTTTTGGCGGCTATATCTCAGGTACTACTGCACAGAATTTCATAAAATTGGTATGTAATTACACATTGATATAAATTAGGGCATATCAACTTTTGGTCAAAATTATCCAACAGCTTGCGTCACCATCCCTCTTTTTCTAAATTTTTAACATTGTGGTATAGGACAAAATTTTGTATAAATGTGCATAAAGAGAATTATTTTTTAATAATCATTATTATATTTAAAAGAATTATTTGTAATAGAGATAGTCAAATGGGAAAAAAAAATTGTGTATGTAAGAGCTTCGCCTCCCCCCTGGGAGAAATCCCCCTCGAGGGGAGTAAATTTTCATGATCGATGGGTATCTTTCAAAAGAGCTCACCAATACCTTTAAAACGAATGGTTGAACCATCAATCTGCGATAATTTAAAATAAAGTTTTCATTTTTTTCATATTTAAAAAAAAAAAAAAAAAAAAATGTAATATTGAGAATAAAATTGACTTTTTTTTTTAATATTTAATGTTATACTACTTCTCTTATATGGAAAACATCTACATTATCATGAAAGATAACTTTTAAAAATTATTTTAATAAATTATTTTTACTGACTGAATTTGTATAGGAAAATATAGAAGAAAGTCGTGGTGGCCGCAACATACTAGTTTGTGATAGGTTATAACTTTGTAAATTTTAAATGAATTATTCTTTGAAAATTTTTAAAATGATATAGTTAACTTTTGATGTAATGTCTTGGATTGAATTGTTTATTTCTGATGTATTTAGATCACTAATTGCCCATAGTGTAGCGCTAGTGCAATGCAAAACACATTTAACTTTAATCTCGTATATTTATTAAATTTTGTGATTTTAAATGTACTATTCTTTTTAATTTTGTCCTCTAAAAATTTTTTTTTACCGTACACAGTGAATTGTTTGGTTCACTGAAAAATGTGCTTTTTTATGAAGACGATCAATGGTTGCAATTGAAATACAATGGAAAATATTGCCACTATGGCAAATTTTGAAAAATTTGCGAGATGGCACTCCTAAACTAGATTCTCCCCCAAATTATTTTTCTTTCTCAAACAAAATGCAAAAAAAAATTAGATGTGTATTGCGCAGACATGTCGTGTTTATAACAAAATATAAATTACTATATAGCATGGGCAAGGCATCGTTCAGGAAACTATGGAAGCGCTTCCAAAAGCAGAGGAAGAATCAATTCAGTCTTTTGACGAGTCGACATTACCTGATTACTTTTTTAAAATCTTAAATAGGGAAAGTGCTTTTTCCATGGTCGCTTCGCCACTGCTATATAGTTTACTACTTTTAAGAAAGGCAAAAAAACATTTATTGAAATGTTTATAACTTTCATTGTTTGATTCGATATCTCTTGAATAAACATTAAACTAAGTGAATTTACAAGTTCAAGACTTGCAAAAAACAGTTACATTGTCATTAACATTGTTATATTAATGAGGTGATTAAAGAACAATAAGGACTGTTTTTATCAGTTTCAGTATAAGTTGTTAAAATTTCTTGTATTCCCATTAATTTATGTACTTAAGTTTATACCATGTGTTTAATTTTCATCAATAACCCCCCTTACACAATTACTAATTTTTTGAAGCTTCAGGAATATACTTTTAAAAAAATATGTTGATATGAAGATATTTTTTACTTTGGATTTTACGTTTTAAAAAAGTAAAAAAAAATTCGTTGGAACTTGAAAGTATACTAAGTTTTGGCTCACAGAGGGCAATTCGATGTGATAGTTTTTGTTAACATTTAAAAAAATATGTAAACAAATGCTGAGTTATACAATTTAACTCAAGTTATTAAATTCCCCTTTATACAGATTGTTTAATTGTGCATTTAAAGAGTATATTAAAGTAGTGTAAGTAAAAAAAAAAAAAAAGTGGCCCTTAAATTTATACAAATAGGTTTAAAACTGAAAAATGAGATAAATTTTTCGATAAAATAAATCTTAACCTGAAATAGTGTTATGTGCAGTATTTCAATCGGTATTTAAAGGCGCTGAAGGAGTAATATTTTTAAACAAATGGAATTGAAATATTCATAGTATTTAGTTGACTCAGCTGTTAACAAATTATAAAGTAATAGTTAATAAATCTAACAACAAATACATTTTACAGCTTCTTATCGACAGTCAAATCAAATGCTTTCTTTCTTTTTTCATTGTGTATTCTCACAATCTTACTTCATTATGATATATACAGGGGCCGATCCAGGCAAAATTTGGGTCCCTTTTGCGGCCCCTTCACAAAATTCCACATAGTAAAAAGGGACCCTTCACAAAATTCAAATTCATAAAAAGGGACCCTTCACAAAATTCAAATCTATAAAAAGGGACCCTTCACAAAATTCAAATTTATAAAATGAGTCCCTTCACAAGATTTTGTTTTATAAAAATGATCCTTTTATTAAATGTTTTCATATTTTCAGTATTAATTTTAATTAATGCCTTAATTTGGCTCAACGAAACTCTATTAACTTGATATTAAACATTACATAAAGTGATTTTAAAAACGGAAGATTTTACACAATATTTTACTTTTTCACAAAAATATTTTATATTTCACAAAAATAAATAAAAATTTCACAAAAATAATTTGTTTTTCACAAAAAAGGGACCCAAAAATTAAAACCTGGATCGACCCCTGATATATATACATATATATTTAAAACATACCGAATTGTATTATTTTGTTATCTAAGGAAAGTTTAAAGGAAAAGTAACGAAACAAATGTCAACACAACATTGAAAACATCGAAAAATGTAAACATGAAGCTATGATGCCACACGCTCGCGTTATTAGAAAATATTTGCTTTTCTGTGATTGGTCGATTCAATCCGATGCCGACAGCTTTCATTTCGCTCTATGAGAAATCCGAAGGCCGTTTCCGATGGTGTGATGCTAGCGCTTAAAATGCATATCGGAATGTTTTTGGTGGAAACTCCCATTTCCGATGTCGGAAAGTTTCCACGTGGAATTCATTCCGATGTGTTGGTGCTAGACCCCCAGAAGTCAGAAGTTCGTCGGCTCATGTAGCTGTTTTCGTGTAAGACGCCCCTGTTGCCATGGGCCGCAGGCAGCGGCCTGTAAGAATATTCCTTCTTATGTATCCTAATGTTCTGTTTACTGCGCGCGATGTATATAGTTATTGCGATTGTGCTTTATTATAATTAAAATATTAAATAATGGAATGCCAGAGCTCGTTCTTTCAATGTTCTAAGGTGTCATTCCGTTAAGAAGTTAAGATATATATAAATATATTTTAATCTTAAAACGTAAAAAAAATTAAAAATGTAAAAATCTCTAACACCAAGTTTATATGTGTCTCCTATTAAACATACACTAACACGCATTAAAATTAATGATAGACAGTTATAAATTTATAGTAATTCGCTTGCACTTTAAGACAGAGGAAAAAAATAAAAAGCAAGCCTTTCATTCAATATCTACAGTATATAAAAGTCATAGTTGTGGTATGGTCAGTGTCTTTGATTGAAGGAAAACTGTGATGCTTAGGCGTTTTAGAGTGAATAAACTCATCGGGTTCATTTTCAACTTTCATCCAGTATTAGTTTATCTTACTCAGCGAGAATTTCTGATTTCCGTTTTGACATGCTTAGTTTATAATCTGCGTTAAAAGATGTTAATGTTTTTTTTTTTTTTTTTTTTTTTTTTTGAACATACATGTATATAGGTACAGCATAATTGATTATCCGCAAAATTGAGAGCCATGGGTTTCGTACATGAACCGCAAAAAGGCTGAACATGAAATTGAAATAACATAAAATGCATTCTAGCTTGAATGTATCGTATACAAAACATAATGAAAATATTTATAAAAAGTAAAATTATTTGTACAGTCGAACCTCATTCTCATGGGGGATAAAAAATTTGTTCATGTTATCAGTAGTTCATGTTATCAGTAACTAATCTTCTTTTTGACGGGGATTGTGGAAACAGTTCATGTTAAAAGTAATTCATGTCAACGAGGTTTGACTGTACTTCACATACTATAGGATGTAAAAAACATAAAGAAAAAAGTGAACTTAAGATGAAGCCATGGTTCAATTTGTAATCTAATTTATGCTCTAAATTAAACAGTACCGCAGACATGCAAACATTTAGTTTATTCCACAGAATTGTGAATAACCGCCACATTTTCACACCACTTTATTTGTAGAAAAATATTCTCCAATATTTAATTACGATTGAATATTAAAGAAAGTACCCGCCAGGAAAACTGGTGTGAAAGAAAAAAAAAAAAGCGGTCACATCAATGTTTTGAAATAAATAGAAATCTTGACGTGTTTGGTAGCGTATTCTACTGGAGAACAAATAAAGCAAAAACCACATAATTCTTTATATTTACTTTTTTATTATTTTTTTTAAGCTATCATTTGTATCTGTTTATTGTAGATGATTTAAAAAAAAAAAAAAAATTCTTCTGATTTCGCCCATTTCCCGCTCCAAGAATTATCCACAACGTGTGTAATCCGTTTGCGGATAATCGAGAGTTTACCGTATATATATATACAGATTATTACGGATAAATCGATACAGTAATCGGTCGATACAGGTTTTTTTTTTTTTGAGCGCATTTTAAACGCAAATTATTTTGTATGGGGTGGAGGTGGGGGGAGAAAAGTAAATCTTTTTCTTTAGCAATTTTTCTAAAAGTTAACTAATCGTGTTCAGGACATCCGAAAACGTTTAAATCCATCGAAAAACGAAGATCGAAAACTTTTACGAATCCAATATATGTATTTTTTTCTCGTTTATATTGATTTTTCAAAAAAACTAGAAAAATAAAATAAAATCCTTATTTATTTATTTATTTATTTATTATTATTATTATTTCATTTGGTCAAAATATTTAAAAAGCGCAATAAATAAATCAATAAAAATAAAAATAGCACATTCTTTTCCTTAAAATATGAAATTGCGTTCTTTAGCAGCAGTTACATATATATTAATGTTTTAAAATTTCTTTTATGCTATTTCTATTTGGTGCCAAAGGGAAAAAGAAAAAAATTGTTTTCATTTACTCTACTTTGTCCGAAAGAAATAGATCTTATTTCATGACAAAAGTTCAGGGCTGGAAGTTTCCGTCTTTCTGCAAGATATTTTCAAAATCTGAATGGCAATTTTTATCATAAAATAAACCAAAAAATTATCTTTACTGAATAATGGCTGGAAAATGTCCTGAAAAAAAGGAGGGTGTTTCGAATTCTACAGAAATTAAAAATTCTGGAAACAGTAAACGTAAGATTATTTTAAAAAGCAGATAAATATAATATAAAATCTAATTTCAATAGGTATATCTGTTATAGCAGATATCGATTTTGAAAATAAATAAATAAATACATAAAATAAAATAAATTCAATAAATAAAAAAGAGAGAAAAATCTTCCGGGATTCAAAAACCCCACTATCGGATCACAGTTAATTAACAGCAGCGCTACGTGTCGGCCGATATACACATAAATTTAAACTAGCGTAGTTGTCTGGCCAAATTTTTCAAAGGTCGTTTGGATGGTGAGCAAACATCCAGGTTTAGATTATAAAACGGGCATAGAATGCAACTGGCGCCAAATTTCGGCTGATTGTCGAAATTTGCTACAGGCAGAATTTTCAAAAGTGTTTGCAGGGTGAGTGAACAGGCGGTCGTAGATTTTGAAACAGGAAAACAACGTCGAAGACGTCACCGAGCAGGAGTTTAATACGGTGAGTTTTCTGAAGGATCGCAAACCCACTGGTCGTCGAAGGCGAATTTGTAAGCTATACTGAAACAAAAGAACTTCCATCCTGATTTAATTAAATTAATTATTTAAATTTTTTTTTATAATTCTACCTCTATTTAAATTGGTATTAAAATTCTTAAAATAAAGAAAATTTTGGAATGTAAAATTAGAATTTCGTTTAAAATGACCTAATGAAATCTTCAAATTAAGCTCTAAGGATCTCTACACAAATTAAGTTTAATATGAAATTGAATATGACAAGGATCATTCAAGGTCAAAGTCATTGAATATGACCCTAAAGCGCTCCCAATTTTTGCACTGATTCGGCCCCAGAAATATACCTCTTTTAATTTTTTAAATAAACTATGTGCATCATACTGTCATGCGAACATTCTTTGCTATTAAAAAAAAAAAAAAAAAAAAAGTCAAATAATATCTTAAGGACTATGTTTTTATACTTGTTATATTATTTATCTTGAAGTCAAAGGGAATACATTTCAAGTTCAAGTTAAGAAAATCTTCTTTTAACCCAAGAACACTAGCGTGTTCATAAATACTCTATCACTAGAGATACCTAAAATTGACGTGCTCATATAAAAGTCGTTTTATTTGCTTATATTACATTAATATTGTTTTTAAATATGTTTAATTATTTGCTGTTTTACCCAATATTACTAATTTTTCATTATCTGAATAATTATTTCGAAGCACTCAAACTCAAACAAGTGTATCGATAGTAGAGAAAGTGCAGAAAAAACCATTAAATGAAGACCACACGTAAAATTTACGTACCACTAGTGTTCTAGGGTTAAAAATTAATTTGTAATCATAAACATATTCAATTTGTTATGATAAATTGCTTAATAAATAATTAATATTTTTTGTTGAATTTCATGAGTGCAAGTTTATACACGTTAACATAAATCTGTTCATATAAAAAAGTGCATTTAGCACTTCCTTGGCCAGCATATAACTTGATAAATGTAATTGTATGAAAAACCTTTAAAATGACTATACTGAATGATTAATAAGAAACATTTTTTTTAATTAATTGTAAATCGTTAAGAGAAAATTTATAGGTGTCATGAACTAGACATGCTACAATATGTTTAAAACTAATGCGTTTTAACGAAATTTTAATTAATCAATGCAAAATGTTAATATAAAAATTAAAAACTAACCTTTCTGATGAATGGACATTCTTCATTCCATGCTCTTCACGTTGTTCATTCCTCGTTCATGGTTCATCTGCATCTGAGTTCAGAGACGCAGATGTTATGCTTCCACAAGCAGATGTTCCTGTCTAAAGTCCACAGGAAGTCGATTTTACAGCATTTAGTGCTTGAATTTATTTCACAGCATAAATACTTGAAAATATACCGCAAAAAGTGCAGGAAAAATTACAACATTTTTTTACAGTGTAGACTTTCAAAAAATTATTTCTACTATGTACAGGGAAATAAAAGAAACCATGATTAATACCATTACAGTTTTGATAAAATAAACAATAAATTATTGTCATTGTCATTAAAAAACATGACATAATCATATAATGGTTGTAATAAAAGTAGAAAGGAAGAAATTTAATTAATCACGATAGTTAATATTTACAAAACATTCAATTATGATACATTGTTAGATTTAAATAATTGAACTAATCATGATAGTGAATATTTACCAAAAAAAAAAAAAAAAAAAAAAAAGGAACTGTTTTACGTATACTTCGAGAAGTTATAAGCTAAACGAGTAAATTTTAGGGATTCAATTAATTTATATACTAGAAATAAACATACACGTGAACACAAATTATAAGCAAAGCTATTTTATTTTATCGATTTTCTGCATATCTGATAAAAAAAAATTATAAGAAATAAAACAATATTTAAATTGACAAAAATTTAGCAATTTTCTATTTAATTACCATCAATAGACCCTTTGACTGCTCGTATAGGTGCCAAAGAAGCTGGTAAGTCAAAGAATTGTTTGGCGAAAAGAACTGCCGCCAAGCATCATTTGCATTTCATTCGGCCGCCCCTTCTTCAAAATGAACTATTCCAAGGTCGTATGCCATCTTTTCGCGGTTGCACAGTATATGTTATCAATAAACAAACAAACATGAAAGTTAAACAAACAAAACAATTAAAAGCATTTAACTGATATATTATCCAAACATTACTGTTAAACTTTTGAGATTTATGTGCCTTAATTTGATCCATGGTGAAGATCTGTCAATAAACAAAATTATTTTTAACAGTATATTTAAAAGTTAGTATGTATAACAGCTGAAGATTTGGCACAATAATTAAATTTCGTCAAACTGTACTTCCTAAAATAAGCCAATTGGCGTTATGAGTATTAACAATTTCCACTAATCGAAATGTGAAACTGTAAAGTGTAAAAATCCCATTAATTCTATGGGACGTGCCATAATCACTGTAAAAGTCCCCCCCCCCCCACATTTCCTTAAATTTTCATAGAATACCTTTATATATAAAATTTTTACCCAAATCAATATAATTTCACACTCTTGTATTATTGGAGAAAATATTTAGCGGAAGAATTTGTACAGCGTTGCAACAACACAAAATTGTTAATATTAACTGCTTCTTAAAGCTATAAAAAATATTTAGTATAAAAAATAAATAGATAAATAAATAAACAGTGTTTCGTAAAGTTTGCAATTACAAAATAATAATAATAATAATAATGATAATGATAATAATAATAGAAATAATAATAAATAAGTATTGATGCAGAGTGAGCTAAAAAATTATGGTACGAATATAGGATAGTTAATAAAATTGTAAAGTTTTATTTATTTATTATTTTTATTTCACAATACGGTATGTATAAAAATTTCTCAAATCATCATTTTCAATTTTATTAACTAATCTAGTTTCATTAGTATATTATTATATAAAATGCCTATTTAATTTATTGAAAAATAATAAAATAAATAAATAAATGGTTTAAGAAATAAAAAATGTGTCTGATAAAACAAATAATTTTGCTGTGTGTTTAAAATTTATAAAATTTCTGGATACAATTAATATGTAAGTTAAAGATTATTCCATAGTAACGAGTGTGACATTTTGATTCATTTTGACATGTTGTTATTTTAAGATGTTAATACACACAAAAGCAGAATCTGTCTAATTATTTTCTTTAAGAGAATTAGTTTAGTACCTTAGATTCCTGAATTATTTTCTAACGCATTAGCAAAATAAATCAAATATTAAATTTCCTAAAAAGTATTTTTTTTTTTTTTTTTTAATCTTGTTTTTTTTTTTTTTTTTCACATGATTTTTCACTAGCAGTTATATTTGGTAAAATCTCTGTGAATTTTACAATGATAAACACTAAATTTTCTTTTCATTAATTTAAAACAGGTTCATTTAAGCAAATTAAATAATTTATAAATAAGTGCCTTATTATATAATGCATTTTTTTATTTGTGACTATCAAAAAGAAAAAAAATCAAATATTTAAAATATATCATTATTTTATTATTTACAATCCATGATAGTGGAACTTTTTCAGTTGCTACAGATTGATTTATAATATGATATGTCATATTTTTATCGCCAATATCAACAAAGACCACATGCACTTAAAAAAAAAAAAAAAAAAAAAAAAAAAAAATCTTAAGCTACTTGTAGCCAGAATAGTAGCATAATTCGATTTCCTACCTGTTTGCTTCTTGCTACTTCCAGCAACAACTAATGAGGCCAGAACAATACCCCAAACCACAGATTAATTTGAGATTGAGCATTGGTAACTGTGTCTTCACTAAATTCAGGAATTGTTTGAAAATATTAATAATTTCTTTATCGTATTTAATTACAGCGATTTATTTATTTATTTATTTTTATATTGGTAATGATTTTATACCCATCAAGTGATAGTCCTTGTCCTACATTTTAAATTATGATATTTTGAATGTAATCCCTTGATAGATTAAGATTTATTCAACCTTGTCATTAACATTGTTTCCTATTGGTTGCGTACTTCTTCAGATGAAATATAAAAGATTTTATTCCCTAAACAATGACAAAATATATGTATTTGCTGAATTCGTAGCTAATTTTACTCATTTAACTGAAGTCCATACATCTGATTTGATATGTTACTTATTTTGTCAACTGCATCTTTCTCATTGGAAGAAAAAATTCCACTCTCCAATCATTCTTAAATCATTTTTTAAATAATATTAAATTGAATATAAATCTTGAAAATAATAAAATTTAAAATTTATTGGTTTTACAGTTTAACTCCCCCCCCCCCCCCTCTCTCTCTCTCTCTCTCTCTTTTCTCTGAACTAGGACATAAGTTTTAAATCTTTGGAATTTTTACTTAATCTAGAAATGTATTAAGAATCAACGTATACTATATTAGTATTATAAATTGAAATTAAAAAAAAAAAAAAAAAAAAAAAAAAAAAACCTTTACTGATTTGCCTCAGTTTAAGAGCTACTTAAATTAAATCCATTCTATTGCGTTTGTATTTCTCAGTTTTCACATAATTTCTTCGGGGTTATTATAAGAGTAGCTCGATACATTCGGCTAATAAATTAAACAAAGAAATTTTGTTACCTTGCATGTACATTAAATATTATCTAGTGCAAATTTTCCTATTTTGTCAGATATTTAATATTTTTAGGACTGAGGGCCTATTAGTCTCAATCTGGGATTTTTGCGTTGTCGTTTTCGATAGTTGGACATTTGTCGAAATCTAAAATTTATCGAAAATATAATTGAATATTTTGAAAAAAGAAAAAAAAAAAAACTAATAGTCCTCCGTTCTAAACTAAATTCTGCTTTTGCCAGAATTTCATCAAAATCTTTTTTTTTTTTTTTTTCAATTAATAATAATCAGTATCGTTACAAGCGATATCGAAAAAGTTTTTTTTTTTTTTTTTTAATAATTTTGAATTAAGGAATAAGAAGTGCGCGAGCAATATAAAATAAAAATAAGTAAAAAAAAAAAAAAAAAATGAATTTAATGGTTTAATTTTTACATAAAACAAGGTCGCGTGCTATCTTAAAAAGTAGATGTAAAATTTAAAGTTTAAATTTTTTTGGCAACAATTATAAATTAAAATAAATAATTTAATGAAAGTTTAGAAGTTAGAATTTCTAATTTTATTTTTTTAATAAAGTACATATTACAAGTTGTAGAAAAATTTGAATAAAATTTTTTATACATTTAGAAACACTCTGGTATTACATCATTGAAAACCAAGTAATAAATACACTTTTAAATAAGTGGAAATATTGAATGGAACTTACCCAATTTATAAAGCCTTGCACTTTATATAAATTGGATATTTTTAAAAACTAAGATAAGCAAATATTGGCTTTTGAAGCATGCAGTAGCATCACTAGCTAGGTTGAACGATGCACATATTACTCATCAAGTGTGGAGCATAATGAGATTATATGATGAAGTTACAGATATTTATTATTATTATTATTATTAATTAGCGTATTACACATTCTGCTTCTGGTTATCTATACATTTTCAAATTAAAAGTGCTAAAACTGATTATAAAGATCAGAAAAACTACACTTTCTCAAAATCTGCATCGCAATAATGATAAAAATTAATTTTCTGATGATTCATCTAAAATGTGTCGTGATTTATTATTTCCTAATTTCAAGATGTTGTCGCTACTGTAGTATGTCAAGTTTTCTGAAAATGATATTGCATTAATTTGAAAAAACCCTTCGTGTTATAAATAAAATAACTATAAAAAATATAATCAAAATAGGTAGTACCAGTTTTTTTAACGGAAAATTATGTAAAAAAAAAAAAAAAAAAAAAATTTAACGCGTAAATTTCTTTTCATTTCAAAAAAATTTAAAATCAACTTGTAAACTTTATTGGCAACAATTAAAAATTAAAATATATTATGTATTTTTGTGTAAAAAGGGGCGCTTCTTCAACTTTTTCGATGATGATTATTATTAACAAATTATTCAATTATATTTTCGATAAATTTTCGATTTCGATAAATGTTCAACCATCGTAAGACTGGCGACAACGTTTTATCCGTAGATTGAGACTAATAACCCTCTGTACTAAAATTTAAAAAAAAAAAAAAAAAAGTCTTAAAAAATTTCCATTTTGTGAAGGGGAAGAAATTAATATCGTCATGATCGTACTATTCTCACGCAAATGAATATAGATAATATTATAACCATATGCTATCGTTACAAGCATTGCAATTTACACAGTAATCACAAAATTTTATTTATTTATTTGTTTTATTTAATTTAATTTTAATTTGTTACTAAACTTCTTTTGCTTTCAGACAAAAACTACATTGAAATACATGAATTATAACATGTTCTTTACATTCCTGAAGTGTCCCAACAATTTGCCAAGTTTTTCAAAATAATCACAAATCATATAAAATTGAAAGTGTTTCCATTATTTTATCCATCATCTTCATATATGTCTGCATGTCCATGAAATGCAGTTATATGGGATTAAAAATTAGATTTACTCAATCAATTATATAAAAACTAGACTTTTTGCAGTTAAAAAATA
Organism: Salticus scenicus; assembly: GCA_963930645.1. Taxonomy (NCBI): domain Eukaryota; kingdom Metazoa; phylum Arthropoda; class Arachnida; order Araneae; family Salticidae; genus Salticus; species Salticus scenicus. The sequence goes on along the minus strand of OZ005652.1, from coordinate 207,536,888 downwards.
AATAAAAAATAAGTCAACAAGGGCATAAATGTACACAAATTAAGCATTGCTGTTTTAATTTGCATATAATATTGTAAAAATATAAAATGTTTGGTGGCCTATAAAGCTTTTACTTAAAACAAATAGCTTTCACTGAAATTAAATAAAAAGTAATTTGTGAGAAAAAAAAAATGTTCATATATATATATATATATATATATCTTATATATATATAAGCTAAACTAGACGTTGAACATTATTATTTTTCTTTTCCATTTTGTGTATTTCAGGAAAAATGCAACATCAATTTTTCAAACAATTGCTTCATAAAACACACTTACTACAAAAATCAAAAGTTTATTATTATTATTATTTTAAATATCAAAATATTTCTACTATAGAAATAAGACCTTAATAAAAAATAAAAAATAAAAAGAAGTAAAAAGAAAGAAAGAAAGAAAAAAGAAAAGAAAGAAAAAGAAAGAAAGAAAAGAAAGAGAAAGAGAAAGAGAAAGAAAAGAGAAAGAGAAAGAAACTTGCAGTGTTATCTACAAATTTTAAGCTTTTTCCCACATAGTTCGGATTAAAAAGAAAGTCGCTTTTGAAAATTTCAAACGCAAACATAGATTTTGAATTTCATAACTTCAAATCATTGCTGAAAATTTCTGTTTCCCGCCCTGGGGAAGAACGGAGTATTCCTGTTTGCCTTGTCTTAATTAAAATCTGGTGGCTCCTCTCGCAAGTTTGCTCTGATTAAACCGACGAGGTTCTAGAAAATGCACGCAAAGACTTTCCCCAAATGCCGTGCCAAAATCCCCGGTGTACAGAAACGTTGTTTCATCACTGTTACCAAACAGAAAGCCAATTCTGATTGTGGAAGTCATGGATATGGCATATAACTTGTCGTTCGTGACTTGCTTTAGTGCACGCGAGCATAGATGAGATCAATCGTTGAAGTTCGGAAGAACTATATAAGTTAGATGACGACATTATATTTTTGATTTGCTTTTTCGTTTAGTCTAAGAGTAAAAAAACATCTTCTATTTTATTTTCAGCGTATTTTTAAAATACAAAACTAATAAAAACAACTGCGTTCGTAAAAATAAATATTTTTTCTTTTTATGAAACGTGTTTGGATATGTATTTTCCCAAGTTCAAAATCCATTGTTTAATAAAAGTTCTCTTCTCAGTTTATTCAGCGATGTTGCCAGAATATACACGCGAGAATATTTTTAAATGATATTTACTAATTATTATCATTATTACTATCATCATCATCATCTATATAATATTTCTCTAACGTGGTTCAGTTACGATTATATTTTGTCAAAACGATATGATAGTGATCAAATTAATAAAATACGGGAGGGAAAAAAATAATATTTATAAATGGGCAATATTTAGTTCAATGATCTAATAAGAAAAATTGACGACATTTGTCTGATCAGATTATTTTATGGAAAAATGTATTTTTAAAAGTTGCTTCTTCAGTATCTTTGCAAGCATCATTTTAAACATAACAATACTTTAAATATATATACAGAATGTGAATTATTTTAATAAATTAACTGAAAAAATCACTGGTAAAAAGTATAATCAAAATAGGAATTAGATTTTTTTAAACAAAAAGTTATGCCAAAGTAATTAAATAAAAAGTCATCGCCAATATGGCGACAAAAATTTAAAAGACGTCATGGGGGTCCTATAAGAAAACTGTACTGCCTGCAGAAGTATGAAAACTGTGTCGTCAACCATGAATTTTATTTCAAAACCATTCTTTAAATAATTTTGGTTTCACTGATAATTTGATTCTAATAATAATTTGTCTCCTGGTAAATTAAATTTTCATTAGGGGGTTAAATTGGTATAATATTTATGAGTTTCAAATTTTAATGGTAACTAACAATAAATAAAGTGCAGAAATTTCGCACGGGTTTGCTAGCTACTAATAATTCTACTATTACTACTAGTAGCATTGTTCAATAAATTCATATAGAGAAAGAGCTATATAAACATAATTAAAGGTATAAAGTAACTTTTGCGTAACATTTTTATCATAAATTCTGAAAAAGAAAATGAACTTTAAAAATAAATGTAAATACGGAATACTTGTGTAGAGCAGTGTATTTGTAGTGGCGAAACCTGTACGCTGAATACTTTAGCTGTATCTGGTTTTCTTTAAGTTACCCTTAAGTTACCCTGCTGAAGTTTAAAAGTGAGCCATTGCACCTCATTTTTAAACTTCAGCATGACATGAAGATTCTGTTTATTATTATTATTTTGTTCTAGTTTGAATTTAATTCACCTTTTACTTTAATCTTATTTTCTATGTGATTATTTTGTTTGTGTTTAGCAAGCATATGTCCTCATTAAAAGAAATCGTAGAATAAATATGTATGTGTGTGTGTAAGTGTAAAAGTTATTTTACAGTGAAAGCAACAGAGACAATAAATAGTACATACAACAATCAAAGGGCATTGCAAAAACGAGGTGTTACAATACAACGAGTGTTTAGTGAAAGTTATTAAAAAATACTAAATATTTGGTTAATCTGTTTTGTTGTAACCCTTGGCGTGATAATGGATCATTTAAAAACATAGCTTATTTCATTTGTCTTGAAAGTTGATGATATAACTCATTTAAAACAATCACAGTCAGTTCCTTAAATATTTTTTACAGATTGTAATTGCGATTTAATATATTTAATTGAAAACACTATATATTTTTCTTTCAATTGTTTAACTAAAATTTTTATAAAATATTTTTTAAATTTTACTCTTTTATATACTAAAATGTGAATAAATTTAGCATTATTTAGCCTTAGAAACCTATGTAATGAAAAATAATTCGAAATATTTTTTAATATATCAATAAATCAGGGGACTGAAAAACGTTCGTATGTCACTTTCCAACAAATATTTTCTTTATTTACTAACATTCTTAAAAAAAAAAAAAAAAAAGTAAAAACACGGCATTCTTAAATTACTTAAGGATTTCTACTAGAAACATTATGCAACTTAAAGCTTCTTCATTTAAGTCACAAGGTCGAAAATTTTTTTATCTTAAAAATAATAAAAATTACCATTAAAAAAAAAAAAAAAAAAAAATCTAAAGCAGTACAATTTTTTTTCCACAAATTCCCGGGAAATATGAAGCATTTTTGCATATCTGTAGCTTCTACAATTTAAATAACTAAAATTTTGAAGCTTATCTTACATTCATGTTTGTGAAAATTGCAACACCAAGAAAGTATGCCAATATAAGAATGATATTTATTGTGCACATACATTATAGTAGGAAGAACAACTGATCAATTTTTCAAGAAGTTCGGGGTAATATATCCTGAGAAAACAGTACATAAAGCAGCGACCTCTAGGAGCAATAACTACAGTTATCTACCGAGACATTGAATAGAACAACAATTGAATGACATATTCGGGTACAGCACTTCATAAAGCTTCAACAGGATGCCACAGTTCATAAACCGTAGTTGCTGGTGAGTGATGGCGGGCCACTCGCTTTTCAATAATTAAACAAACATTTCAATTGGTGCGAAATCAGGAGAACACGCTGCTCGGAGCAACGGTTGAACGCATTCTGTATCAAGGAAGATCCAGACAATACAGACAATTTGCGGTTGGGCATTGTCCTGCTTAAATATTGCGCTACGGAGGTCTTGAATATACAGCAGATGGGCGGGCTTTAACTTACCAGAAATTTAATGGCCGCTATTCAGAGTGCCAGGAATGCAAACAAAAAGTAATCGAAAGGTGTATTCAAAGGGGCCCCATACCAGGTGATGAATAGTGTGACGATGTCGAATCCAAGCTGTCAATGTGCATTATTTACAATGCCGTTAAATACGGATAAGGCAATCCTGATGCTGTAAAGAGGATTGTGATTTGTCTGAAAGGCGACTTTACGCCATTCCTACGTGCAGGTTTGTCGTTGATCACACATTAAAGGCGCCTATATCAGTGATGAAGTTTTGAGGGTAATCAAGATTTTGGTAGCCACATACTGGGTCACCACCTGGAGGGATAGAATACCAGCCATTACATTTCTGACGATTTAAGGCCAGTCGCATCGTTCTGCTCTATATTCAAGGCCTCCGAAGCGCAATACTTAAGCAGGACAATGCACGACCGCAAGTTGTCCGTATTTTCCTGACCTTCTTTGATGCAGAATGTGTTCGACTGCTACTCTGGCCAGCGCGTTCTCCTGATTCACAATGAAAATGACTGCTTAATCGTTGAAAAGCGACTGGCCCTCACCACTCACCAGTGACTAAGATCGATGAAGTGTGACATCGTGTTGAAGCTTCATGAAATGCTTTACCCGTACATATCATCCAATGTGCTTTCATTGCTCACAGAGGTCGCTGCTTCATGTACTGTTTTCTCAGTACATATTATTCCAAATTTCCTGAAATTTTAATCAATTGTTCTTCCTGCTACAATATATGTACCCAATAAATATCATTCTGATATTCCCATTCCTATTAGGTGTTGCAATTTTCACAAACATTAGTGTATTTTAAATCGTTGTAATGGATTTAAAAAAAAAAAAAAAAAAAAAAAAAAAAAAAACTTCACTGGAAAAAATAACTGTACATATTTACAAGAATTTGTAACACAAAATAATATTCTATGTTAGATTTTAGAAACAAAATAAACTGTGTAATCTTGATTCTCATAACATTTTAAACTCAGTTTCGATGAATCAGTGGAGTTGGAACACTTTCATATGAGATTTTTTCCACAGAACATTAGAATTTCCTATTCGTTATTCACATCTTTAGAGGAGGTAACAACGTTATATCACGGCTTTTCCCCTATCGTTTAAGGAATTCATCTGGAAACGTACCAGGGGATTTCAAAATTTTTTCCTTGCCTTTTCTCTCCTCTAAATGTCGAAAGAGAAGGCGTGAATTTGTCAAAATCTCACTGTACCCGTGAGTGCTTTTAAAAGTTCCTTCGGAGCCATTAGTCGCCTTGATGGATGGTCTATCTCAGAAACACAGTCCTCCAATCGAAGAGATGTTAAAAAGTTTTAAAAAATTGAAAGGGGGTGCCTTTTTTCCTTTCTTGATTCGAAGGAGTTTTCAGACGCCCTTTTTCTGCAATTTTTTTTTTTTCTCTGTTTTCCTATAATACTTCATCATTCTTTTAAGTGAGCTTAGGATACTTTCTTTCAAAGTTTAAAATTCGACACAATGTCTCAAAAGCCCTACTGGTTTACAATTTATATAGCACAGAAGTCTTCCTATTACCATTTTTCATTAAACACGTTTAGTGACAGATTTTTTATCATTAAATTAATGTTTAAATTGTAATTTTTTTTCCCGAATATAGTTTATAATAGTCAAGGAAATCAGAAAGCACCAATGTAATGCAAACGAAATGAAAAGGATAAAAGGTTAAAAACATTTAAACTAAGTTTTTTTTTTTTTTTTTTTTTTTTTTTTTTAATTTTTGCCCTCAGTAATTCAAACTCTTCATATTACCTTTAATAGAAGCCATTGCTTGCATAAAACACAAATTATGATGACCATTTTACCACCATCTTATTATTGCAGCTGTTTCAATACCGATTTTAGTGCATTGAAGCATAAAACTTTTAACGGTATATTTAGTACATTTTCATTATTGTTGGAAATATTAGTAATAGTATTCAAAAAGAAATTTTTGAAACATTTGTGAAACAGTTAAATGAAAAAATATCTTAGACTTTTAAGACACCTATTAACCCCTTAACTGCCCCGGCCGTATATATACGTTTTTCTAAAGTACGATTCTTTCTATTCTATTACTACCAGTGAAACTACTGACACGACATGACAATGCAATAAAATAACCTTGAAAGCAGAGTTCCGAACTTTTATAATTTATTCACGAGCATTTTTAGCCCCGCCTTCTTTTCGCACCAGAAATTTTGTAGATTATTTCTCTTTAATATGTGACAACGATTGAATAAGAAGAAAATCATTTTTCGAAATTTCCGCTATGAAAAAGAGGCAGGGCTAAAAATGCTCGTGAATAAATTATAAAAGTTGGGAACTCTGCTTTACAGTGCCTTCGAAGGATTTACTCAATTTAGAGTTGAGAGAGAACGATGGCACTGGGATGCAAATCTCGTAAATTTTCTTCGGCAGGTAAGGGGTTAATGATTGAAGAAATTCCTTACGACACAATTTTTAGAAATGCATTTCCTTTAGCATTTTCTAAAATACCATTAAAAAAAGGTACTGGATAAATTATCATATTACAAGCAGGGTGAAGTGGGATAGATGTAACCACGAAATAAGTATAACTTGGGTTTATAACTGAACTAATAAGCGGAATTTGGACTTAATAATAATTATATCTGTTTGTTTGAGCCCTTCTTTATTAGCCTTAGGAAGCCATATAAGATTTAAAATAGTGATGGTTTTATAAGTTTTAAAATTGCTTACTTTTCCCTCTCTAACAGAGTTCCTCTCTCAAAATTCAAGGTTTTGCCATTAAAGTACTTGTAAATTACAATCAGCAGGAAAATTATTGAAACACACATCCACATTTTTCATTTTTATTTTATTTTATTTTTTGGTTTGATCGCTAATTTTTGTCATCAACTTACTTTTTATAAACAGCATAAGACTAAGATCATGACTCGACCAAAATTTACTTAACAAAACAGTATTAATTACACATCTTTTCGATACGAATTATTGCTAGCGCTTCAATAATTTTGCTGCCGACTGTAAACTTCACAGATTTTGTTAAAACGAACTAAGTTTTACATGTATACAATCTGCAGAATACAATTTCAGATTTATTCAATTTCTTAAGTGTTTTGGTTTGTCATCCGTAGTTATATATATCCCGGCCCAGGAATTTTGTATGTTCTGGGTTTATAATCAGGTTGTTTACACTTGTCCCAGGCATCTCAACTGCCATTACTTACATTTCTTTACTTTGCTTTTTCAGTTCAATCTTTTAATCTTTATTTAAACTTAATATCCTGATCTCTTTTTAGGTTCTGCAGAAGTTTTAAAATTTTTAAGAAGCAAAATGCTAGTTGGAGATGCACGGAAAGTGTAGCAATTTTGTAACGAGTTCAGATATTTTAAAATTTAAAAATCTCAAATTCATGAAAATTTTCACACCACGAAATTATACGGCAAATAGGACTAAAAAACACTTTTTTTTTTGTGTGTGTGTGTGTGTGAGTGAACGGCATATTATTAAATTATAAAATACATATATTTTTTAAAAGCCAATTAGTTATACTTTTTGTCTAGAAAATTTCAGAAGTTTTAAGTATAATTACAACTGAGTAAAATGAGGTCAAATTTGAACAATTACAAAATGTTGTTGCATTTACTAGCCCAAGTGAAACATCTTAGACGCATTTGTTTCTTATTGATGATATTTCAGATATAAGTTGTTATCACACATTCAGAAATTTCTTAGTTTTTTTTTTATAGCATTAGAAGATCAATCATCATGAAAACTTTCTATGTTCAAATTCTTTTTAATTTATATATCATATAAATAAAATAATAACATAAGTATCCGATCATTTGTGATCATTTAGAGCTATACATATGAAAACAGGTTAATTTATTTAAAATTCATTAAAAGTTCACATTATAAGTTTACGTATCGCCCTTTGAAGTCATACTGTATATGTAAATTGATTTAATTCTTACAAATATTTTGATATAGTGTTTCAAACTAGTAACCTTTAATTTTTCTTATGTAATTTGATATCATACGATATCATGTGTAATTTAATATTATATGTAATTTAATATATTAAAAATAATGAATGTTATCATGCGTCATTTAATCTATCATATATATCAAATGTTATGTAATATTTAATTTATCAAAATAACTACAGATTTGCTATGCATGTAGTTAATAAGATAAGTTAAATGTTATTAGAAATTAATATTCCTTGATATTCGTTATAAAATTTTAAAAACATATTTATTTGTTTTTTTTTTTCAAGATATCGCTAAAAATCAATTTATAATACACCAGAGCTTTAAAAAAAAAAATATGATATTCATTCTCTATTCTTTCTCTTTTTCGATAGCTTTCAACCTACATGATCATGCTATTCAAAGTGGATAATGTCATTTATCAGAACATTTGTTTATAAAATCATGTAAGATGAAAAGATGCTACAACGAGGGAATGTGAAAATATCTATATGAAAATCCCATAAGTCTAATAAATCGTGAAAAAGAAAACTTTATATTCGCTCTTATGAGTTTATGAATTTTGTTTTCTTTGTTTTTCGATACTATTTTACTATAATACAAATAATTTTAATACCAATATGTGATTGTACAAATATAAGAAAAAAGCCTAAATAACGGTTTTTTTTTTTTTTTTTTTGTCTGTTCTATCAGTATTTGAGAGATTCTCCTCTCAAATAGGTGGTAGACAGTTCGAACCCAGCTTACACTCGTTGATCTATCTGTTCGGAATTTTTTCTGATGCGCTTCTAAATACGGACTTGGACCCTTTCGAAAGACCTCAAGGAAGATATTTTACCCAGTCCTAGGACTTTCATATACTTAGTTGGCTTTAATGCCAACACTAACAGCCCTTTCTCTCTCTCCCTCCCTCTCTCTCCCCCCCTCTCTCTCTATCTATCTGTATGTCTATCTATCTTTCCGTCTCTCTCTCTCTCTCTCTCTCTCTCTCTCTCTCTCTCTCTCTCTCTCTCTCTATCTGTCTATCTGTCTATCTATCAATCTTTCCGTCTATCCCTTTCTCTCTCTCTGTCTATAAATATATGTTTTCTAATTTTATTAATAAAAACAGGAAGTACTTGTTACAAAATACTTCACAGAAAAGTTACAACACCCTCAATCAACAGTATACAATCAACAGTATACAACCAACAGTTTTCAAACGTATTGAAAAAATGAGATCTGAAAATTTAATACTTTTGTAGTCTGATTGTTATGCTATTTAGAGACAAGATAATTACAAAAATTACAAATTTAAATGTGTGTTCTAAATTTTTAAAGTGAAGAGGTAGACGGACAGTAATTTTTATGGGATGAAAAAAATTTGGACCAACGAATTTTGCTATTATTATTCTAAAATTCTGATTTCAATCTGATTTATAGAATATAATTTGAAATTTAAAAAAGCCTAATTAAGCCCGAGAAAACACCAACATCACTGTTTTTAACAATAATTTTTTTAATTATATGACAGAAATTCCGAGAGTAATTATGCAATGACTGTTATTGTAGAGGATCCTGGGAGCCTAAAATATCAGGGATAAAAGAATTCTTTTTTTTTTTTTTTTTTTTTTTTTGCCACCAGTATTTTCCTACAAATATTTCTAACTTATAAAATCCCAAAAATAATTGTAAAATTACTCTAAAAATTTCTACATTAAAATACTGATGACAGACAAAGCGGAAGTCCTTCATCCCTGAATATGCAGAGCAAAAAAGATACGCCTCTTTTAGAAAATAGTTATTTTATTATTTTAAAGGATAATCTCTGTTAATTATAAATCGAAAACTCTTGTTAAAAAATAATGGTAACACATTCTTAATCCGGCTCTGAGACAAGTAGGAGTTTATAAAAGATTAGCAGCAATATATAATATATAATTATCTTCACTAACGATTTTTAGATATTTTGGAAATTTTTTGATCTTGTAAAAATGTATATTTAAGCATAATTCCTTTACAAGGTTCTGAATCTTCATGCATTTTTTAATAATATGCATTATGTAAATAAAATGTAGTACAACTGATATTCCTTATAAGCAATATATTATTTTATCTTAATAATCTAAAAACTTCTGATAACATTATATATATACAGGGTGTTTCAAAAGTCCCATACCCCCTCCTAGCTCGAAAATGAGTCTGAATTTCGGAAAATGGCGAAACACATATTTAATAAATTCGAGAGGGACCTCTTTTGGTGAAAAACGTTTGGCCCGGGGGCGCTAGGGGGACCGCTAAGGAGGCCAACTTTAAAATTTCAAATTGGAAGGTATTTTTGTGATACATCCCTGGAAACTTCTCTTCAAGACAATGAATTTGATATAAATAGTTTCGCTCTACGATGATTATTAAAGGAGATACATAAGTTTTTAGACTTTTGAAATGTGGCTTTTACACTTATGTATTTCCTTTAATAATCAATGCAAGACAAAACAGAGGTCGATCCAAGCAAAATTTGGGCTCCTTCACAAAATTCACCATAGTAAAAACGGGCCCTTCACAAAATTCAAATTCATAAAAAGGGACCCTTCACAAGATTTTGTTTTATAAAAATGATCCTTTTATTACATGTTTTCATGTTTTCAGTATTATTTTTAATTAATGCCTTAACTTGACTCAACGATACTATTATTAACTTGATATTAAACATTACATAAAGTGATTGTAAAAGATTTTACACAATATTTTGCTTTTTCACAAAAATATTTTACATATTTCACAAAAATATTTTGTTTTTCACAAAAAAGGGATATAAAAATTAAAACCTGGATCTACCCCTGCAAAACTATTTATACCAAATTCATTGTCTTGAAGGGACGTTTCCCGGGATGTATCACAAGTCATACCTTCCCTTTAGAAATTTTAAAGTTGCGTTCCCTAACGGCACTCCTACCACCCCCTTGCCCGGGCCCAAACATTTTTTGGGCAAAGTATATCTTGTGATACATCCCTGGAAATGTCGCTTCAAGACAAGGAATTTAGTATAAATAGTTTTGTCCTGCAGTGATTATTAAAGAGGATACATAAGTATGAAATCCACATTTCAAAAGTCTAAAAACTCATGTATCTCTTTTAATAGTCATCGTAAGGCAAACTATTTATATCAAATTCATTGTCTTGAAGAGACGCTTCCCAGGATGTATATGTATCACAAGACATACTTCCCATTAGAAATTTTAAAGATGTATTCCCTAACGGCACTCCTACCACCCCCTTGCCCGGGCCCAAACATTTTTTGGGCAAAGTATATCTTGTGATACATCCCTGGAAACGTCGCTTCAAGACAAGGAATTTAGTATAAATAGTTTTGTCCTGCAGTGATTATTAAAGGGGATACATAAGTATGAAATCCACATTTCAAAAGTCTAAAAACTCATGTATCTCTTTTAATAGTCATTGTAGGGCAAACTATTTATATCAAATTCATTGTCTTGAAGAGACGTTTCCAGGGATGTATCACAAGACATACCTTCCCATTTGAAACTTTAAAGTTGCTCTCCATAGCTGCCCCCCCCCCCGGCCCAAACTTTTTTCTCCAAAAGAGGTCCCTCTCGAATTCATTAAATATAGGTTTCGCCATTCTTTAAAATTTTGACTCATTTTCGAGTTAGAGGGGTGTGTGGAACTTTTGGAACATCCTATATAGATATAGATATAGATATATATTAAATTTAAGCTTCAAAATGTTGGATTTATTTATTTCTTTTTCTCTATATATTTTTATTTTTATTTATTTATTTTATTTTATTTTATATATATATATATATATATATATATATATATATATTTTGTAGAAACGCAATTAGTAAGGCGTAAAAATTGGGCGATTCAAAATATCTTAATGAATTATATAAATAAAGTATTGCTAAAAATGGAAAGCGTAAGAACTTTTGCCGAAAACAAAGAAAAAGAACGCTAATACTTATGTAAGCTTACATCAAACATTTCTAAATGCTATATAATAAGCCATGTGATAATAATGGTGAATGAATAAAACATCCCCTAGAGCTTTATTGTTATGATCAAAAGTCCCGACATTATAATTTGAGGACGCGGTGATAAACTTATTTATTAATATTACTGACGAAGTTACTTTTGCTTCAAATTTGAAATCCAACTACTACATTTCCATGGATTTGGATAAAAAAAATTTTAATTAAAATTATTCAACTATTTGACCAATGTGAAAATTATTTTTACATATATGTTTTATATCGCCAAGTCTTTTTTGTATGGGTATACTATTTCAAATATCAAAATAAATAAATAAATATTTTTGTCGTATAACTGTCCTATTTTATGACGCTAAATATAATAGGAAATTTATATTTCGCCACTGCAAATTTTTAACTTATAAAAAACAGTTTTAATTTCGTCTTTGAATTTTCATTCAAAATAATAATAATAATCATAATAATAATAATAATAATCACCAAATAGCCTTAAAGTGCTTTAAAATCTTATATATCTTACACCTTTTAAGCCTTCATTTCATTTGAATGGAAATTTTATTGATAGACAAAACGCGCTTATAAGAAAATTGTTCACGAGTTACTGAATAAAATCCATATTAATCCTAATCGAACTAATTTTAATCAATTTTTAAAGCGGTTTCATATTTATATTATGCATTTATACACATAAATTTAACTAAATTTTAAATCGCCGAATCAATTTCCTTACTTAACTTGAAAAATAAATCATTCATCTCGCAAACAAGCGCCTCCTTAACGACAACAGCATTCGAATGAAATTGAAATCCGTTTGAAATATGAAACCGGCCTTTTCAATGAAGATCTCTTCGAACTTAAGTATAATAAATTTAAATTTTCCGCAACAATATTTAATACACGGTTCTTCCTTTCTTCGATTCGATCCTCCAATTTACTTTTCCTTCCACCCCCGGATCGATATCGGGGGCAGTCCGAAAGAACGCCTTTGTAACTCTTCATTCGACTGTCGGTACCCTTTTGAACTGTGCCCCAACAAAGAACCCGTCCCTTAATTGAGATGGTGGATTAGGGCCATATTTTCTGTGGCCTCGGCCAACTTTTTTTTTTATTATTATTATTACTATTTCTATTCGGCTTTAGTCCCAATATTAATTAAGTCTGGTCTTGGTATCTGTGCCGCAACAGAAGAGAATTTGTTGCTCCGAAAGCACAGAGAAAAGAGAACTAGCTGGCTGTATGAAGTCAATACATCCGTTCGGTTCTTTCTTTGATCCGATTTACACTTTGGTGATCCTTTTCTGAGTTCGTTAGCGAGGTACACGGGCCAGAACTGTGTACTAAGCCATATTCGAGAGAGTTGGAAAAAGAAAAACATTGTTTAGAAGTGGGGAGAAAACAGTTGATTTCTATATGCAAATAAAAGGGACACTGCAACAAAAATCTTAAAATAACGAGATTGTAGAGGGAATAAGATTTCATTCACTAAAGCAGTACGACTTAAAAAAGAGGAAAACAAACAAGAATCAAAATCTCTAAAGCGAGGGTCTAGAAATACAATTCTGTATTTGCTCTTATTTCTTCTTTGGTAGAAATACTGGCATTTTAATTATTTCTTTTATCAATTCTTGTTTAATACCGTATTCAGTTTCGAAATAGAACTAGGATCGAGAATTTTATTTATACTTGCATTAAATTAATATTTTTGTATTTTCATTTATTTATTTTAAATCTATAAATCTATTCAATCGAGAAGAGGAGAAGAAAACTGTTTAAATAGAGTTTTTCTTAAGTTTGTATTTTTAATATATATATATATATATATATAAATCTACAATTTTAATAATTTTCTTTAGGATGCTTTATGTAGTCTTAGTAAAATTTAATGTAAATAAAGCCTTTTAAAGATATTTCACTGGTTTTTATTTTTAGCGGATTTTAAATTTTTATAAAATAAATATTTATAATATATAATTTTCAAACATGATAGTTTTAAAACAAATTTTAATATGTTACATATCATTGGTTATTAACATACCTGCGAACATTCTAACTAATATTCCGTGGTATTGTTAGTACCCGCCCCTTTTTACACACCACTTTATTTTTAGAGTAATTCTCTCCGAATTTAATTACGATCAAACATGAAATATATATATATATATATATATATATATATATATAAGACTAGTGTGGAAAAAAAAAAAGCAGGTAATAACAATACTACGGATTATTATTTAGGATACTGGCAGGTATGGTTATTAACCCTTTGCCGGCACTGATGCTCTTAAGTGCTCTAAACAGTGATTCCAAATTTAGGGACTCTTTTAGTCAACTATCACCAATAATTTTGAGGAGTAATATTTGATGCGCATAAAAGTTGAAGGAATTGGTAGAATTGAACGCGGTTTGCAAAAAAGTTATTCGCCTGAAAGTTTTTTTTTTTTTTTTTTTTTGTATTGAAAAAATAGTTAAATTTTTCGTTGGTAGAGAACGCTGATTGGATTCGTAAAGAGAAATATGCAAATCAGACTCCTATAATTTGCATGGTTTTAAGATTAACACAGCTTATCTCTTTTCAGTCTACTATTTGCGCATACATGAAGTTTTAATTGCGATGCTACCTTGGTGGATAAAGCGTTATTGTTGAAGATGTTTTCTCTCAGGTAAGAATCGCCGACTAAAGCAGCAGTTAGTGGTGTTGTAACTCGTTTGCAAACTGTAATTTGTATTGATGGTGGGCACATAGAATAGAATTTATATGCCTGTAAACATTTTTATGCAAATAAATATAATTTTTCACAGAAATGTGTGATTTGTTCACGTACAGCGCCCTTTATCCACGAATATTTTAACTATTATTTCTTTCTTTACAAAAAGAAAAAAATCCTCCTTCGCGAGAGTTACTTTTTGGCAACCGCGTTAAATTCTACCAAATTTCTTGAATTCTTAGAAATTTTTAAAATGTCTACAGACTTATAGGACACCAGTGCATATACATATGTATATATCTTTAACTCGCTTATGGTTTTGCATAGTATTAATTAAATAAGCTTATTTTTCAGCGTAAATCGGTGTGGGGAATTTTAAGAGAATCTATTTAAAAATACGTACCTGCTAACATTCTAGTTAATATTCCGCAGTGTTGTTAGAACCCGCCACTTTTTACACACCACTTTATTTTTAGAGGGATTCTCTCCAAATTCAATTACGAATAAATATGAAAAAAAAAAAAATATATATATATATATATATATATAAGACGGGTACTAATAATATTATGGAATATCAATTAGGATGATGGCAGGTATGAAAATAACGAAACGTTAGTTGTATTTTTCAAACATAAAATTAAAAATCTTAACTAGTCAAATATAAATATTTTGTTTTAGGAATCGCAGCGAAAGAGTTGATGCTATTAAAGTTAACTTCGTAATAATTTTCAGTTAAAGTTACTTATGTTACATAATTAATATCTAGTTATTTCAATATATCCAGTTATAAACAAAACAATTTATTATTAAAAGAGTTAAAAAATTAGCAATATTACATTTTAATCATTTGAGTAATGAAAGACTAATTTATAAAAATAAATATAAACATAATCAGATTCGGACTAGCAAGATGTTTTCAAACAAGAAATTTTGGTGAAAGTATCTAATGAGAAACTTACGAATTTTAAATACCTCAAAATTAATCAGTTTGAAAACTGACAAAATTTATCGAGAATTATCGAACTTACTATTTTAAGTGCTATAATATTTATTTAGTAAATATAATCGTGAACATTAAGTATTTTAGTTTATATATTTAGCTTATTGTTACGTTTAGTAAATCTGTTTTCTTTTTTAGGTAACTTTTTGGCATTCATTTTCCACCTCTACTTTAAATAAAGCAACAGAGTAGAATTATCTGCAAATATTGACTAGTGGGTTGAAGAAATTATCATATGAAGTTAAATATACCAGGCAATTATGCTTTTTCATCTTAATTCACCCTGTTTTTTATTTTTAATATTCTTTTCCTCTCTTTAGTTTTTTACGTAGAGTTTTTTCCCCTAATAATCTTAAGTACTCAATCACCCACACAGAAAAAAAAGTTGTCAGTCGACAATATAGAATTGACTAACCCAAACAGCTGACTAGTAAACTTGAGTTAAAAAGTGTACTAGCTGAACTAGTCTCCAGAACAATACCCCAGACTACGAAAGTTAATATTATCAGATATAGCCGTCTTAACTGATAATATTAACCTTCTTTGTCTGGGGTTTTGTTTTGGAGACTAGTTCAGCTAGTGCACTTTTTAACTCAAGTTTTCTAATCAGCTCTTTGGGTTAGTCAGTTCTGTATTGTCAACTGAAAACTTTTTTTTTTTTTTTTTTTTTTTTTTCTGTGCATTAGATTAGTTACTATTGTGTATCACATTACATTACTACTTCTGCTAATAATAACAACATAATATTTATTTTTGAGTAATTATGTGGATAAAATATTAAAAAGGATTTAAAAAATGCATAAATGGACATTCGAAGATATAAATTATTTGTGAAAATAATTGATATCGATTGTTTAAATATCTGAAGAGAAAACCTAAAATAATATTTTTACCGAATATAGTTTTCTATATGTTTTCAAATGAATACTTGCGGCAAGTAAAAACTGGAAAAAGAAAGAACGAACGAACTATTTCGTATTATGTGAAATATTTTCATAAAAGCGGTACGTGTAGTAATTTTCACGTAAATTTGAATCAGTTCTTAATCGTAATTTAAATAATTAAATATACCAATACCACCAAAGAAAAGAAAACTGTAATAATGTATGTATATTCTTTTCATTTCATATATAAATTTTTACGGCTAGTATTTAATTTCAATTTTTTTTTTTTTTTTTTTTTTTTTTTTTTTAAGAGTGCTAATAAGCACAAAACAACTATTATTCATGTAAATTAGCTGAAATCTCCCGCAGAATTTCATTTATATGTATTTTTTTTTCTATTTTAAGCATATTTTGGTTTATAATCAAAACAATATATATATATATATTATATATACAAAGAAATAAACTTTCTAGATTTAAAAATATATAATGACAATGGAAAATTAGATTTTGATATTTTTGATAAGAGAAAAGAATTTTCTTTTAAACTTAATTTATTTACTCATTACAAATCATGTTTACATAAAACTATTTATAAAAATATTTTAATTAATTTCTTCTACAGAATAAAACATCTATGTCCTGATAAACATAAAAGTAAAAACGTTAAATATATCTATTTTCAGACTAGACTTTATGGTTATCCTAAATTTCTAGTAAATTCAATTATTAAATCTTATTTCTAATATATTCTATCCTGGTGTATGGTATTTGCATTAAAGAAAAAAAAAAGTGCACTTTTGTGTATTTTAACCCAAAAAATAAATAAATAAAAGCCAATAAAAAAGGTGGGAGGTTGGGTAGGTAGATGCTTCATTACAGAGAGGATGGGTGGTGTTGTTTGGCTGGGTGGTTGGGTGGGTTTGTGAAATTAAATTATTAAAAAAAAAGGGGGGGGGGGTCATTACTTTTTTTCACTCTAACATATGGCGCTCATTCCTGTATAACTTGTTCTTTTGAATCCATGAAACACTTCTATCTCTACATGATTCGTATGAAATGTGAATTTATGTAACTCAAATTAATCTCTGTAATAAATTAAAATTTAATTTAATTAATTATTTTAATATTAAATTTTAACTTAAGGTTTATTTGTTAAAAATTAGAAGAAACTTATTAAACTAAAATTTATTTTTACTTAATCGTTCAGTAAATGAATTCGTTTCCCTTATTAACTGTGAATTTAACTGTTTTCGTCCTCATGGCTGTTGTGGAATGTTTTACCTTTTTCGGCGTGCTTTTCAAAAGTAAAGAAAGTTAAAATTTAGTTTTACTTATGGTTAATTTATTGTGAAAAAGTTAGTGTTTGAAGTTTAATATGTTTATTTCTCTCGTGGTTTTTTCCACTTCATAAATTTATTAGTAAAATACTGGTATTTGAAGTTTAATATGTTGATATCTTTCTTGGTTTTTTCTACATATTATTTGAAATTATTTTCAAGTCTTTTAGGTGACCTCGAACATTGCGTGCAGTAAATTTTTGCATACAGCATGACAG
This sequence comes from Salticus scenicus, assembly GCA_963930645.1. Lineage (NCBI taxonomy): Eukaryota > Metazoa > Arthropoda > Arachnida > Araneae > Salticidae > Salticus > Salticus scenicus. The sequence goes on along the minus strand of OZ005652.1, from coordinate 207,519,050 downwards.
AAAGATCCCCTAATTTGCATACAACATTCATTCAATTCCTTTGAAAAAATAATGAATTTGTATGCTTCAATATCAATTTGCTTATTTTTTTCTTTTCGTCAACTTTATTCATTTTTTATAGTTCTTCATGTGGTACTTGGTTTCATATAATGCAACGTTTGAAAAGGTTTTCAATATATATATATATATCAATGACATTCCATATGCTTTTATCCATGAATTAAAGATTTTGAATGTATAAACCAAAAATTTGGGTTGGTTTTAACATTTTTTCTTATTATTATTTACTGAGGTTATATTTTAAAATTAAGCAATGCTCTAATTGTTTATTTAATTATTGATCTCTGAAAGTTACAAGATAAGCAAGATATATATATATATATTTATTTATTTATTTATTTATTTATTTATTTTTTATTATTTTTTTTTTTTTCAAATGATGTACAAATGTTTGTTTTTTTAACTTCATAATAAAATAGATTTACAATGGAATATATTTTTTGTCAAAAATATGCAAATCTCTTTCAAATGTTAATAATTTAATAGTGTGAAAATACTGATATTTTATTGGAAATAATTCAAACAAGATGCAATGTCCTTCTCAATTTCATCTATCCGAAATCTTTCAATACCAAGCTTTTTCAGAATCCTCGCGGTCATCAGAAAGAGGGGAAAAAAACTATGTGTATCTATATATAGCAAATTAATTTTTAAAACGCAGCGATAACTACCGAATACCACATAAACTCATAAGAATTAATTTTTACCAAAATAAATTATCCTGTGATGACTTTAGTTTAAAAATGAAAACTATTAATACTACTAGCTCCGTTAAATTTAATTTTTTAAATAATTTAAAGTCACAATAATCTCCCCATAACTGCATTCCTCGATAATTATCTTCCTTCAATATATATATATATATATAAATTTGAGGGGAAAATGATGCATAAAAATGTTATACCTACATATATATATGTAGGTATAACATTTTTATGCATCATTTTCCCCTCAAATTTTAAGACAAATAGGAATTTGATCTCCGATGAAGAATATAAATGGAAGAACTGTGATATTTTGTATAAATTGGCATGCTTCCTAAAAAATTTTAACATTCCGATTTAAATTAGAATTACGTCCTGAGGCAAGTTTGATTTTCGCTTCTACGTCTTATTACATGTTTTACTTTTTCCACCATCTCCTTTTTCTATTTTTATTAATGGAATTACCGTTTCTATTGACTCATTAATGATATTTTATTATTTATTAGGTTTTAAATATAAATCGATTTTTTTTCTTTTTTTCAAGTAATATTAAAACGTTTATAAAACGTTTTAATATTACTTGATAAACCGTAACGATAAAACGTTTGGAAAACAATGTTAAGAATAGAACAACAGAGAGTAGATAGTTTTTTGTGGCATCTGATGACATTTTACATTTGATTCTCGTCGCTATCAAAATGTGTAAAAGACGCAAAATAATTCATTCGGAAGAAAAAGTAAATATTGACGTGCAAATTAAAATAATATAATAATATTTTCAATTCATTAAACACTCATACTTGCTAACATTTTGAGTTTTAAATTAGATTTATCACCATTATTTTTTAATCGAAATATGTCCTATTATTTTTCTACTATTAAATAAAGTGAAAATTGTTGTACAAAATTTCTGGTATGAAATCTCCTACCGAAATTGGAAGCCTTCGCAACTATGCACACTATAAAGGCCTACAGATGCGTGCGCATGAAAACATTAATGTAAGGATTGTAATAGTCATTAATCTTATAATTAATTTGATATCATTAGTGAAAATTAAACATTTGAATATAAAGATATAATTGTTCGTCTGTTATCAAATTAAGGCAATAGATGTTGGGCTTTGACGTTAATTATCTCACCTTAGACATACTAAAATAGAAATAAATATGAAAGTGAAAAAAAATATATATATATTGTTGTGTACTTGGGGGTTCGTAAGTTGTGAGAGAATGAGAGGCAAAACTTGCAAAAATTCAGTAATTTATTCTCAGAAAATTCCAGAAAAATACAGGTCTATAAATTGAGTAGCAGCTTCAATTCCACCAATAAACACAGCTTAATTAGCATCTGTCAGCAGCAAATCAACAATACAAACTGCATAGCATTAACACCAACGAGATATATAAAGTAGAGTGATAAATGGTAACCCTTCAGAAGGTCCAAGATGAGTCATGTGACATGCTCTCCTTGCACCTGCGTATTCGGTGGTTCCCTTGGTAACAGCTTATTTTCAGTAAATTTCTATGGCAACGGTTTGGAGATTGTTCTTCGCATAAGACTTAACAGCCAATGTTTTTGTTTACTTACGTAGTTTAATATACTTTTGTTCTAAATCATTTTGATTTTAATTTTACTTCTCTTTTATTTCGTGTAGTTGAACTTTAACCGACAAAATGCTTAAAAATAGTTGAAAAATTATTATTTTTTGTTAAATTTAGCTCTTTAAAAGTTTAAATTTTCTTTTATAAACACTTTTAAACTTTTTTGGGAAACGATGAAAAAAAAGGTATTTTATTATTTATTAAAATGTGAAATATTTGTAAAACTATTTAAAAAACAATTTTTTTCGGTCATAGGACTCATGTTACCTAATAATAATGATAATTTGTCGAACTGATATTTTAAATGGCAAAATAGCGATAAAGGGCCAAACACAGCAACTTATGGACAATATTCCTGTGACGTCACAGTAGGTAAAATCTCCGAACACGTGGCCGATATTTTGTAAACAAATTAGATTCAAGATGCCCTTTTATTGTTACGCATAACATTTTCCTAAATATTTCTGCAGTGAAACTTAATAATAATGTTCAAACAAGAACAAAAGAGAAATGTAAACAACTGAATCGAATGATAAAGTTAAGACTATTCCAAATCGTAAAATTTCCGAACATTTTATGTATACACGCACACACACATATATATAATGAATAAAAGATTAATAAGAACATTTTATACACACACACACATATATATAGACATCAAAGCTTAAATAATTAGAATTTCAATCACTTTAATAAAGGAATTTATTAAATGGAATATCCATTTAAATTTGTTAACATCGCCACAGTTCACATGACATCTTTTAATATTACATATGTTGATTAAGATTGAAATATATTACTAAAACTGGATTAAAAACAAAACAAAGGTATCACTATATCACTCTTACTTCAATTTCATATAATCTGTAACTCTTATAAATAATATTGCAAGATAAAAATTTGTAGGCCACAATGCTTTGCTATGGTAGAGTTGTGAATTGTTTTCCGAAAACAGCTGATTTTTTATAGTCTCGAACCCAAAGGAGGAATATGGTCCATTAGAGCATGTCACGTGATTCATCTTGAACCACGGAAAGCTAATCCTTCATCCATTGAATCAGCACTCTAATATATATATCTCGTTGATTAACACATACAGCAATGCAACTGTATTACCAAAAAGGCTGAAGCTCTTTCAATAGCATTGGCGAAATTGGTTGACTCTCATCTGGGTTTGGCGCGCTGAAGCTCATTTTATACATCTCTGCCGGACCCAAAATGTTCGGGAAATTTCCCGTAACTCCTTAACCAATCACATTAGAGCGTCCATCTTTGGTATATCGATAATAAGGATTTTCTCGCCAAAAGTCGCCAAAAAGTCGCGAAATTTGGCGCCAAATCCATTACCTGCCTTATTGGACCTTTTTAATGTGTTTTAAAGGGAAAATTAAACTATTTTAACGCGAAAAAGAGCTGGAAATGCAGAAAATGGACATTTTATCAACTTTCTAAGCCTCTTTGAAAGAATTTATACAAAAATAAATATAATTATTTACAATTTCGTAACAATATATATATATATATATATATATATATATCAAGTAAATATAATCACTATAAGTCTAATAGCTTTAAGAAACAAAGAAAAATAATGAAAATAAGTTGAAACTATTGAAAAAAAGTAAGGTGATTAACTAAAAGTAATTCGGATTAACCAACTATTTTCTTATATATTCAGAAGAAGTTATGATGGATTAGTGAAAGTTCTTCGCTTTTGGCTTTCGATTGAATTCTGAGGTCCAATTTGTTTAAGTGGGAAACAAATTTTTTGAGCAATGTAATTCAAGCATTAACCCTTTAACGGACCCTCTGTTTCTAGCAATGGTATATTAAAATATTTTTGGGATTGAGATTAATTTAAGAAAGTAAAAACTCATTTTTCTTACTAGATAAAATTAATTTCATTTTTAATTCTTTATAAGGCTATGAGAAGTATACTTACCAACAAATTCATTTATTTTAACTCAGAAAGACGTGGTAACACTTTTCAAGATACTGCTTTCCAGGCAAACATATTTGTGGTAAAATTACTTACCACGAACTTAAAAAGAGAATTTCGGAAGAAAAAAAAAAAAAAAAGAATCAGCACAGAATATGACATTGTGTTCTTTTAGTTTATTCTTTCATGTATTTTAGTAGTGTAAAAACAGCAGTCTTAGTAAATAAGCTTACAATGCCTTCCCCATTGAAAATAGGTGATTTTTGTGGTACGTATACTTGCCATGGCCTGTTAAAGGGTTAATGCATGGAATTTTATGAAATTCGATCTCTAGTGTGAGTTTTATGTAACTTGGAGTTTGAGTATGATTTCAAGCCAAACTTGGTAAGTAAAATACTTATTGTATAAAATTACACTGATTCAGTTTTGATGCATATTGCCTGATAAAACTATAAACACCAAATATTTTGATATTCTGCTTTGCCATACTTTTTAGGGTCGCATATATTTGTACCTCTTTCTTTACTGTGCGGATTTGAAGCAAACTTAATATGTGAGTTAAATATTGTGAAATATTGTGCAGTTTATTTTTATTTTTATTTATTTATTTATTTATTTTTAAGCATTTGTTTGTAGGAATGTTTGACAAAGAGAATATTTAGAGGTTTATATATACATATATATGCATTTGTGTGTGCATATATATATTTTCAAAAATAAAAATAATTTTTTAAAAAAATCTAATCTCCACTATATATATATATATATATATTGTGCATTAATCCTTTTTACTGCACAACTATATTATTAAAAAGCTCTTTGTAATTAGGTTGATTATGAGTTATATCGAGATATCCCTAGATTTTCTAATACTAGAAATATCCATTCTCAATTTTCTCAATTTTATAAAAGAGATTAGCAATCAAAAATAGATTCAGCAATTTTGCCATTAAATTAAAAATTTTCAACTTCTAATAATGCTCCTATTACATTTATGTTTCGTAATAAATTACAGAAATGTGAAATTATGAAATTAAAAAATAAAATTCGATTATTTTCATCTTTAAAATTTTCTTCTTTTATTATAATTACTTATTTACTTTCCTTTTTTTACTATACGTCTACATAGTTGCTAATATTTCTAATTTTTTAATCAGTTTTATCACCAGTATTTAAAAAATATATATATAAAAAATCTGTCACACATATTTTCGACGAATAAATAAAATTAAATAAACTGAAAACATTCATAAAAATAATTTTCCGGTATGAAATCTTCGTTGAAAATAACGGAGATTTAGCACCAATACGTCTAAAAAAATTTTTAAAAAAATTAGGAATTTCATTTAATTGTACACAAATTAAATTACATTGATTCCTTTTATTATTTGGTTATCGACCTGTGTGCTGTTTATGAATTTACTGATTTCCCCTTCACACACACACACACACACACACAAACGTGCACGCATATATTACTTTCCTAAAAAACTAAGGACTGAACTAGTGGATAGGAATTTGGCGTATAACTTATACCATTATTTACAAAACAAATATTCGTCTTTTTCAATCAAAGATGTATTAAGAAGAAAATTTTTCTTCTAAAATAGTGGTATGAAATCTGTGCCAAATTTCCATCCCTGACTAGACATCTGATTTATATCCTGTTCATGCTCGTTTTATGTATTTCCGAAGAGTACTTTGTCCTGTCGCTCAGGCCTTCTTGTTGTCATTGTGGTAGTAAAATATGGAGTATATTTTGAGCAGCACGTCACTCTGTACAAATATAGAACTGCTGTTCGTATGTTCAGATTCAAACATCCCTTCATTCGCCACGCGCCTGTCGCGTGGCTCCTGTTCTCTCTCCGTAGCCATCTGTTGCTCAGAAAATCTGTTGCATCGTGGTAAAATAAACCTGTCACTTGTTTGCACTGTTATGTTTTATGGTTTAAATGTAAGATATAAGAACATAAAAATGATAATAATAATAATAAATCATTTATGATACTAATTAATATCATCAGAATTTGCCAGGTAAATAATATTTATACTTATATCTTCTTACGACATACTAGTTTAAAATCACTACTTTAAACTAACACATTATTATTTGTTAAAGGAGAGATTTAAAATTTCCATACAATATATGTACTGAATAAAAATAAAATATTAATATTTTTCTTAAATTTAAGAATAAGTTTAAGAAAATAGTGTATTTTTATGTTTTATGGTTTAAATGTAAGATATAAGAACATAACAAAAAAGTAATAATAAATTATTTATGATACTAATAAATATCATCAGAATTTGCCTGGTAAATAATATTTATACTTATATCTTCTTACGACATACTTGTTTAAAATCACTACTTTAAACTAACACATTATTATTTGTTAAAGGAGAGATTTAAAATTTCCATGCAATATATGTACTGAATAAAAACAAAAGATTAATATTTTTCTTAAACTTAAGAATAAGTTTTAAAAAATAGTGTATTTACTTTTAAATTTAGAGCAATGTTGGACATACTTAGAAATGACCAACATTGCTCTAAATTTAAAACTAAATACACTACTTTGCAAAGGAAAGTGGGGTTGTAAATAGATAAAAGATCATTCCCATGGAACGCAAACAATAATTCATACACTTTAAATTAATATGCAAAATAAATGTTTATTCAAAAACTAAATTCAAGATTATGCTATTTATAAAAAGAATATTTTAAATAAACAATTTCAATCTAGTGCAAAAACAAAATGACGTACCTGTTCACACACACACACACACTCACACACACAAAACTATCTATTATCTAATATATTTCTATATATATTGAAGAAAACATATGTGGAGGGAGTAAAATATCTCGTTGTATAGTGTCCTGTAACATTATGTGATATTATTTGAATATTTCATTTGACATATGGTTCAAGCCCAATTCTAAAGTTATTTAAAACGTATCTACCTCTAAGCAATGTAAGAAAAGAAAAAAAATTAAAAGATCATTGCCATATGCTAATGTAAACAGATGTTTTCATCCTTCAATTTAGACAATATGCAATATATATATATATGTGTGTGTGTGTGTGTGTGTGTGTGTGTGTGTGTGAGTGTGTGTATACTACATAGCAAAATCTCGAGCTAATTCTTTTAAAATACAACTGCGAAAGTTTGATAATAAGCAAAATACGCAAGCAAATTTAAAACTATTTAAATAAATAAGTTCAGAATTGGTGCGGAAATATTTTTCATTATATGTGACATGAATCTCTCTCTTCATAATTAAAATGCAGACATTAGTACATAGAATATAATAACACTGCGCTGCAAAAAAAATAAAAAAAAAAAAAAAAAAATCGTGTCCTGGTACCATTATTTCTGGTTTTTATGAAAAATGACCTCCCGAATCCGAATATGTCTCCCATTTTACCCAGTCACCCGCCGTTTTTGCGAGACGCCACCCCCTCCCCCAATTTTTATCACTGTTCCGTAATTTTATGTCCATGAATTTGATTTGGAGGGTGGAAAATGAATATTTTAACACTTAAAAAAAGAAAAATATTAATAAAAGATAATAATAATAGATTAATAAAATAAATAAATATAATTTCTAATTTTAGTGGTAAATCCCCCCCTCCCCCTTTCCAAAAAAAAAAAAAAAAAAAAAAAAAAAATCTCCCTTAATACAAATGTTCATGTTTAAAAAAATTTCTCCTCTGTTACCCCTCAGAAAATATTTAAAAGTTAAAATAATCCCCCTTCTCTCCAGAGATTCATAGCCATAAAATTATTGAATAATGATAAAAGTAAGGGGCGTCCCCAAAACACAGTAGGTGATTGGGCAAAATGGGCGTCATATTCGGATTCAGGAGGTCATTTTACATAAGAATTTGCATGAATAGTATTGAGGACGATTTTTGTGAAGAGTAGTGTAGTCAAGCAGTCCACATACGTTCATAACGATTTCTTTTGTTTTTAATATACTTCCTTCTTCTTTCGAATGAATCGTGCGTTGAGTTGTTCGAATTTAAATTGCGCATTCTTCTAATAAGAGTCTGATGCTCGTTTCTGATTGGTTTAAAGATTTCAGCGAATGCTCAGATGTTCCTATTTTAGTCTTTAAACTAGTGGATCTGCAGATCAGGTACCTCAACGTCTTATTTGCATCACACGTTATTCTACAGGTCATTTTTATTTATTCCTTATTATGTAATATATATATTGATTCGATTGACTTGCTACATAAAGAGATATTTTTCTGAGGGGAATGCCACCCCCCCCTCAATCTTCCCGCTGTATCTCTCTTTCTGTACCTATCTGTATATCATATATATGTATTCTTCCTAACTGACAGTCTTGTATTATTTCCCTAAAATTCATAAATATTTGTACCAAATTTCATGAAAAAAGATTACATAGCATATTGGAATTATTTTGTGTACCCCTGTAAACTAATTATCAATTCTATGCCCACAATTTTCAACAGAAAAGCATGCTGTTAAAATTCTAATAAAATGTCATTATATTTGTAACCATGTTAAAATACACTTTTAAAAAATACAGACTAGAGACCGTAATAGTACGAAATTCTTTTATGTATCCCGAAAAAAGAGCCACAGTTATTATATATGCCAATAATAAGAATACACCTAATTGATTGTGACTCATTAATTTCTCAAACTAATTTGTGTAAAGTAACATGCCTCTCATAGGACACAGACACAATGCTTTGGAAAACTTTCGGGTGTCCCTGTACACAAACTAGTAAAGGTGTTCATTCCATTTTTAATAGGGAACATACAATAGTGAACTTGAATAACATATATCAGTTTCACGTAATTTCCATATATATTTACGGAAGTTAGAGCACGGACAGACAGACAAGCCGAAGTCATAAACACTTTTCAACCTTGTTGGAAAGTGTTAAAAACAAATACTGGAAGATAATAATATTTTTTGTTTTGATTGATTATCAATTGAATAAAAGTTATGCAATAATGATGATTCTTTATAATAAGTATGATTCATTTCATCATAAAAGTAATCTATGTATTAGTGAACTCTTAAAAATTCAACGACTCCATAATTTCAGTGCATGTTTCTATACGGTGATTAAGAAATAAAAATAAACAAAAGTAAAATACTTCATTTTTTTCTGAACGCACAATTAAAAATTACTGAAAAGTGAATCTATAAAAACTCTAGTAAAAAAAAAAAAGATTATTACACTGTTAAAACAGTTTATACATTCTTTTAGTTTTTGCTAAGCATGATAACTTGTAAGTATCAAATCATAAGTCGCTGAAATAATTTGTTTAAGCATAATGTTTAAAACTAATAATAGTAAATCTATTATTAAAAAGTGTAAAGAGGAACCTTTATTGTTTTTTTTTTTTTTTTCTTTTTTATCATTACTGAAATCGCAATCATCTAAAAACATAAACACTTTCTTTTCATTGCATCATTTTTCACCATATTATAAGTAAACCAGTCAGTCATCGCCGTCTAGGATCGATATTACCAAATGAACCTATATCCAAATTTGCTGCTTCTATATTATCCATAGATATATTAATAAGACATAGATTGATCCGATTGATCATTGCAGAGAAAATATTATACCTTTTCGTTCGGGGAATGAAGGTCATTTTACTATCTAATGGCTGTCTTTCTCCGAGTGAATACACACAGATAATTTAGCTTGTAAAATGTATGAATAATTTATGTACAAAAGAGAAATGAAAAACTTCAGATACAGTTTCAAATTAATTTTTCTTTCTTTCTTTTTCCTTTCTTTTTTCTTTTCTTTTCTTCTTTTTTAATAAATAGGGACATTTAAAGCATTATATATCTATGAATTACTTAAAATTTATTAATTAATTTGTTAATTAATAAATTAAAATTAACTTAAAAAAATTCCTTAAAACACAATAGCAGTATTTACATCATATTAATAACGAAACAATCTCTTATGAAAATTATACTTTAAATAAATTAGTGAAATATACCAGATACGCAAAGATATGTGGAATATAACTTAAATATGGAAAGTTATCCTACTTGCTTTAATAAATTTTTTCGAACAATTAAATGTTACACAAATTTCATCATCCTGAATATTCATCAACTTTAGCATCAACTTTAGCTATTACTATTATAGAGTTTCATACTCTCTAATGGCTGATGCCACAACATATTTTCGACATACAAAATTTTTGCTCGATAACATGGGGATGATAGATCTATATGAATTACTATATCTATGATATATTTTTTTTATCCCATCAAGTCATATTCGCAAAATCAAGAACAGGGGCCATCTGTCGTGATAAATAGTCAATAATTAAAGGCACACATTCTCCATTACAGGCAGGGGCGCGCCAGCATTGTCAGACGCCTGTGTGCAGAGTTTCAGTTGGCGCCCTATATCCCCCCCCCTTTTTTTTTTTAAATCATTTTATAAAATGTTATTATTCAGCAAGCGAATTGAATCTCGAACCTTAATAGTAATAAGTTGTAATCAGGAACTTTACTGCTCACACTGTGCTCAAAAGCATCGTAACAACAACTGCCAGGAACAGCCCAGCTGTATAAACTGTGCCAGGGTAAATCTAAAGAACGCAAACAAGGGCATTCGCCCCCTCAACTCGAACCATCCTGCATACTCTCCTTCCTGCCCGGTTCACGAGGAGGAATATAGGAGGTGCAGAGAAGCACTGGATAAAAAGTTCAATGTTACAGACTCCAAAAACACCCAACCACCACCCCGCATGCAACAGTCAGCAAATGCAAGCGCAACTAGACAATCTAACTTCTACTCAAACTCCAGACCGCAACGTAGCAGGCAGTCAACAAGTCTCCAAGCTCCTCCAAGTCCCTTCCCCTGGCTCTTCAACCCCTTCTCACTCTTCATGCCACACCAGAATGCCTCCCAACAAGGACAATCCTCTAACTTCTTCAGAGAAGGAAGCTCCAACCTAGCACCAAACTGTTACTATGAAGGCAACCAGCGGTACCTTATGCCATCGGGTCCTTTCGGTCAAACTCAAGAAGCTCAAGGAGTACAAGGGTAAATCATTTCATTTCCCTCTTTGCCCCCTTTTCTTTTTCTTTTTTTTTTTTTTTCCGCTCTTTTCTCTCTCTTAAATGGCAAAATCAAGAAAGAAAAAACCCAAAGTTCTCTCCTCTCCTTCCCAAGAGTCTACATCCTCTCCTAATTCGTCATCCACAGACAATTTCAACAGTTTAAAATTCATGCAGATCAACCTCAACGGGTGCAAGGCGGCTAACTTGGCGGCCCGGGATTTCATGGAGAAAAACTCCATAGATATCGGGTTGTTGCAGGATGCCTACTGCACCGTTGGGAGTGGTCTGTATGGCTTCCCCTCTTCCTGGGTTAGTTTCAGCTCAAAAAAGAATACAGCACACATCGTAATCACAAATAGCAACCTAAACTTCACACACCTTTTAACTGGGGAACATTGTGTTTTCATTACACTAACCACGAGGGAGGGTGAACTGACCCTTGGAAGTGCCTACGCCGCCCCGTCTGCGGACTTTGAGGCTTGTCTTTTGGAGTGGCAGCACTTAATCTCTCAACGTACACTTTTTGTCTGCGGCTGCGACCTCAATGCTAACTCCCCCCTATGGTGCTCACCCACTGAGGACATCAGAGGTCGCAGCCTCATTGAATTCATCGCGTCCAACAACATCTGCATGGCTAACATAGAGAATTCAGCACCAACCTTCCAAAAGCGCGATGCCCAGGGCTGGCCGGACTTCACATTGTGTAACCCCAAGACCTATGCCAGGGTGAATGACTGGACAGTCCTGGACATCTTTAATAACTCCGATCACAACTATATCACCTTCTCCCTTAACTCTAAACCCTCCATAACCCAATCAAAACGTTTCGCAACCAAACGCGGAAACTTTAATAAATTCAATAAATTAATGTTAAACCTCGCTCACCCCCTATTGGAAAACTTAAGCTCAATAAAGGACACTAACCAACTAGAAAACTTCACATTAAATTTCATAGCCGCTATTCAATCTGCTGCCACTTCGGCTTTCAGGCTGAAAAAGTCGGGACGTCGCTTCACCTATACCTTCTGGACTCCCCAGCTCCGCACCATGCGTAACAAATTGACAGCAATGAAAAGACAGTTAAAATACCTAGACCCCACACTTATACCACAACATAAACTAAAAATCAAACAGCATTCGGCCAACTTCAAAAAACAAATCAATTCCACTAAACACAACGCATGGAAAAAATTTTGCTCCACTCAAACACAAATATTCGGCACCGCTCAAAAATTCTATAGTAGCAGGTTTTTCACCCCCACAGAGTTGAAACTAGAAAGACCTCCAGCTCTTTCCTCCAAGCGCAACAACCTGGAATTCCTAACTAGCACTCTATTCCCCAAAACACAATACCCACTATTTCAAGAACCTTCCTTCTCGGCTCCCTCGGATGTTCCCTTCACGGAGTCCGAGATTAAATCCACTCTTTACAGCTTCAACATTAATAAAGCACCAGGTCCAGATAACATTGATTTTAAAATCTTACGAAACATTCATAGCACTATCCCACAAATATTCCTACTATGGACCAATCAATGCCTCAGACTAAATTATTTCCCAGAAATTCTCCGGAGAGGTGAGGTGGTGTATTTCTTGAAGCAAGGGAAACTCCCCTCTGAGCCCACATCTTATAGACCGATCTGCCTCCTTCCTACCCTAGGAAAACTGCTCGAGAAATTAATCGTAACCCGGCTTAACTATCACCTAGAAACAAATCAACTTCTCCATCCAAACCAATTTGGGTTCAGAGAGGGCAGATCATGCGAACATGCCTTACAAGCCATTAAAGATTCCTGCGCCGTAAGCTGTAATGCCTCTAGATACACCACCATCATCTCCTTGGACATTAAGGGTGCTTTTGATAATGTAGAGTGGCCCCATATTCACAAAGCACTACAGGAACTCAACTGCCCGGGGAACCTGGCTGGAGTCATTCGCTCCTACCTTTCAAAAAGGAAAATCATCATTAACTGGGGCGAGGGAAACACAGAATTTCCCCAAACTAAAGGCTGCCCCCAGGGCTCGTGCCTCGGCCCGATTCTCTGGAATCTCATAGCTGACGGCGTGCTAAAGCGCATGAACTCTGAGGGCTTTACGACATTCGCTTATGCGGACGACTTCACCCTGATTCTCACGGGCCGTATCAGGAAGGATCTGGAGGACCAGGCCCAGGAAGCACTCTCCTTATTTAGCAGGCTCCTTAAAGAGTTTGACCTCAAACTCTCACCATCTAAAACCAAGGCCCTAACTTTGGCTTTCCCCAGATCCCTAAAAAAGAGAAATCCCAAGATGCGGATTGATGGTATCAGTGTCCAGCATGTTGATCACATGAAGCTTCTGGGAATAACCTTCGACCGACACCTCAACTGGCTGCCCCATGTAAAGGACCTTAAACTCAAAACACTAAGTCATTACCACAACTCAACTAAGATGGTAGGAAAGAGGTGGGGTATCTCCACCTCTCTCCTTAAAATATGGTATCAAACAATAATTGAAAAAATAATAACTTATGGGGCAGGCATCTGGGGAGGTCACTTAAGATCTGACGCCAGAGCTTCGCTTGACTCCGCTCAACGCCCTTTCCTCCTGCAAATTGCAAGAGGGTATAAAACCATCTCCACTGATGCCCTCACCGTTATCACTGGGATTCCCCATGCCCACTTGCAGGTCGCCCAAACCTATACTAAAACTAAAATCCTACAACTAAACGACCAAGAGCTCACTAACATAGTCTTTCCCCAAACTCCCATCCAGCCCCTGACCTGCAGTTGGGCAATTCACCCAGGTTTGGATGTAGCTCCTCTAATAACAAACTGTTCAAAAAATAGCTTCTTTCCTTCTGTCCCGGTGGCGATCTACACGGATGGCTCTAAGACCGAGGCTGGAGTTGCCTCAGCTTTCTGTGTTCTTGAAGGCGACAGTGAAGCCTATCGGTGGGCGGGTAGGCTCGAGGACTACAACTCAGTATTCCAAGCAGAACTCTACGCAATTAAAAAAGCCCTAGACTGGGCGGTCGTAAATCATAATCAACAACAACAACTAAGTGTTTATAGTGATAGTCTTTCGAGCCTGCTCGCCATTGCTCGCCATCGGAACAGACACCCACAAGTCCTGGAAATAAAAGAAATTCTAATGAACCCTAACCTTAACTGTACCCTGGCACACGTTTCTGCCCACAGGGGAGTAGTCGGTAATGAACTTGCTGATTCCCTGGCCAAAGAAGCCACAGAATTCTCAGTAAAAGAACCATCTCCTCCTGCCCCTCCCTCCTACGTAAAATCAAAACTGAAACAAATCTTCATTTTAAAATGGCAAGACCTGTGGCGAAATTCTGAGAATGGTAGATATACCTTCTCCCTAATCCCACAGGTTTCAACAAATTCATGGACTCTAACTCCTCCCATAACGGCTTTCTTAACAGGCCATGGCCCCTTTCAATCCTACCTCTTCAAGTTTCATCGCCGACGCTCTCCCCTGTGTCCCTGCGGTGAGGAGGGAACTGCCGAACATTATTATTTCTCTTGCCCCCTAACTCAACAGTTCCATTTCAGAAATCCCTCTCCAAGACCAAATAATTGGCTTGAAAATATCTTAACCAGAAAACTGTTAATTAAAAAACTAAACAATATTTACTCTCTCTTAATGGACATAACCAATTTGACTGATTAATAACTATTCCACTGGCAGCTAATCTTCTTCCCAAATGAAGCTACTTATCCTCCCACCCTTTTTCAAAATACCCTTCACCAAAACAAAAATCTGTTTGCAAGGAAGCCTCTTACTAAAACCTCTCTTAAAAATTAAATAAACTCTATAGTTTAAATTATCAACAATCCTAACTCTCTCATTCTCTCCTCTGTTACCCAAATTACCCTGCAAAATCAGTTTTCTGCACAGTTGTTCTGCAATACTGTCACCCATGTTGTCATCCAATTGTATCATCTGGACTATTCTAGTCAAACTTGAACTCTCTAGTACACATCAAGAGTTGTGAAAACTCATCTAGTGCCGTCTGTCGCGAGAGGCCTAAAGGGCCTGGCACAATCCATCTAAAATTATCATCGCCCAATGTCGCGAGGTGGCTTTCAGCCAAGCGATGACCATGTACTCTTTCTATGTTGTTTTCCATCGCCCCTTGTCGCGGTAAGGCTTCATGCCTGGCGATGTTTATGTAAAACCCTCTTGCTTTTTAAATAAACGTCAGGCAGGTCTGTAGGGGTTCTTCTCGGGACAGCCCACGTGAACCTCGGTTCTGGAAGCGCTCAACACCGCTCTTCGAGCGGTGAGCGTGGGCTGCTCCCCTGTTCAGTCTATAGTAATAAGTTTATTGAATGACTAGTTAAAAGAGAAATGTATAAAATAAAATGAAATTTGAAAAGAAACAAGTAAAAAGTGCATCTTGCACAAAGAGAAAAACTCCCTTATACAAGAAGTTGCAAAAATTCGAGGTACAATTGTGAAGATAAACAGAGAAAATTAAAATAGGCAGATTTAGTGTTAATGTGGGTGCAGAAATGCGTTGAGGCATTACAGTAGATGGCTTAGATGAAAGCTGTAAGTGTAAACGTTTCTATTTGTTTGGGTCTAATTTTTAAGTAAATATTTAAACACACTCACACACACAAAAAAATCTTAGTGAACTAAATCTTCCTTCACTTCATTGCAACTTTTGCGAGTATTACGCATATTATACTGATCCAATATATCCGTCTCTATCCATATTGTTACCAAAATGTCGATTTTCTTATATGAAAAAAGTAATTGTAAAGAAACGGGCAATTTCTTGTCGAAAGATACATTTTATTCAAACTGCTCTCGAAAAAAACCAGTAAATTATCATACTCAAATCCATACCTCAAAAAGGTCGTAAAACAATGTTAAAAACACCACAGAGTGGACTTTCGCTCATTTAAGAATAAATATAAACCATTTAAACGGAAGCGAACGTTCAGAACAGATGTCCGAATGCAATTGATCTTTGGGTGTGTCTCTTCTGTTTGAATAATTTCTGTCGTGATTTGGCGAACTTTCGAGATTATTCTGCGCCAGAAGCCAGTTGACGAACCAAGAAAATTCCAGAAATCGGCTCTTATTGAAGGTAGAGCTTCTAAACTTCGGAAACACTAAACTATTACTTTTCACCAAGTTTGGTCGCCATGTCGCAAAATTCATCGCTAAGTTGCCAAGTCTGTATCCAAGGCTGACAATCACCTCCTATTCCCTTCCCGTTAAAATTGAATGAACTGCTCTTTATATGCACTTCAATTGTAAATCTGATTTTATTGCAACAACACTTTTCATTTAGGAAAGTGGTTTAACTCTTTGCAATACTATAATGAACAAAATTTTTGATTAGTCGTACTATTGCAGTACGTTTGCACATATAAATGAGTAACATTTTGCACTAGTACAGATAAAGGGAATTTATAAGTATATAAAATTAGAACTCATAATAATAATAATAATCCTGTAGTGAGTTCTATTTTTCTCAATTTCGTAGTTTAAAACTCTTAAAATACTCTTAACATCAAATTAACATATGACTATCGATATAACGACAAGATTTAACTTGGTTAATTATGGAAGTTTTTTTTTTTTTTTTTTTTTTTTTTTTTTTTAAGAAACAAATAAATTTATAAATACATAAAATAAGAGTATATAATAAATATTACTTGGTAAATATAGAAAAAAATACTTAATAGGGAAAGAAAACATCTACTGAAAGGAATTTTGCCCATTTTTATTATCTAAACTTTTTATGTAATTTGTATGTAAATTTATACGTGTTTTTCCATATAGTAGTAAGATACAAAAATCTGTTTTAAACTATTTTTCCACCACGTTTGTACGTTGCACAGATATAAATAATATGTACATTTATAAGTAAATAAAATAAGAATATATAATAAAAATTATTAAGTTTTAAAGTAGATTATATGAACATTTAAACAGATATTTAGTGAAATGTAATTCATTTGATTAATTTTTTTTAAATTCTGGAATAATATATATCCATTTGATCTAAAGTATCTTATGCTATCGATGTAATTACAAAATTTAAAAATCTGTCTGATGCCGTTGTAGAGCGTAAGTATTTTATGATCATTTTAAATTTAGAAAAAGATTGTTCCACTGATGCTACTGGTAATTATGACAGAATAATCTCCAAAATATTTAATGATAGGATAATTTGGAGTAAGGTTACGCTTAAGAACGTGTTTGAGATCAAGGAAGAAAAAGGGGAATTTCGTAAAATCAATAGGTGTTGGATACATAGAAACAATTTACGCACCAAAATCTGTGATTGCAGCCCCCATAGATCTTACATGACAAATTTCGAGCTAAAAGGGGGGGGGGGTTGTCTCAAATTCACCCCATCTTTACGTCCTCCCCCCCCCCCCCCCCCCCGCCAAAATAATAATAATAGTAATCGAAAATTACAAAAAAAAAAAAAAGGGTTTTGGGAAAAATCCTAAAGACGACGCATACCTGTTTTCAACATTTCAACATCTCTGTACCATTTTTAGTAGAATTCTTTCGATAGAATCCAGAATTTGCGAATTCCCCCCTTTCCCCTTAAAAATAAAAAATTCCAAAATTGCATTTTTTTTTTTTTTTTTTTTTTTTTTTTTGTACTCAAGTCTAGCCATCCCATATACAATTTAACCACCGTGAAATAACTTCGAGTCGAGTTATGCTTATAAGCGTGTTTTTTGCTTCCTTTCTTTGGAAAAGGCGTAAGGGAATTTCGTAAAATCCCGTCAGTATAGGCATCGAATGCATCTAAACAATGCATGCACCAAAATTCGTGACTGGAACTCACATAAATTTTCCTGGACCAATTTAGCGCTAAAAGAGTGGTCTCGAATTTGATAACCTCCCTCGTAAACCTCCCCCCACCACCACCACACTCCCCAAGATCGAATATCATAAACACCAAAAATGGATTTATGGAAATATCCTTAAAGAGATGCATGGCTGTTTTCAACGTTTTTGTTTCATTTTTGGTGTATTTCCACTCAAAAATCCGAAATTTACAAATATCCCCCCGAAAATTGATTTTCTTTCACTTCTTAAAAATCAAAAATTCCAAAATCGTAGACAATGATTATTATATTTATTTATTTATTTGTACTCAAATCTAGATTCATATGCGATTTCTTCACTGTGAAATAATTTGAAGCCTAGTTATGCATGTAAACGTGTTTTTGTCTCCTGATTGGGGGGGGGGGGGGGGGGGGTTACAAAAGTTCATAGATATAATTTTAAGTTGGGTAATTCCTGCCAAGTGTTGTTGTATTCTGTCCAGCTGTTCTCACGTGATACCCAGACAAAAATGTTTTAAACATGCAGACACAACGACCGCATACGCACGGACACACAGAGAAAATTTTCTGAAATCGGATTTGGCTTTCACGATGCGTGAAACATGAAGATATCGCAATGTTTTTCGAATTTGAGACATTTACTGACAAAAATCTGATTTTATTAATATAGATGTTACATCGATAGCGCAAAGCAGAAAAAAACTACTCTTAATAAATAAAATGTCCGGTACTATTAATTTTTTATTATTGCAAACCAGTTATGTTGTCTTTTCACCAACCTAAGTGGCTTTTTTCCGACAGAAGAGGGGGGGGGATTAAGGCGCTCTTTTAAATTTTAATAGAATGCTTTGATATGTTAAAAAAGTCAAAGAAAATTTTGCTGAAGGTAAGCGCACCTTTAAAAAGTCATTCCACTTTTAGTGTGTCCTTTCACAAAAAACACCTAAACTGTTGAGAACCACAAGTTTTGCCAGTATATATTTCAAGGTGCCTCATTTAGCCACACTAGTCGCATGACTTCAGACCGGCATTATAAAATCGGATTTAATAAAGCAATACATATATATATATTTTCTTTTTTTTTTCTTTTTCTTTTTTTTTTTTCAAATAATTTAATCTCGGCTGGCGCCTTTCTTTACCTGGCGCCTGTGTGCGCCGCACACTTCGCACACCGGGTCGGCGCGCCCCTGATTACAGGCACGCATTCTCCAAACTCTAGTTCTAAGTATTCTTAATAGGATTTTCAAGCTAATTCAAAGGAATGATCCAAAAATTGAATTTAAATACCAAATACTCAAAAGGTTTTTATATTTTTGAGACAGCATAATTTTTTATTTTTTATTTATTTTTTTAATTTTTTAATTTTACAAAATCCTTTACTATATTTCATTGTTGTAATTCACTTATATTCAGATTCCATATGCTTATTATTTTTATCGTGACTAGATTTCCCGTGCAGAACATCTGCGTGATATCTCATAAAAAGAATCATTGAAAAATTTCAGTTTTTCACCTTTTTTTTTTTTTTTTTTTTTTTTTTCAATAAAAAAGATTTAATTATTTGATTATTAAATCTCTTTTATAATTTCAATTTATTTATAATTTCAATTACATTATAATTTCATCGAAGCATTATAATTTCAAATTTAGAAAATAATTTTTTTCGCTGATAAATAAATAAAAAGAGATAACGTTCACACTATTCATAATGAATGAAATATCTAAAAATATATATAATTTTGTCTTTCACAAATTTATTTATAATAGCATTTTAAAATTGTATCTTAATGGGATAATTTCTATTTCAGTCAAATGGCACCACCACCGTCCTAACAAATAATCAATTTCACCATACATAACAGAAAATTTCGTAGTTAATAAATGTATCTACAAAATATATAAAGAAATTAAAAAAAAAAAACTTTCATTTTATTAAAAAGAAAAATATATTTAAAAAAAAAAAAAAAAAAAAAGTATAATTTTGGCTTATAAAAATGGAGATACCACTGTCCAGCTGAATATCCATAGTATTAATCCGCGATCCATTCGAAATGCTAGGTTTAGCTGACTTTCAATTCTTCAAAATATATTTCTAAATATGAGATTTTGAGTATATGTTCCAATGCAAAATGGTAATATTTTTTCAATTTCATTAAGAAAAAGTGCATTTCAAGTGTATTAGATAAAAAAAAAATAAAAAATAAAAATAAAAATAACCGAAATCTCTACATAGCAGCCAAATTTATGCTTTGATTTTGACCATTCGAAATTGAGTTGATTAATCAGATAAGAACTACATTACTATCGTATCGTTTCGACAGATTTTAATCCTAACTGGTCGACAGAGAAATATTATATGGATTATTGCTCCATATTTTGAACTGTTATTACTTTCTTCTATATTCAATAGAAGAAAGTATTGGATTTGTGAAAATTTTCGACCTCTGGTTTTTGATGGATTTACACGTTTTGAGAGTTGTAGAACACGATTTGACCATTTTTAGAAAATGTCTATCTGTCTGTCTCTGTGTGTGTGACAAAATTTTGAGGCAACTGTATCTCAGGTACTACTGCACTAAATTTCATGCAAATCGGTATGTACATTGACATAAATTAGTGCCTATCAACTTTTGGTTAAAATTGTACAACAGCTTGTGTTGCCATCCCGCTTTTTTTAAATTTTTAACATGATGGTATAGGACAAAATTTTGTATAAAAATGCATAAAGGGAATTATTTTTTTTTTTAATCATTATGAAATTTAAAAGAATTGTTTGTAATAGATATTGTCAACTGGGAAAAAAAATTGTGTATGTAGAAGCCTCACCTCTCTCCTGGAGGGGAAGTCCCCCCTCGAGGGGAATAAATTTTCATGATGGGTGTTTTTCAAAAGAGCTCGTCAATACCTTTAAAACAAATGGTTGAACTATCGAACTGCGATAATTTAAAATAAAGTTATCGAGTTTTTCATTTTAACATTTTTTTTTTTTTTTTTTTTTTTTGTTATGTAATATTGAGAATAAAGTTGACTTTTTTGGATATTTAGTGTTATACTACTTCTCTAATATGGAAATCGTCTGCATTATGATGAAAGATAATTTTTTTAATAATAATTTTAATAAATTATTTTCACTAAGTGAATTTGTATAGGAAAATATTGAAGAAAGTCATGTGGTGGCCGCAATATACTAGTTTTAAAAAATCACCTGTCTCCATACTTTTGAGACGCACTGTATGATAATAATAATAAATAGGCGTGTGTGAGAAGGAGGGGGGGGGGAATTTGCCTACTTTAAGTTTTGCTAGCATCTATGTTTGTTTGTTTTTTCCTTTCTCACTGCAAGAAGAAAGTATTGGATTCGGCAAATTTTCAGCCTCCAGTTTTTGATGGATTTACACATTTTGAGATGTTCTATACACAATTTGGCCATTTTTATCTCTCTCTGTGTGTGTGTGTGTATATATATATATGTGTGTGTGTGTGTGTGTGTGTGTGTGTGTATCATAAATTTTGTGGACACTATATATAGCACCAAAGAACGAAATTTAACCAAACTGGGTATTTAGTTGGGCCTTGACTTAACTGTGGCTGATTATATTTTGGGATCAATTGCTCAACAGGTGATACTTTCATTCATTTTTTTTTTTTTTTCATAATTTTTAATAAAGCAGTATAGGGCAAAATTTCGTATAGATGTACATAATGAGAGATATTTTTAATGAATCACTGGGAAATTAATATGAATTATTGATAATAGTAATAGTAAACTAGGAAAAAAAATGTTTTCGTGTAGAAGCGTCACTCCCCCCTCTGGAGGAGTGTACTCTTCCTCAACCCAGCAGTATAAATTTTCAACATGAGTATCTTTAAAGGAACTCGTTATTACCTTTAAAATGAATATTTGTACAATAGATCTGTCATTGATTTTTTTTAACGATAAAAATAAATAAATAAATAAAAGCATTTCGTTACATGAAATTCGTCTGCATTCATCATGGAAAATAATTTTAATCCTTTGTACCATCGTGTTGCATTTCTGCAACATACCAAGAAGTCAAAGTTATTTCAACAGCAAGCTCTCAAAGCTGATTTTTATTGACTGTTGCAGTCTTGCAGCATTAGAGTTTATAAAATTACATAATATGTTTATAAAATTCTCAATGGGTGACGATATTGCGTGATGTTTTCACACCGAAGTTTAATTTATGAATAAAAAAATTCAGATGTAAACGTTCTAAACGTGAACAGTTTACGTAGATGTAATTTAAGATAAATAAAACAATTTACGTGTCAGCTTTCGTTATAACAAAATTAAGAGATTTTAAAATTTTCCAACAAACTGAAAACTTGAATATTTCGAACAAATTTTATGTCATTTTGCACGATGTTTCAGACATCTAACAAACTTTTTTTTAGCAATGAATGTTTAATTTTTTATATTTTGTTTTTTAAACTATTTTTTATATGTTTCAGATAATATATTCAAACATATGTGTAAATATTTTTTAAATCTGAGATATTGAGATATACAGTATTAATAAATATAATAATTTTAATAAATAATTTGTACTGTGTGAATTTGCATAGCAAAATATAAAAGAAAGGCTTCTGGTGTGGTCACAATATGCTAATGTTTTTTTTTTTTTTTTTTTTTTGTTAAATCATTTGAGAAAACCTTTGTTATAAAAAAATTAAAGAAAACGTAAAATTCCTTTATTTCTTTTTAAAAGTATTTTGGATCTATTTTGTTGTAAAAAGTTCATTCATATCTTAAAAGTTTAAATATTTTAAATTTAAAAAAAAAATAAATAATAATAATAATTTTTAAAAAAGTTTCTTTTTTTTTTTTTTTTTTTTTTTTTTTTTTTCTGTAGAATTTTTTTAACGTAAATCTCCTGGAGAAAAAAGTTGTTCATGTTATCCGTTATTCATGCTGTCAGTAACTAATCTTAATGTTACTTCACTAATCTTCATTTTGACGGGGATTGTGGAAACAGTTCATGTTAAAAATAATTCACGTTAAGCGTGTTCCCGTTAACTAGGTTCGATTGTATTTATAATAAGCTGTAAACATTAAAAATAGCACTTACAACAATAACCGGTTCAAGTTCTTAGTAAATTTTAAGTGATGAAATTTGACTAGAAATTATACCTATTATTGCTAATTTATCTATATGTGATAAAAGAGCATAATTAAAATTCTTTCACTAAAAAAAAATTCTGTTACACTAAAATAAAATTTTGAAATAAAAAAAAAATGTAATAATAATTTTCTAAAAATTTATATATAATATGTGTTTTATCATGTATTTTTACAGTTAGTATTTTAAAATTTCCAAGCTGTTAATCTTCCAAATTCCAGCTATGATATTAGATGATAAGTTATGTGTTTTATGTTTTAATGTACAAAATTGCTTTAAAAGAAAAAAAAAAATAATAATAAAAATAAAATCTCGAATTTTTAACCGATTTTAACAAAATAAAAATTGGCTATAAATAGTGATTATGAGTCTACATTCTAAAAAATTTATAAATTCGGTTGGTAAATAGAGTTTTCATATAAAAAATTTTAAGGTAGGCCATGCGTTGACATTTTATATAAATTGCTAGATGCAAATCTTCCAATGTCCAAAGGACTTTTGATGGTAAATCACGTAGTTCCTTGATTAGAGTATTAAATAAAACAAACTAAATCATGAATTCCCAACTAATTTTAATAACCACTGAAAATTGTTGCATACAGTGATTATGGGTGTACAGTAAAAAAAAACTTCTAAATTCAGTTTAAAAACTACTTTTTTTTTTTTTTTTTTTTTTTTTTGTTAGTCATATGTTGAAGTTTTATGTAATTTATAAGCAGTTTTTCCTAATTGAAAATTACAACTGATTACATGAAATTGTTTAATCAAAATTTAATTTAATTAATTAATTAAATTTAATTTATTTTTTTATTTTAATTCAATTTGCATTTAAGTTTATTAATGACTATTCTAATTTAATTAAAATAATATTTAATTCAATTCAAGGCATATATATATATATTCATATTATAATGTTATATTACTTGATGCATTTTAATGTATTTTTAAACAGGATTATTCAATAAAAATCAAATTAAAGTCTATCTACCTTTCCTTTTTTTTAACTTTTAGTTTCCTACCTACAATATTACTTTTTGTTTGCATTGTATCTTCATTTCATTAAACAAGAAATTAACAGTTTTATTATTAACATGGAGAATTTTAATATGCTGCGTACGCTAACATTTATTCATCAGATAACAAGTTATCGTCTCAACTGTTCATCTTATTACTTTCTAATTTATTTATAAAAAGAAAGTAATAGATTCGTAAAATTTTTAACTTTTGGTTTTTGATGGATTTACAAGTTTTGACAATCCCAGAGCATAAAAAGCTATGTTTAGTTGCACCTTAACATTAATTGGTATCTATTAACTTTTGGTACATATTGATGGTGTTGCAGTCATGTTTTATTATGTAGCATCATAGGACAATATTTTGTACAAATGTACACAAATATTTTTAACCAACTACCGTGAAATTAAAAAATGTATTTATGATGACCACAACATATTAGTTTTTAATACTTATTTTTTAAAGTTATAAACAAAAAATGAAAAATGAAAAGTTTTTATACAGTTTAGATTATATCGCTGACACTTTTTGTGACAAATGGGAAAATTAAATTTTTAGTACACATTACATTTGAATTAATATTAAATCTTCTGTAAAATAACTCATCATACCATTAAAACAAGAAAGAAAAGTTACGCGGTTCACGTAGATTATAAAATTATTTTCCACCTGTACTTAGAAGTTACATCGTTTAATCTTCAGCAATACTTTACTTTCGAAATCACACTTTAGTAAAGAAAAAATAAATAAAATAAAATGAACCCTCAAATCGTAATTTATCCAAATTTTTTGTGAGCCCCAAACAAACACCTAATGTTATTTAAGCTGTTTTCAAATGAAAACATGCTGCATTAAACCTGAAAAATATATAGCAGTTTTAAACATTCTAAAAATATTAACGACAGCACAAACAGACAGACAAAGAGAAGAACATAATTCATAAATCTTTTCAACTTTCTTAAAAAAGTGTTAGTTATAATAGTAGAATTAATCACAAATATGCAGGATTCACTCCAATATACCAATATCGTGACAGTTGTCGGTAAATCAGGAACAAATGTAGCCAAAATCAAATACAGGGAGCCACAAATTTGATATCTTACATTTTTATTCTATTTATACTAAAAAGAAATTGAAACAAAAATATTTTCTAATGTTATCACAAACAAATAAAATCACAAAATTTCATTTGGGTTGGGTTGGATTGATTATCGTCGCACTAGAGCGGTGTAGTGATTTATTGGTGATGATGATGATGGTCTAGCACCCATACCTATAGGAGTGGTTTAGAGACAACACACAAATCGCCAGTAAAGATTTTTTTTTATTTTTTATTTTTTTTATTTATTTATTTATTTTTTTATTTTTTTTATTTTTTTTTTTTTTAGAAATTAAAAATAAACGTATTTAAAAAGAGCTTCTAACTCGATTTTTCGTTGTTTATTTGGTAAACATGGTTAAGAGTTCAATGGTCAACTTCAAGGTTCATCTCACTTGAAGTTTCTATACCACAGCTAATAAAGTCTGTTACATTGAGTTGTTGCTTTCATACAACACGTGTGCTTACTTTTTAATTGATTCATATTTAATTATTTTGACCCCTCACAGCTGTTGCGCGTTTTCTTTGAAATTTATGGTTTTTGTTTACACTTTCTTAATCTTTAACGGGCCGCGGTAGCCCAGTCGGTAGAGAGCCGGCCTCGTAATTGGAAGATTGCGGGTTCGGTACTCGAGCCGGCCAAAGACCGTCGTGTACACTAATGGTGGCTGGTGCACGTAAAATCTGTCGTGGCCACAATGTCCTCCATGTTCCCATCAAAAATTATACCTCTGGGGGTTACCGAAGCGGGAGAGCCATCCCTTCCGTGGAGGATCAAAATTGTGATGGCATGTCTCCGGACCACCTCTAGGGGTGTGTCCCAGACCGTCGCCAATTGCCCATCTGCGCAGCATTAGTGCGACGTAAAACCCAATCACCAATCACCTTAATCTTTAACACAAGGTTTATTATTATTATTATTATTATTATTATTATTATCATCATTATTTTATTTTAATTAATTAATTTTTTATACAACTTATTTGAATTATTAAAATTAATTTTTCTACCTTTGCGTGAATCGGTATTATAAAAATGAAACACAAAAGCAGTTTTTTTTTTTTTTTTTTTTTTAATTTTTTTTATGCTATCTTAAAATTAAAGTATTTGTACTATTATCAAGTAAAAGTATAGATACAGCAGCTAAATTTGCGTTAAAAAAAAAAAAAAAAAAAAAAAAAAAATGCACAAACATATATTAGTTATTATTATTATTTTTTTTTTAATACCACTTATATTCAGATAACGAAATTATAGCCTAGGAGTCTTTTTTAATCACTAAATTTTCATGGTTGGTATATGAGCCCTACATATATATAAATTATAATACATTTAAATACAGAAAAAAGCATGGATGATTTAGGGCGATTTTTATTATATGCATGATCATGGGTGATTTTTATTATATGCATGCACTTTTCGAAGTGTATGTTTAAAAAAAAAAAAAAATCTCAACGCCAACAAACTTTTCTAATGATGTCAAATTGCGTATCTCAGTGGCACAAAACGTGCATAATATCCCAAAAAACCTGCTGTGAGTTAAACCCCACCTGACAAAAGTTACTGAAGTTTCTCTCTTTCTTTTTTATTTTATTTTATGTTTTTACTTTTTATCCAGAGTTCCTTTCCTTAAACACTATGCTTAGAGGTCATTCGAAACGTGCGTCCGATCGATGGATGTCCATTACTGATATTAAAGGCGACCCCCTCCCCTTCCAGCTCGCCAGGTAAAAGCGACTTTAGCAGTTCTCGTTGAATTCCCGTATGCATCTCCACCCATGGTACTCTGAAATGGTTGTGGATATGGGCCAGAAAGCTGATGCCTGGTGAGAAAACGATGATAAGAGAAAAAAAAAAAAAAAAAAAAAAAAAAAAAAACACGTCAGGAAGATACTGAGTCTCTTTCATTAATATTTCTGTATCCTTAGAGACGGGATGGGTCAGAGAAATGTATAGATCACAACTGCAGTTTTGCTTTTTAGTTTCACTGATTTGGTTTTTTTTTTTTTTTTTCTGGATTTAACGCTATTGTTTATCTTTCTATGCAAAAATGAAAACTCTTCTTCTTCTTCCTTTTTTTTTTTTTTTTTTTTTTTGTTTGTTTGTTTGCTTTTTCAATGTTTTATTTAACTTTATTTTTGCTATTGTATTATATTATCACAGATATTCTTTTCATAAACTATCATTAACTTCACATGAATCCAAACCTTTCGAAAACCAAAATATGCTTACTTCTCTTATCACTGCAAACTTAATTTCACTGATTTATTTATTTATTATTATTATTATTATTATTTTTAAGATTTAATACTAATGTTTATTTTCATATGCGAAATTAGAAGTTTCTTTTAATATCATAAAAATGTTAGTATCCACCTTTTTTCACATCCCTATTTTAGTAGTTTTCTTCTTATTTAATCGCAATCACACATTTGAAAAAAATACTATACAAAGAAATTAATGTGAGAAAAAGCAGGAAATAAATAAGAAAGTTGGTAATTCTGTATTCTGTAACTTTTTCAGTACCCGTCCATGTTTGAGACCACTTCTTTTATAGAGCAATTTTCTTTTATATATAATTACGATTAAAAAATAGAAAATCGTTGACAAAAAAAAAAAAAAAAAAAAAAAAAAAAAACTGTGTGAAGAAAAGGCGGGTACTAACAGTACCGCACAAAATTTAAAAATTTTGACAGCTATGAATGTATTATCTAGCAGAAATAACCAAGTTTTTAACATTTATGATTTACTTAGGAACTTTATTAGTACTCGCCTTATTTTTTATACCACACTTTTCAAAAAGCAATTTTCTCCTTACTTAATCATAGTTAACATGTTGAAGAAAATTACACTACAAAAAAAACGTGGTATGAAATATAAGCGGATCCTAAAAATTCTTTGGAGTAAATTATAAAAATTGGCAACTCTAAAATAGGGACAGATGACGGTCCTAAACCTTGAATACTTGGAAGAATGCGAAAATATTATAAACGCGCGGTGCGATCAAGACATATTAATATCAAAACAAATAGTTGTTGTTCTGAATTTGAACCGAACCGGAATATTTAGAAATGTATTCAAAGATATGTGTGATTGCGCCAATGGAAATAGAAGCGTGGGCAGTTATGCTCATACAGCGGCTGTTATTAACTATTTTTTCACATAAGCGTTACAAATAGATATTTCAGAGCTACCAACCTAATCCAGAGGATTGTTAGTACCGCCCTTTTTCCCACACTACTTATTTTTTAGAGTGATTCTCTTCAAATGTATTTGCGATGAATTAAGTAGAAAAATATTTAGAAAAAAAGAATGGTGCGTAAAAAGGTTCGGTTTTAACAATCATCCGAATTAGGTTGGCAGCTCCGACATTTTGAATTCAGCTGAAATATTGCCCATATTTAATTGAACTAATGTAACTGCAACTGTTGAATAAAACAGCGATTATGATCAACTTTTTATTGTAATTAATTTTCATTTTTAGTTATGTTTATACTTTGATTGATTCTGTTAAAATACAACACTTTATGTGGCTATCAAATATGTTTTTTATTTTTCTTTCTTTTTTTTTTTTAACTATGTTCCACCAATCCTACCCTTCTATAATTTTTATACACTAGTCTTTCCCGCACAGAACATCTGCGTGATCTACATACTTAATATGATTTTCAGAAACATTTCATTAATAAAATCACTGATTTTTTTCAATTTTATACTATTGTTATTATTATTATTATTATTATTATTATTATTATTAATTATAAAATATAAGATTTAAATATTTGACATTGGCATTATAATTTCAAATTTAGAAAATAATTTTTTTTCTGCTGATTAGATAAAAATTCTTAGAATTAAATTATTATTATATTGAAAATCATTGTTATATTATTTCCTAAAATTTGACGGAATTAAATTACCATATCACTATATATAACACAAATTCTATAGCTAATAAATGCATCTACAAAATAAATAAATAAAAAAAAGACATAACGTTCATTCTATTTATAATGAATGAAAAATCTAAAAATATATAATAGATGGCACCACCAATTTCCTGCCGAATAACCATTATTAAATGAGAGGCCTAATTAGCTTTAAATTCTTCAAAATATGAGATTGTGATCATACGTTTCAATTATTATTATTATTTTTAAATTTCTTTAAGAAAATGTGCATTTGTGTGCTAGATTAAATTTTTGTAGCTGAAACCTCTAGCCAAAGCACTTATAATTGCTCTGTCTCTAGCAGCCAAATTTATTCTTTGGGTCTGGGTTGACCAATCAGATAACACCTCACGTCCCTATCAGATCATTTCGAGAAAATTTAATCGTAAATGGTCCCATTTAGAGAAATATTATAGATATAGTAGCTAACTAATAAGCAAATAAACGTATTTTTTCGTAGGTGACCACAAATTCTGATGATCGATATCCGAACCGGATGTCTCTCAATAATCATGCAAATTCTCCTGATTTAAAAGTCGAATTTGAGAAAAACTGTGGCGTTATTTTAAGTGCACAAACTGTCCAAAAACTCTTTGTCGAATGCGATCTGCATTCGTATTGCCAAAGAAAAACCATTTACTTAGGGGGGGGGGGCGGGGGGGGAGAGAGAGAGAGAGAGAGATGTAGAAGCAACTGTCTCAGGCAAAAGATCATGTCTGGACAAAAGCTCAGTAGGACTCAGTAATTTTTTGGACGTTCAATCTACATTTTTACATTTGTCTCTCCCAGTGAGCCCCAAACCGTGTGGTTTGTGGATATAAGGATTTTAGTTCCAACAGGAGAAAAAAAAACTTCCTACGATCCTGATAAACC
The DNA here is from genome assembly GCA_963930645.1 of Salticus scenicus. NCBI lineage: Eukaryota > Metazoa > Arthropoda > Arachnida > Araneae > Salticidae > Salticus > Salticus scenicus. The sequence goes on along the minus strand of OZ005652.1, from coordinate 207,488,752 downwards.
ATACCCGAGACAGGCCCAGAACATATCTAAGGCAGAACATCGTAGTTTAATTTAAAAAGCAAGAAACACAAAGAGAATTTTACATAAGATTGTTTTTATGAAAGACAGAGCTTGAAAAAAAATAAAGAAAACGATGAGAAGAAGAATAAATTAAATTTAGACAAATTATGTCTTTTTAACCGAGAAAAGTAAATCAACAGATATAGTATAAAATATACATGAGTAATTTTCGCTTAAGATATTATAAATATACTTTAGTGTATTGTAATTATGTGGGTTTAATAATATTCCTTTTAAGTTTTGCCTTGTTGTTTTATTTCTATTAAATGTAAAATTGTTTTTTATTAATGAACGTTTTTCGAATGTATAATGAAAAGTGCTACCTACTTTATTGTACATTTACAAAGTGCGTTTGGCAGGTTATTGATTTTAAAAAAGGTAAATGTGAAAACTACCATACCTGAAATAAAATATAATGATATTTTATTTGGGCAGATGTAATTGGGATTAGTTGTTTTAAGGACTGTGTACGATTCTCTACCTATTAAAGAAAATAGACTTTTAGCTTTTATTGTTGATTTGGTAAGTGATATTGGGAAAGAAAGAGAGATCTCATGATTATTTGAATTATTTAATGAAATTTCTTTTTCTAGTTCATCTGCTTTTTCGTTGCCAAATATGACCTTTCCATGAAAGTTGTATTATGACAAAAATTTTGTTAACTTATATGGATAGGACGGTTAGCTGTATGTTCGAAGACGTAAAAGTGAAGCTTATCATTCAGACTGAATATTGCCTAATGTAATATTCTCAGCCAGACGAATGGTCTGAGAATGCATATCCAGTAAATTAATTGGACGCCTAAAATTTATTACAGGAACTGCATCAGTTTATACCAATATTTTGGAGAAATGTTTAAAGCCAATTATTCAGGATCATTTGAAAGGTACTGGAAATTGCATTTTTTAACAGGACTCTGCATCGTGTCATACAGTGAAATCGGTAGGTACAATTCAACGTATTCAGAATGATTTTGTTGTCTAATTTACGAATTTTCATCTCCAGGGCATTACGGATATTGGATTTCCTCTAATTTCCTTCCTGTAGGAGTAAGCTTATCCAGGTAAGGAGTAAGAAAGGAGGTAGGGAGGATTAGGAATAAGAAATCTCGCATTAAAATTTTGGACTGGCCTGTAAATAGTCCTGACCTGAATCCCATTGAAAATTGTTGAAAAGTAATTTTCCCCTAATTTTTTCCCTTTAGGTGCAGACCTATCTGAAAAAAATCTAGCATTAAAATTTTGAACTGGTCTGGGAATACTCCTTACCTAAATCCCACTGAAAATTGTTGGTGTATAAGGGGTATGGAAACTTCTGCTAAAAAGCCTGCTACAAAAATAAAACTGCAGGAAAACATTATTATGATTTGGTTCCATGAAATTAGTCAGGATTACAAACAGAAGTTGATATTTTCTATATCAGACCGCTGCAAGGCTGTCATCGCAGAGGAACTATTAAATATTGAAGATATCCGCATGCGTGTGTATACATCTAAAACTATGTAATATGACGTCAGTTATGTAAAATTTACATTAACAACAAAATTTGTGTATCTATTGCTTTGTTCCACATTTTCTTAAATATTGCAATTGCATTCTTCACCTTTTTTTTTTTCATTTTCCCAAATAATTCAGTGTGAATAATTTATTAATCCTAATAAAACTTGATTTAGACCAATCCTACAACTGTATTTTATCGTATCAATATCATCATGGTGTAAAACGCATACATGAAAAACATTATTTGCACATTTTTCCACTTTTTCGCAGGTGATACAGTTTTTTTTTTTTTTTCGTAACTGTAGTTAGTTGTATCGTACACATTTTTCGTACACTGTCTGATAAAAGATTCAGCTTATGTATTTGAAATCAAAACAGTTGTTGAGTATTTCTGTGTTTTATGGTAGTTCTTTACAAATTTTTTTATAATTAAACCATAGCTTTTATGTACATTTTATTGCAATATAATATGTTATGCCATATTTTCATTTTCAGAAATTTTTACGACGATTTATAAATGAAATGAACTTTTTTTAATGATTAAAATATTTGATTATTGTACAGCACTTTTATGTTTTTATTCATTAAATATTTCTTCTATTTTACTGTTCACACATAATTCTATCTCATTATTGTAGCTTTTACAATACAACAAGAAACAAAATTTATCTCGAAACTCATTTCAAAATGCAATTTTTAAAGAAAAAAATTTACCCAAAACTTACAGAAATTCGGACAAAAAAGAAGGGAAATGGCGGTAATATTATTACTGTGAAAACTCGAAATAAATTTTTGTTGTTTTAAAATTTTTACATGCATACATGCACTGCTTCTGTCGTATACTTTCAGAAAAACAAAGTAGTGTCTCCAAAGTAAAGTTTGGTATAATTTACAGAAAAAGAAACAATGTCGTCCGTCTGATATTACACGTCTGTATCAATATTTCTTCACGCCTTCAATCCTCGTCTATTTCTGTACCTTTTTTTATATTCCTGCTTTATGTAAATGAAGGCCTCTTTTACCTTTAACATTGGCATTTATTCAAATTTGCCTTGACAGTCGGAAGAGAATGCGTGAGGGTAAGTGGCTAAGATGTTATGCCATGCATACATTTTCTCACTGCTTCCTGATGCTCCATTATATTTATTTATTTGTTTTTTATTTTTAACATTTCGAAATGCTGGCTTCGCTAGGAGTGGAGTAAAAATCATTCTTCAAAAATCAACTTTACTGTATTAGCATTCGTGCTACAATATTAAAATAAAATAAAAAATGATTTTGGGATAATTTGCTCAAATGTTGTACCATGAATTAGTCTTTCCTAACATGTCAAAAAAAAAATTGTTTTCCATGGAAAATTACGACACACGGATGACTAATTTAGCATGTGTTTTTGAAAAACTCATAAACTTACTTCGTGATTAACAATGACAATTGTGGCAGAATGAAACAGTTTTGCAAATTTTAACATTTTATTTTATTTTATATTTAAAAGAAGAAAGTGTTGGATCTGTGAAAATGTTTGATTTTCAGTTTTATGCGTTTTAAGAGGTCTTGAACGCGTTTTGTCGTTATGCTTAATGATGTCTGCCTGTGTGTATGTAACACATTTTGGGACAATTCTAAGTCAAGAACTAATGCACAGAATTTCATGAAGTTTTACATTTAGTTACACACTTTAACACGTTGCCACTTTGATCGCTATCGTTCCGCCTTTTCATATTTTTTAATACGGCAGCATGAGCCCAAATTTAATATGAATGTACATAATGTGAATAATTTGTAACCAACCATTGTGAAAAAATTTATTCATAATAGTCAACCAGGATAAATTTTGGTATATGCAGGAGCATCGATTCTCCTTTAGGGAGAGTAATTTTTCAATGCGACTATTTATCAAAAGGACTCGTTAATATACCTAAAACGGGCGATTAGCCCTACATCTGTGATAATTTGAAATAAAGATTATTATTATTATTATTATTATTATTAATCAAAAAGAAAAAGAAAGAATGAAAATCTGAGAATAAAAAGGCATTTTTTTTTTTTTTTTTTTTTATAAATTACGCAAATTTGTATTATCTAATTTTGTGTTATTCTGTGTTATTTAATTTTTATTCGATTGTGAAGAACTGTATTTTGCTAAAACAAAATTAAAAATTTTGTTTATTTTATCTGTTTATTACATTCACCATAAAATTATCTGTAAAAATATATCAAATATTTCCAAATCAATTCGCAACAAATATTTCGATACTGATAATAGAATCTGTCTATATGATATCCCACTGATATAATGGAGTATGTATTGTAATACGTATTTGACTTCAATGCTTGTAAACAAGAATTTTTGTTACACATTTTGCTGGGATCACAAGATGCTTGTTTCACATGCCATTATGTTGATAATGTCATTCAAAAATATTTCGTTTCGGATAACTATAAAAACCGTATTTGTAAAAAAAAAAAAAAAAAAAAGAATGCGATGTGTATTTTTGATAAACATTGTAATTATGACTTCAAATTTTTGGTGACTTTATTAAAAATTCGTCGCTATCTGTCCTGGTGTGAGGTCAAATAAGAATCATGAATTGGGTATTTTACGGAGTGACTGAAGAGTGGTTAAGAACAGTAATAAAACATTGCTTTGATAAATTTGTGATATTTACTCCAGGTTGAGTTCTTTGAAGTATTTCCAGGGCTGCCACAGGCAACATTTTTTATATTCTTTTTTATCGCTATTTCCCAAAATTAAAATATATAATATATTTAACCCTTTGAAGCAGATTTCTCATCAAACATATTTTTTACACTTTTTTGATAGTTTTAAGTTATTTTAGATCTAAATAAGTGGAAAATATTATATTTAAAATTTTAATTAATTTTGGTTCTAAAATATAGAGTGGGGCACCGGTGTCCCTTTCTGCGCTAAAGGTAAATACATCATGGGAAACGGGCGTCCCATGAAAAAATATTTTTACAAATTGCACTTATTTACAATTACTTAGATATAGGAGTAGCAATAATTCATTACTGATCTTTTTTAAATAATCAAATTTAATTAGAAATAAATTTTTGAAATTGGTTGATAAAATTTTTTCAAACTACTTTTATTTAACATTTTTATTTTAGTAAAAAATTTACTCTGGTAATCTAATAGATTTTTTATAGTAACTATTAGACTCTCTTTTATAATAAAAAACTATCATATAATAATATTATTTGTAATAAGAGCGTCAAAAAATAAATAAACAAAAGGGACACCGGTGTCCCATCTGCGTCAAAGAGTTAAGAAGGTAAATCTGCACATTGTCTGAAAAAAAAAAAAAAATTATTTTTATTTAATGGAATTAGTGAAACAAAAATAATACACAAAAAATCACCTTTCTCAGCCTTATATTTCAACGGATTTAAAATAACACTGAAATTAATTGGAGTATTAAACGTTTTCTACTAATAATTAACATATAGTTACAATTTATGTCACATGGGGACAGGGCATAACACTCAACAAAGCTAGAATATCCTTTAACATATAACGGGGAATTCTAGCCTTATAGTACCAAAACCAAAATGAAGTCATTTGTAAATCCGATTGTTTTTACTAGAGGCAGAAATAAATTCAATGTAGGCCATAGTGAAATGTCGCATTTTAAGCAAATATCAAGATAAACGAAAAAAAAAAAAAAAAAAAAAAAAAAAAGAAGGGGGGGGGGGGGAGATTTCGTTAAAACATTATGTATTACGAAAATAGAAACGAATTCAATTACAATACATAAAAAAGAAAGTTAAATACATGATAATATCAGGATAGACAAGACCAATAAAATTAAAAAACATAAACAGATTAACGCACCAGAAAGTATATTTGATTTGATTAATTAATTAAAACAGTAAAAGCAAATATATTAAGAATAAAAAAGTAGCACGATGTTATCAGAGATTAAAAAATAAATGAATCACTAAGAAATATTAATAAATGTCGTTATAAAAATTACAATTGTGTACTGAGTTACAGAGTTGCATGAAATTATTAAATATATAAAAGGATTGGAGTGAATATAGTGAAAAGGAATATGCAGATATAATGAAACAAATGTTTATGCACACATAGAATAAATTTTTTTAAGTGAACATTCATTGCAAAAAATATTCAATTTTGCTTCAATACTATGTAAAAAAAATTACACAATCTTTTGTTTTAATTCAGTATTTGCATATTACGTGCATATAAAACTGTATAAGCACATACACACGTAAAAATATGCATATATCCTATGTATACAATATTAAACAAAATCTAAATTCATATACATACAATACTAAATATTTTGACATATATTATAACTAATAATTTTTTATTTAATTGTTCTCTTTGTTGTTGATTTTAAAGTGTAAGGAGTCCAAACACCATCATCCTATCTATCCAAGAAACACTTTTTTAAATACAATAATACGATTTAGGCTTTATGCATAGTGGAATTGAAAAGCTTTCATAAACTATACTATTTAGTGGATTTTTTTTTTCTTACGTTTCACTTCTCGTATTTAAGACAAGGTAAAGGTTTGATTTTAGGGAGATCATTAATTAAAATATTCTGAAAGGAGTTAACAAGTAAGCAACGTTTGAATCATGTAAATAACTGCATATTAAATTTAAAATGTTCATATTTATCATACCTATCAAGTAAAAGATCACAGTTATCGTTTATAATAAATTTAAGTCAAAAAAAAAAAAAAAAAAGATCATTACAGAGTTTTTCAGAGTAACCATCAAGTTTATGGGATAAAATACGTAAATTATTTAGAAAAAATCTGCAACGTTTGATTTTGTGCATGGCTGTGTAGTGTGTGTAGAAGGAAGGGAGAATCAGGCAAGCAGCCGATGTAAATTTTTTATGAAATAATTATAACTTTCTTTTTCCTTGTTTTTTTTTTTTTTAATATTCATTTGAAGGTTATGGATTATCTTATACTTAATATTTACATTTTCAGGAATCAGATGGTAAATTACTTTGTTGTACTTTCTATTATATTTTTTCATGGGAAAAAAAAAATAAAATATTAAATTAATAATGTATTTTTTTTCCCTTATCGCATTAATCAAACATTAAAACGCGCAGCGTAAAAAATCACTTAACTTCTAGTTACATCATGTTAATCTGATAAATTTATGAACAAACATAAAATCTCATTAATATTTATGTGTGCGAAATATAAAGATGTACAGCTTTCGTAAAGTTCTATTAAATAAACTACATTGTGTAAATATAAATAAAATAAGTGATTTGTTCTTTTCCTACGTTCAATAAAAAAAAACTGACGATCAATATCTGATGACATAAAATCCAAATTCAACAATTTCTCTGAAAGCTCATTTAAGACATTTAATTTCATGTAATTGTTCCGAAACACGTGCCACTCCCGAATTTACATCAAAGAAGGAATGGGAAAAAAAAGCTCAAAAACAAAATGCTGAATTTGCATCAACATGTTCTTCTGAAAATACATCCATTCACGTTTTCCAGATCCCATCCGTCTTACTTCATTAAGAATCAAGAAAATGCCAGTCTATTTTTCAGCCATTTTGTTTCTCGTAATTTGAGATGCAAAGAAATATTACTAAAAAAAAAGCAATTTCAAAGAAATTATTATTAAAAAAAGAAAGAAGAAAAAATACAATAATTGAAAATATGTATTGATATATAATGATATAAATACAAATTACAATGTTAATCTTTAATTAGGCCTTTAAAATGTTACAAAACATTCAATCGGTGCCGATAAGATAACTTTTTAAATAATAAACTTTTAAAACACAAAAATTAGAATTTTCTGTATATTCATATGTTTAAGGGGACACTGAAATTAATTATTTTTGTTTTACATTATATTGCTTCTCAAATCCAGTACTGCCACAAAATCTATCATTCTTATGCATAGAGGTGTTTTAAACGATAAAAAGTAATTTTTGAGATGAAAATGCTTGTTTTATGGGAAAAATAATACAAAATAATGCTTAATTTCAAAATGCTCCATGATAATTCTAAATTATTTTAAAGTTCCATTTTTTTTTTTTTTTTTTTTTTTATGTGTGTCTTTTGTTTGTAACATCTGTGCATTGCATTTTTTACATCTCAATTACAGATACAGTTACAAATAAAAAAAAGTTTCAAACTGGAAAATTTCATGATTTTTTTTTTGTCATGCAACTGACTTTAAGAGTTCGTAATAAATGTAATAATTTCTTCATTTCAAAATAAATGTCCTATTTTGTGACAAATACACTGACGAACATTCACACAAATTTTTAAGATGATAGGACGAAAACAAATTAGCAAGGAGCATTTTAAGTAACTGATTGTTTCCGAGATTTGGAACCCAAGAAGATTAATTTTAGAGTTTAAAATTTTGTAAAAAAAAAAACTTAAATAATGTTTGTGAGGAGCTGTAGATTGGTATTATTTTAAAGGTATTGCATGGCTTAATATATTCTATAATAACATAACTATCTAAATATTTTTAATTGCATCGATTTTGATAATTTTTATAATTCTTTGTCCTCAAAACCAAATTTCCCGTATGTTCCGAAATGTTATAGGGCCCACCATCGTCCGAGTGGTTTTACGATCAAAGCTGGTAGATGGGAAGTGCCGGGTTCGATCCCCGGTCGTGCTCATCGACCTAGCCATTCGAAGCTTTCCGTAGTTTTCTCCGACACTTGCGTAAGTACGGGCTAGGACCCCTTAGAAAGACCCCTACAGAGGGCATTCCTCTTATAGGCATAGGACCCTAGCGTAGTCAATCAGCCTTAAACCCTACAGCAACAACCATCAAAACGTAAGCACAAATTTTCATATTGTAAATTCGAAAATAATTAAATTTAGTTTAAGACCGTACACAAATTGAATATCTAATATATCGTGATCATCATGAAATTTTCTTTACCATCATTCTTATGCATTCATTAAAAAGAGTTTTATGTGTTGAATAATTAAAAGTAAAACTGAACAAGCATCTTACATTAATTTTAATCAACTTCAATCCTATAGATTCCGTTGTATAGCTTTCATATGTATAAATCGTGGGAAACATTGCAATCAGCAGCAAAATTTTAAGCAATAAACACCAAAATTTAATAACATTCAGTTATGACACGTTTCAATAAAATATATGAAACTTCTTAGAATTTCATTTAAAGTGTTTCGCTTTAACAATTTCAAAATTTCTTTAGCACCATTATATGCATTACATAGACAGACAGACAAGTTGACCTCAAGACAATTTCGTCAAATTATACTCAAAACTAATGAAAACCTGAAAATCAAAAAACGATAATTAAAAAACTCTCTTTCATTCAATGTTTATTTCTCATAAGTATAGAGAAAGTAAAAATGTTTGGAAAAGATTAAAAATACTCCATATCTAATCACTATCTTTATAAGAAAGGTGCAATTGTTGTGCATGCAATCAACTTTTAGTCGAGAAATTTAGTCTAAAGCAAGAAGTAGACCAATAAAAATTAATTATAAAAAATGTAAAATTGAATTATTTCTTTGTAATATATTAAAGTCAAAGATTCGAAGAACATTTAAAAAAAAGAAAAGTACTTTCTAAATTCAGTATTTCCCCTCCGATAGTTAACATCTTAATGGATGCTTGGTTTTCTGATGCGTCGTGTTCGGGCCTAAAGAGATAGCAAAATTAAAAACAGATTCGTATTTCAACATGATTTTAATTCCATACTTAACAGTAAAAATGAAACTTAACTTTATCGTCAATCTATTCTTTATTTACATGTTTTTCTTTCGCTGATTCATGTAAATGTATGATTTCATCTGAGTATTAATAATCAATGTATTACTAGATATTATCTAGTATTACTAGATATTACTTTCGATTGTTATATTTAGACTATTAAAGTAATGTTTGATTTATCAAAAATAAACTATTTTGGATTTATGAAAATTTTACTAATGTATTAAGCTTTTTTTTATTTTTATTTATTTAATTATTTAAGCTGTATTATTATATCATTATTTTTTGATAACTCTTGAACCAGAAAAGCAGGTTTATAACAAAGAGTTTTTCAAGTTTAGATCACTTTCATGGTAGAATGAGATTTATATTTAAATATATTCACATACTTATTTCGTGTTTTTCATGTTATACTTTCAGAAGTTGAACTTTTTATTGGTGTTTGCCATTTTTAAAAAATAAATAAATAAATAAATATTTCTATAAGCATCGTACAGATTTGCATTTCTAAAGCTTTGATAATTACTGAAAGTGCTAATTCTGAATATCCTTGCATGATTTTTCAAAACTATTAAAAATATTTACAAACTAAAAATTGGATTTAAATGCCAGTATTTTGTAAATGTAAAGCTACAACAACTTTTCTTTTATATATAAAACGAGGGCTGTTAGTACAATTTATAATTTGTTTAAAAGTTATTGTTATTTTTATTGGACCATTATAAATGTAATTAAAAAATGCTTTCACTGTTTCATCATTTGCATTTTAGCGTCTGTGAATCCCTTTATTTTACATTCGAAGAAAAAATAAGATATTTAGAAATAAATATAATGATACCATTTTCATTTAGTGAGAAAAATAATCCTGCGTTTGTTCTGTATTTCTCTATTTATTTTTAGTCTAACCTCTTTATATGCTTTTATTGGAGCACCAGTTTTTTTTTAATTGTGATGTCCGGAAAATATTTGAATTTTAAGCAAAGTCGTTTTTGAAACACGCTTTGTGTGACACTGATTGCTGTTATAAAAGAGATTCAAAAAACAAAAACTGGAGAAACATAATAATCCCTTTTTTTTTTTTTTTTTTTTAATATATATATTTTATTTGTTTCTCGCTTCTTCTTCGTCATTAATGTTTTCCTAATTTTTTCACTACAGTATAATAACATCAAAAAAATCAATAAATAAAGAGTAAGAGAAAAGGTGGGTGTTACTTTTTAGCTGCAACAATACGTTTTCTTTAGAAAAAAACTTTTCACACTTTATAAGTACATCTTGCTATTAAATCAATTAAAATAGAAAAATGAAAAAGAAGAATCATGAAAGAGGGAATGTTTCTTTGAAAAACATAAAATACCATTCTTGTGCTTTATTTCTTTTTCTTTTATAAAAAAAAATAATACCAAAAAGAAAAAAAAAAATGTAGTCGAATTATAAACATTTTTAAAAGTATAAAACATTTTTACTTTATTTTCTGCGGCAATACCTTTTATAGATATGAAAAAGAAACGGAAAATTTTAAAAATATATATTTCTGTTGTAAATAAGAAAAACAAAAGCATCTTTTCAACGATATTTTTTAGTTTTATATTTACTGTTAACTATATATATGTATGTGTGTGTGTGTGTGTGTGTGTTTTAAATATTTTTTATATTTTTCCTTTGCCTTGCTATTTAAAGTTTTTCGAAATAATGCTAAACAATTTTCACACGGAAAATATTTAATTTTTACTTTTTCCTCCATCTTCTTAGGCATAATAAAACACATATTTACATCGTACTTTCTTTATCAATAATTAATATATACATATATATTTAAATTTTTAGCAAGGCACTAAAATTGTAAAGGAAATGCTCATCATAGGAACAACAATAAAGAAAATTTATATTGTATCAGAATTTAAAAAAAAAAAAAAAAGCATGCGCATTTTTTTGTAAAAACATTAAAATCATAACAACAGCATCATTAGGCTGAAACTCTTTATGACTTTTTGTTCGGTTTATTTTGCTTGCGTTTTCCCTCAACTATCATACAAAAATACAGTTTGATTGTAGGTTGGAATTTTAAATATATTCAAAAGTATTTTTGAAAGACTTGTACGCTATATATATATATACATAATAAGGATTAAAGTTGTGAATTTTTTATCTGCAATTAAAGGAACTTTAAAAATACTTTTAGAATTAAGACGTTTGGTGAAGATTGGCGATTCCGAAATTTTTTATTTAAGACAGTCATTTTTTAAAGAGTATATCAGTGATATTTTTAGAATTATTGGATTGAAATCTGCAACAATATTTATATCTCAACTATTTGCGTTAATGAACAAAATCTTTGAATGTATATATTTAACCCTTCAATGCATGATTTTTTATATTTTTACCAAACAATTTTTTTATTCATTCATAAAAATAGAAAAATATTTAAAAAAAATTATTTAGCATTGTTTATTTTTTATTTTTTATTTTTACGCATCAAGCCTAAAAATTCAAAAATTCAAAATATTTTGTGTTTAAATCTTAATACAGAAATGAAAAATACATACCTTCAGTTAAATAGAGTAAAATTGTTTAGTTTCTAATATCGAATTTATGAATTACACAAAGCTGGCTTGACCACTGAAAAAAACAAAAATGAATTCTAAGCTCTTGGATGTTTGATTTGGCCATGTACTGAGAAAAAAAAACAGTGAAACATTGATCTGGATATATTAAGATAAAAATACGCTCAGTAAAGCGTCTGTCTTGTAATAATTTTAATACTAAATTTTGTAAAAATTGATATGATTCATTCAGCATAGCATGCATTAAAGTGTAAAATTTAAAATGTTTACACTTAGTGAATAAATACTTAAAACAATTTTATTTTTGTCTTACATCGAAATGGATTCTTTGAAAGTCTTTTAGTAAATTCGGTTTATATTGCAAGCTGCGAATGAGAAATAGACTCTTTTATTTTTATTTATTTGTCTATTTAGTTAAGTTAGTTTAACAAGTGTTTATATCTGAATAACCTTTCCTGTAATCTTTTTGTTGAACTTTTGAATACTATAATGATCAAAAGTAGCCAGTAATTGGGAGTTATGTTTTCATTGTTTAAATACGATGTATGGAAATACTGATATTTTCGAATAATAAATATAACAACACGAAATTAACATATAAGTTTATATTCATAGGCATTTGAAATGCATCTAAGATAATTTGGTATCTTGCTTTAAATTAGACGATGTTATAAATAATTATTGCAAGTGGAGTAAGATTCACTTGAATTCCATGCCATACTATTTCAGAAACACATTCAATTATTGTATTTAACTCATTTCTTATGAATTTTTGAGAATTTACAGCTTTCAAACGTAGCTGATAAAATTTATAAACTATACATTTTTTATTATTCTTTATTCCTTTTTTTTTTTTTTTTTTTTATAATTCAAACTGTTACATTTATAAATTTTTATCCTTTTTTAAATACATTTTTCTTTTAATTGTAATCTGATTTTGCTCACAAATGCCAGTATAATAGTTATAAAAGTTAACATTAAAGAGTATTTGAAATAATAGAACTTTTACAAATTAATATGTGAATGAGACAGCTTACAGAAAGTAGTAAAGCAATAACTGAATAGAAAACACTAGAAATTGCCAGTTGCAGTAAATATGAAATTAACAATTAGCTATTCAACATTTTTTTATTCGGGAATCAAGGTTACTATTATTGCTATAAATGGAACTTCTTATCGGTAATGTAGGTCAGAACATCATTTCTGAACATCCCACAGTTATTTATCTTCTCGACAGGCCATTATAAAATTCAAAAAGCTGTCTTAAACTTCATTAGAAAACTGAATTATTCACAGATTTTCCTTCCAGTTTAACGAGTTTCAGCTTAATGATTTTGTCTCCCGAGTAGGTCAGCAAATGAATTGCGATTAATTAAAATGGAGAACTGTTTTATTCATATCCAAACGCCTTCGCATTAATAGCTACAGCAGTTGCACTTTTCCACCTTTTTAATGAAAGGATGCCACTTAACAACAATCGATTTTGCTCATGGAAGCGTGCCATAACCATATGTTGTTATCCGCAAGCGTAACACTCAAAGCGACAGATGTAAAGCATGAAGCTAAATCGCTAAAATAAATTCCATCTTTGATCGAAATAATTTGTTGTTTTCCTGGATTATCAGTAAAAGTTTGCTACAGGAGTGAATTGCACATGTAAAGGGAACTAAGACTTGATATAATTTAGAAATAAAACTAAAATAATAATATAAAAAATAAACAATTTTTAACAGATAAAATAAAGTTATACATAAAGAATTATCTGGAGTAAGCCAAAGGAAATTGGAGAAATTCCTTTCTCCCTCCCCAACAAAGCAAGTTTTTTTTTTGTTTTTGTTTTTCCTCTTAGCATTGAAAATCATTTGATTAACAAATTTAATAAGATCATTTTTATATGAAACAATTCATTCCAAGAAATTTGCTTTTAAAAAATGGAACACGTTGTACCACTGACACAAAGTTAAAAAAAATCAAATTAAATTACTTTTATCTAAATTTGGATTTATTAGTAAAGTATACTACTTTCTCTTTCTCTGATTTAATTACCAATGCCTATGCGTAATTATTAAATACAGAGAAAATGCATATTATTTAGACTTTTTTTTTTTTTTTTTTTTTTGAGTATTTATTATTATTATTAATATTTATAAACGAATCCGATTATTTAAATGAGTTAAACAGAAATTATTTTTATAAGCTATATTTAACTATCGAAAATGTCCTTTTTAATTAAAAAAATCTGGAGTGACTCCACTCGACTTTCCGAACATTGAGTAATTAACAGTTTTGTAGATAAAGTAAAGAAAGAGTAGTTGTTAAACAAACAAAAGAGAGAAAACCATAATAGAGTGTTTGAGTATTTTTCTCCATCTATTACACGTTGTTTTATTTAACGCTACTGAACTTTGAGCCCATAGATCATAATGACAAAGAAATTTTCGTTGTGTCCCTGTAAAAACCTATAAATGTTAGATTCACCAAAATGCTTATAGTTAGTGCAACAGTGATTTATAATACTCATATAAATTTTCAGCTGAATTCAATAAGGCGTTTAGATGCTATCGTACTTTTAAAAATTTAGTCCCATAGGCCATAATGATAAAGAATTTTTCTTTGTGTCCCTGTAAAAAAACTGTAAGTGCTAGATTCACCAAAATCTATACAGTTAGTTCAACTGTGATCTATAATATGTGTACAATTTTTTTGCTCGGATTAATAAGGCGTTTAGACACTATCACATTTTTAAAAATTTGGCCCCATAGGCATAATGATAAAGAATTTTTCTTTGTGTCCCTGTAAAAAAACTATAAGTGCTAGATTCTCCAAAATCTATACAGATTGAGTATTTGTGATCTATAATATGTGTATAAAATTTTTGCTCAATTGAATAAGGCGTTTAGATGCTATCGCACTTTTAAGATTTTGCTCCCATAGGCCATAATGATAAAGAATTTTTCTTTGTGTCCCTGTAAAAAAACTATAAGTGCTAGATTCACCAAAATCTATAGGGTTCGTACTATGGTGACTTACAATATGCGTACCAACTTTCAGGTTAATCGAACGAAGCGTTTAGACGCTAGCGTGTTCACCCACAGACATACACACATACACACATACACACATACACACACACATACATACATCATCGTAAAAATAGTGAAAACGGACTCAGGGGACCTCAAAACGTATAGAAACATCAAAATCTTGAATTCGGATTTTTGACATGATTACAATACTTTCCTCACTATAGTGTTCGGAAAGTAAAAAAAAATAAATAAAAAATCTTTACGAATTATTCTTACAAGCAATATCTGTTTCCTAATAAATAATGATTAATAAAAGAACATGAATATTCCATCCATATCGTCATACTATTCAACTGAAAAATGAAAGGATAAGGTAATGTTTTTTTTGTTATTTACTGTGTTTTCTCTTCTCCTCACTTGTTTTAATAATAATAATAAAAGCTTAGGAAGAGTCTGTGCTTTTCAGACTATTATGTTTCGTTGTATATGACATTAAAAGAAAATACACTCAATTACAGATATAAATAAAAATAAAACCTTCTGTAGCTAAAAATAAAATTATTTGCGATTTTAGTAGAAATTATATATGAAAACATTAACTCGAAAAAAATAAAAATAAAAGAGAAAGAGAAGCCATTATACAATAGAAAATAATTTTATATAGCTCCGTTTTATTCTATAACTCTTGTGCAAATGCTGCATATCACTATGAATACTCTTTTTAAATGTACATTTTAGTATAATGACAAGAACTTAAAAGCTATTTGGTATTATATGCTCTTTTTCTTTCTCTTTTTGCTAGACATTTTATTTATACATCTATCACACTCAAACCTTACTTCCATTAGTTCCTGAATGTTAATTTTCTAGTCAGTGCAGCTTCAAGGCGTCGATTCATAGTCACGTAGGAAAGAATACAATAGAAACGAAAGAAAAAAAGAAAGGGGGCGCAGAGTAAATACATTTCGACGACTGGGAATAAAAAGCAATCGATTGGATCCGTAGAAAAGAGCAATCTTGCACGCGCCACCCGCAAAAATACACCGGCTAGAGAAGCAGTGGAGCGGCAGATGCGCGGGCGGGAGGTGCGGCGCTGCCCGTCCCACAAGAGTCAACAATCATTCCGTAATACCGACCACGAATGACTGAAGTCACGTGATCTGACTCACTCAAAATCACCACTGCCAAAGTTTACCCACAGACAGCACGCGAACATCCATATGCACAGTTGCACTTTACGGTGGTTGACCATCGGTTAGTAAACTTTGAAAAGATCAAAGACAAACTCTCTCGCAGGCCCCTTTTTTCAACTTTTTCAAACAAGTGCAGTAGCTAAAAAGTCATGCATTCAAGCGTATTGAGCATTTTTATTTCCATATAAATCCAAATGGCATGAAGGGTGTCTGAAATAAATTCTTATTTTATTTTCGGTATTATTTAGCTTTTTTATAGCATTTACAATTTGAAAACAAATATTTCTGACATATTTAGATTTTCCAAAGTCAATAGATAGTATTTTTTCATACTATCTGTTATAAATTGGCAAATTTTCCAGTCAATCATCTTTATCAGAAGTTTCTGTCTATATATCAGAAGAAATCAACAAACAATCTTCTGTTGTCAGAATTTTCAGTTGCTTTAATTTTAGAAAAATTTTAACAGTATAGGACTATAAAAAAGCAGAGTGAGATTTACCTTTATTTTCCGTTCAGAAATATTTAAACCGAAAACAGAAAAAAAAAATTAAATTAAAAAAATTCAAACAGAAATATTTCGCTCAAATAGTCGAACTACTTTCACTAAAACTACCTTAAACTCTTATTTTGTTTGAAATTTTTAGAAATAGTTCCTTTATATAAGAACATAGAACAAATAAGGAAACTTTTTCCAGTTATTTCTATATGAAAATTCTTAATTTTAGAACTGCACTGAAAAAAATTAATAAATAAATAAAACTCACGTAAGTTTACAGCAAAAAGCACTGGCAATCTGGGTGCCAACACTTTTATAAATTGTGCTGTATTTATGGCACTGCTGTATTTTCTCCGAGCCAAATGATAAATAAATAAATAAGATTTGCCTGCATTGCACCTAAAAACCATCATATAAATGTATCAAGATATTTCGGTCTGATTTTGAATGAAAAGATTTCCCATTCTGTTCCGAATTCTGGATCTGGAAGAATGTGGCTTTGTGTCCAATACTAGTTCGCCACCTCTAAATCAAATGATCCAATAGTAGACAGGGGTAAATATAAATATGAATATACCAATGAATTTTAAAATTGCGGTGTTTGAGTTTAGATTTAAAAAATATTATGTTTATTTCAAAATGTTATTTAAAAAAAAAGAATGTAAATTACATCTATTTATTTCTTAACGGCCTTCTTCACTTACCGTCGCCGGAAGCCCGAGCCAATGTTATTCTATGGGGAAATTTTTTTTTACAAATAACTTATTAACTAATACGTATTTTTAAATTCTGTTCTCACATTCAGAAAATTCCCAACTGTTAAATTGACAGATTTTTTTTTTTTAATGTATTTTTTTAATTTTTAATATTTTATTTTGAAATTACAAAATGAAAAAAATTCACACATTGAAAATTCATAATTTGCAGCTTCAAAATAAAATATAAAAATTTAAAAAAATTATTAAAAAAAAAAAAAAAAAAAAAAAAAAAAAATCCGTTAATTTAACAGCTAGGAATTTTTAGAATGTGAAAACAGAGTTTTAAAATATGTATTAGTTAATAAGTTATTTGCAAAGAAAAATTTCCCATAGAATAACATTAGCTTCGGCTTCCGGCGGCGGTGAGTGAAGAGGTCCCTTAAATAGGTTTATTAATTAATTATCGTAGTGTAGAAACTTAAATTTTTAAATTTTTACTTCTATTTGCAAATATATTATCATTTACCAAAAATTAAAATCTCTTGAATTAATTAAATGAACTCGTAAAACATTTCATTTAGCATTTTAAAAAAAAATGTTATATTAAATGTCACTATTAAAATATTTTACATTTATATTCATATTTTATTAAGGTAGCCATCTAAATATATTATTTTGCAACAACGAGCTGTGTTCTTCTTCTTTCCTCTTTTGATAACTAAAATAAAAACTACATTATGTATTAATAAAACTATAAAGGAAATATTATTAGCATCGCATGGTAATTATATGTGATTATTTATTCATTCACGTCTGAAACATGGCGCCATAGCATTTTTGTAACCCAAGATCATAATTCTATGACTGTTACTATTCTGTTTCTGTAAAAGGTAATGGTCGTTTAAAAGTTACAATTAAACAGTTTATAAGATGAATTTTGTTTAAGATTTTTTTTTTTTTTTTTTTACACATTATATTTGTTAAACATATAAATTGGACGTTATTTTGAATTGGTTGTAGAACGCTTTCTTTGCATCAAAAATAATAAGATATGCATACATTTTATGAAGATTGTATTTTCCTTGAAGAAAAAATAATAAGCCAAATTTTAATAAATAAGTAAAAAATGACAAAGAAAAAATAAAACAAATATCAATTTAGCAACAGATTTAAAATTAATTGTCTATTTTTAATGTATATTTTACCCTTTTTCTACCATATTGAAGTCAACATTAATTTTTTGTAATGTTTGTTTTCATGAAATTTTATTACTTTTAATTAGTTATTACATAATTAATCGAATTTTATGATTAATTTAGCACAGGGAATAATATTTTAACTGATATTAACACAATTTTTCTCAAAGGTATGCTTTGAATAAAGAAAAAGATCAAGCAATTTTCGAAAAGAAAACCAAATGAGAGGCGACGGTAAGAATGATTACAGACACGTAAAAATGTGCATATTTAAAAAAATTAAATTATTAACTCCACCTACTTTTTTTTTTTTTTTTTTTTTTTTAAGGGAAAATTCGGTGCATTTTTTGTTAAAAGATTATTTACTGACGCTTTAATTATTCTGACAATTTTCACAGTTTACAATTTTATAATTATATACTATATATATATTTATTGTTAATTGGAAAAGTAAAATAAAAGTGAAGAAAAGAAAAAAAAAAAAAAAAAAAGCTGTAATTTAAAAATTCAAGTTATGTATATCTATAATGCACTTAACATTTCTCTCTCTCTCTCTCTCTCTCTTTCCTAAAATCATTTACATATTTACTTTCTTTGAACGCATATTTTTAAGAAAATATAAAGATAACGAATTAATGTTCGTTTACATGTTATTCCCAATTTCAAAATTATATTAAAATCAATTAATGATTAGAAAATGAAAATGTCGTCCAAAACTCATGTTTATAATTTCCATACACTTAAGAGTTATGTAATAAAGAAAAAACGAGAAAATAGTTTGTTGCTAAATCTTTGGAAATCACTGTATTTTGATACTATATTTTGAAATTTTTTAAAAAGTTTTTAGCCTTTTCACTGAAAGACAGAGTTTTATTTATTTATTTATTTATTTATTTTCAAACATTTTAAATTTAACATTTTATTGAGTTATTAAATTTCTCCACCGTAATCTCTTCAGCTCGTACTATGATACGCTTATAAGTATACCTTAAAAATTAGTTTTTGAAAATACACAATTTTCCATTATTATTTTTATATTTCACGTCGTAGATATATGAGATATACAAGAATTACATATTTATGTTTGGATATTTAAGTCGTATATATAGTTAGTATAAGAAATATAAACAAATGTATGTAAATTAAAATATAACATAAAGCCTAATATAGTATGTTAAAACATGTACTATATAAACGGTCTGTTCGAAAAAAAAAAATTATATAGATCTTATACATACATAAAAAATTATAAGATATATATATATATATATATATACATATATAAAGGTGCAGAATTTATTTATTTGATAGAATATTTCAGGGAATACAAATACGATAAAGTTGTTGTTTGATTAATTAAAACTTAAATATATTTATTTATTCACAGTCTTATTGTTTTTGCTCATGATTTGTGTACTACTCCCTATAAGGTAATCTTCCGCTATTTTACCATCGAAGAACTTATATTGAGATATTGGAGAGCGGTTTAAGAAAATGTTTGTGTCATCATATTTCTGAGACCTTTTTATGGTACATTTTTCTACATCATTTTATTTGGGTAGGAGCCATATTACATTGATCGATTTTTTTTTTTTTTTTTTGTACTGGGGAGGAGTGAGTGAAACTTAAAATTTAGAATTTATTTTGCAATGTTTACAATTGAATCCCTAGAAATTTAATAATTAATTTTATAAAATTCTGTCTTATTTAGGCAGCTGTACAATATGCAATATATGTCGAAGATCAACATTTAAGAAATGAAAATCTATATCAAGGTTTTTTGAATGCACTGTATATGTATGATTAGTCCTCTGTTTCAAAATAATCTTCTGTAAAACTAATTCGAATGCTTTCCTGTAAAACGAGTTTTACCTTTATCATTCAACATCTGTAAGAAAACAAAGTGGGTGTATGTTCCTAATCTTCATGAAACTTCAAACTAAATTTTGTCTATCATAGTACAAAATGTAATATGAAAATATCGGTCATCAATGAACAGTAATTAGTGTAAATCTTCAGGGGGATATATTAATCTGTATTTATTAAAATTTTAGCTATTTTTATTGATAAAATGATATCCCTTTTTAGTTAATGACAAAAACACATCGTCAGTGAATATATATATATATATATATATATATATATATATATATATATATGACATTTTGTTTCTTTCCACAGATTTATCTTTCTTTCTTTCTTTTCTTTTTTTTCCCGTGATTTATTTACATGATTATTTAATTTTAATTATTCTTTAGAAATAAAACAAAAACCATAACAGTAAAAAATTTTTAATATTTTATATTCATTTCATTTTTATTATAGCCTATGACACAAAAATGCATAGATATATATCCTAAAATAACATAAACTATTCAGAAATTGATACTTTTTTAATAATTGAAAGTTCATTTTATGTTCTTAATGGCTATTTCTTGAATTTTTTTTTTTTTTTTTAATTAAGTATCACTAATGTTTTTTTGGGTTTTTTTTTTTTTTCCGAAATCTTAAAGTACTGAAAATTTATCGTAACTATTAATTTCTTAGTTTTATGTACTATGCATCCTTAAATGCTTTGAGATGCAACATTTATAAGAATCATTGTTCTTAAAAATCCATAAATTATTATATATTATTGTCTAAAAATATTACTTGCTTGCAGTTGTTCGAATAATGATCTAGTGTTCCTAATTTAAAAATACGAATTGGAATTCAAGCTGAAAGTATAAGATTTATTAAGAAAGAATTTCAAAAGTTTTTTTATTTGAAGAATTGACTATTCCAAATGAAGTAAAACAGATTTTTGTATTTGTGAACTGTCTGTGGTTACTTGTGAAAAAAACTTGTGACAGATATTTGGAATAACTCCCTTTGGTATTTTTCTGTTTTTGTTAAAACTTCCCAACAAAGTTAAAAGGTGCTTATGACTTAGACTGGTCATTAACAAATTAACTCATTTTATCATGTTATATACATGGACTTTTGCTGCTTTTGTGTATTATCTATTTGTATATTCCTAATAAATCCCATTGAATCTGTTTACTTAATGGTTTTTTGTTTGTATATTTCATTCACCTAATATAATGTGATAATACTGGGTTGTTTTATACATGTTTTTTTTTTTTTTTTTTTTTTTAATATATGTATATATATACATATATATACCATGTTAATTATGAGTCTTCCTTCTTTGTATTTGATCATTACAATAATGCATTATTATTATTATTATTATCATCATATCGCTAATAGCTCGTACATATAAGATACAATGTACATCGAAAAAGTACTTTGTTATCTTAATTTTGGTTAAATTTTAACCAATAATAAACAAAAGTGTAAATATATAAACAGTTAATAAATCTATAAATAAGATTAGTTTTTATTTTTCTTATTTATTTTTAATCAGGCATTCACATACTCTAAATTTTTGTATTCTATTCAAAATGCATTTCAAATGCTAATGCTTGCCATCAAAAGCATATAAAAAACTTTTCGTAATTGGTCAGTGTATAAAAATGTCTTTAAATTTCCTCATGAATAGAGTACCTATTTATCAGCATGATTGAATGAGGAAATACAAATAATAAATTTTACGGTAGAATTCCAACCCACCTTGATGAAAAATCAGGCCAACCGTGTACCCATAGGGAACGACCGCAACCATCTTGAGTCTATAAGTTATGGTCAAAGTTTAATCACATTCATGAAAAATCCTAGAACCCAGACCATAACTCTTTCCCCCAGATTGGGATGCCGTGTTTTCTTCTCAACGATTTTAGATTTCGCTCAAAAAGCAAATTACGCCCTTGGCAAGAAATATGGAAATTGCTGCTATTGGATAAAAAGTTGAAGAGGGGGCGTACTGATTTTGAACTATATTGAATTTTATTTTTTCCCTCTCTTGAATAATTTTTCACTTCACAGTACATATTTTTCCACGAAACAAGAAGATAGTTTAGATTTTTCTTGATTCATAGTATTAATCTTTATTAATGAATAAATTTTCAATTATTTTTCTTCAGAATGTAATTTAAACCATCTTGAAATTTATTTATTTATTCATTTATTTATTAAGCTTAAGTTTCATGATATTTTAAAATTATTTTTTATTTTTTAATATTATACAAGAGTTTGTTTATATCAATCAAAATTTTTTCAAATAACTGAATAGATATCCTTTAATAATAAATGCTTTATGTAATCAAACATAGATGCACTGTTAAAGACAAAATATCACGTTTCATCAGAAAAATGGTTCCAATTTAACTGCAACCAATATTTTGGTGCTAATTTATTTTAATAGTGCCATTTTAATACTAAGCGCCATTTAAATGGTGAAATTTAGTATCGAAATATTGGTTGCAGATAAACTAGAACCTTTATTCTAGTGAAACGTACTGTTTTTTTTTTTTTTTTTTTTTTTTTTTTTTACAGTGTGGTAAAAAAATGGTGAAATAATTTGCTTTTTAATAATTGGATAATTTTTTTTTTTATTTCACCACTAAATAATTAATTTTCCTAATTGAATATTTTTACGATGAATTTTATATTATTTAATGTGTAGTAAAAGTTTACATGAAAATTCGCTGCGGAAAAATATACAAACACATTAATTAACTTAGTAAATTTCATTTATCCTTCATTTGATTGCATCCATTTTATCCCTTACCAAAAAAATTAAAAATCACATCATGAAAGTTTATTTAAACTATCTAATTTAATAGACTTTTCAGAAAAATGCTTTACTTTAATACACACACAAAGTTAAAAAAAAAAAAAAAAAAGGTTTGACTTTTTGAGTACTCTTTTATGCACATAAACACACAATTTCTAGATGCGTTTTATGAGTTTATGGTAGATTAAGATTCAGAAGCTCATATGCAATGAAAATAAAGTTTTGTACAATTGGTTACTTCCAGTCCTGGTACATTAACACGTTAAGCGTCATGCGAATTTTTAAGGAAATCCCTGTCAGGCCACACGCGCTGCTTAGAAGCGCTGGTATTGCAGCATAACAATGCGTTTTTATGTTCACCATGTTTCAGTAAAATCCACTAAAAATGCCTTAATGATATAATCCTGTAATAAATAAAAATTAAGTACATTTTAAATAAATTTTTAGTAATTACAATTCACACGTCAAATTAACTTAAAACAAAGTGGTTTTTTTTTTTTTTTTTTTAAGTTTTATATCATATTTTACATTGTCAGTCACCGGTGGTTGACGCGGCCTAAACGGGAAATTCAGTGTCAGCCACCGATGGCTGACGTGGAACTCAACGTATTAAATTATAATACTTATTTTCCAGAAATATTTTACAAATTTTTCGAAATAGTAATTGTAATCTTGAAAATTAAAACTTATTGAAATCATCAGAAGAAGCAAAAAATATTTATTTTTGTCGTTTAGTCCATGTTATTTTGATATGCAAGTGCACAAATGTTATAATCGATATCAGAAATAAAATAAACAAATCAACTCACTTAGAAAATTTTCAAGAACTAATTAATGACCAACATAACTGAAATTATATTTTGCAATAGTAACTTTTCAAGCACCAACTTCAGTTTAATTAGAAATTCTTAATGCCGAATGTATTCGATTTTATTAAAAGTATTTTATATAATTAATTTAAATGGCGTGTGAATTATTTAATTGTGTTTAATATTTGTTGATGAATTAAATAAATATTTATTTATATGAATTAAAATATCAGAAACAAAATTGTAAAAAAGCAAACAGCATGTGTTTAAAATTCGTAAGTTTTTCGCACTGCTGTTATGTTAGAAAATAGTATGTAGAAAAATAATCTGTGTTTGACGTATTGTATGCAAAACAAACATTGCTTTAAGAACCATAATAATAATACAGGTAAACAATGGTTAGTGATACCCATGCATCAATGCGCAGGGTAAGAATTAATAACACTTTTAAATATTTTCTTAACATTTTATTTTATTTTATTTTATTTTATTTATTAGTTCGCCACCATACTAAAGGTATGGGGAACTTAGGTAATCGTGAAAATTTTCAACCTCGATTTTTTGACTTTTTTACACGTTTTCAGATGTAAGGAATCCGAAAACATCAAAATGGGTAAGATGTCCGTCTGTAGGGTGTCTGTAAGTGTTTTAGTGTGTTAGTACAGTCGGTAACAAAAGTATCCGAACACTAGCAAAAATTTCTATATAAAAAAACGTAGAGTTAATACTGTTTTGTTAAATAAATTCTTGTCGAATCATGTTCTTAATCACTCTAAGAACATGATTCTACAAGGATTTATTTAACAAAACAGTATTAACTTTACTTTTTTTACATAGGAATTTTTGCTAGTGTTCGGATACTTTTGTTACCGACTGTATGTTAGTGTGTTAGTATGTTAGTCAGTGCACCCGATAACTCACGAACAAATGATCGCAGAGAGTTCGGGCCAATTTTAAAATATTATATATGACACTGGCAAGAATCTTATTGATTTGAAACATTCTAATTAAAAAATTTCAGAAGTTATTCGAAATATACGATTTTCTTAACATGGGAGAATACGGCAACATTTTACTTAAATGTGCATGAAAAGAAATATTTTTGTCGTAAAGATGTAAGAATAGCTCTTAAATATCAGTTCTGATGCCGGTATGATCATTAACTATAAACATGCTACTTTGAAAATTTCGCAAGTTATTGGAAAGTTAGGAATTTCTTAACATGACAAAATATGGCAAAATTTTGCAGAAACGTCAGTTGTGAGGGATATTTTCATCATAAAGATGTCAGACTACTTCTAAAATATCATTTAGAATACTGGCAAGAACCCTATTGGTTTGCAACATCCTATTTTAAAAACTTCGTAAGTTATTCGAAATTTACGATTTTCTTAACATGGAAAATAGGGCAAAATTTCGCTTAAACGTGCATTAAATGCAAAAAATTAAGTTGTGTATGCAAAAAATTAAGTTGTGTCATTTTTCTTGACGAGATGCAATATGTCAGTTTTTCTTTGATAGTTTTTAACAATAATTAAAATGTGTGCAAACAAATGTGTGATAGGGAACTGCGCAGAGTCCCCTTATGCCAACTAGTTTATTTTAGTATTTAGCTATTAAAGAGTATATCAAACTACTCTGTATTTTCCAATTTTATTAATTGATGATTTTACTTTGTAGAATAAATACATAATTTTCTAATAGATATTCGAAATTATTTCATAAAATAGTTATACGTTTAAAATGTTTTAATGGTCCTTTTAAATTATATATTCTGCTTACATAGTGCAAGACTTTTAGTCTTTCAATAAAAAATTTAACAAAATGTTTACAACATAAGAACGTATATTTAATTGCTTATATTTCTAGCGCATGCTAAAAGTGAGGGGAATGGAAAAAAAACTCGAAAGAAAATTATATTTTTATATAATTTCTATAATAATAATACAGACAGAAAAAACAAAATAATTTTTATAACATGTTAGAATGACGCCACTTTCAGAAAAACTCCCAAACGCATTTCACAAAAATTAATAGATACAGTAAAGCCTCCCTAAGTTGGACACCTACGGTTCCAGGGAAAAGTGTCCAACTTAGAGAGGTGCCCAACTTATAGGGGTGCTTACATTTTTTGATTTGATAAAACTGTATCTATGCCTGCCTTTTAGCTTTTAATCATATCTAAATATAACATAATTAAGTATTCATAACTTATATACAAAAAATGATTAATTTGCCAATTTAACCCGTTAGTAGTCGCTATAGACAGCGCCACCTATTACAGATTGCGCACTTTTTATTTAACTCTCACCAATAATTTTAAGAAGTGATGTGATCGACGTTCCTTCGATTTTGTTCGCATTTTATGTATATCAAATGCTACTTTTAAAATATTTTGGTGGCTATTGAATAAAAAGATCTGACAACACTGAAGGATGGGCGGCAAATCGACCAACTAGCGACTACTAACGGGTTAAAATCTAAATTTAAACTGGTATATTGTGGTCATAATAACACTTTCTTCTATATTTTTTTATATAACAGCGCCATTCACCAGTTAATATGCGCGAAAATTTAATCAATATGACTTCTCACAATATAGATTTTGCATATATATGCATTTTGGTGCAATTTTATTCAATAGATGTTATGATAGTCATATGGAAAATCAGAGAATGTGATTAAAAGTAGCACCACTTTGTCTACTGATATACACCCAAATTAATATAACATTCATTTTCATAACAGCCACTTATGAAGTTTGGTGAATTTCGCTCTAGAAACTGAGGTATAGTTTTCCCGTGAACAGGGAAAACTGCAGCATAGAAGCGACACCTGTCGATCGATATGCACCGAAATTGAATCAGCAACTTTTTTCACTGTAGATAGCTCTCACATATTAAGTTTAGTGCAATTATACACTCAAGTAAAAATTGGTAGGAAAAATAAAAGAGACAAATGAAGAGGAACCCTAACAATCGAAATGTATTGTCTAATGCTCATTTTAAAACATTCTAAGTCAAAACATGCCTGTATGCTCTCTACTAAATATTTCCTGGAGAAAAAGACAAAAACAATTTATGCAAATCAATAAAAAGAAAGACTCTTTCATTATGCGCCAAAATTCAGTAAT
Source organism: Salticus scenicus (assembly GCA_963930645.1). Classification (NCBI taxonomy): domain Eukaryota; kingdom Metazoa; phylum Arthropoda; class Arachnida; order Araneae; family Salticidae; genus Salticus; species Salticus scenicus. The sequence goes on along the minus strand of OZ005652.1, from coordinate 207,461,639 downwards.
TTGTGAATTTTTCAATTGAAGAAAATAAATATTTTTTTGCAAGATGCGACAGAGGTAAATATATTGTGACAAAAAACATTGTTTTTTAGATATTTACTACAATGGATAAGTAAAATTTCTAAAAAAAAGTGAGAAAACGGAAGTTTTATATCTTTTTTTTTTTCCAGTCTCATTAGATAAAAGTGTCCAACTTAGGGCAGTATTTGAATGTCCAATTTCACTGTAAAAAATAGGTTCTTAAAAATAAGTATATATTGTCTCAAAATAGCCCCAAAACAATATATACTTAAATTTGAAAACCCATATACTCATTTTTGAGTATATTGACATGCTCAAAAATGGGGTTGACCAATAAGAATCCCAATATCCCCATGTTTGACACGTCAATGTACTCAAAAATGAGTATATGGGTTTTCAAATTTAAGTATATATTGTTTCGGAGCCATTTTGAGACAATATATACTTATTTTTAAGAACCTATTTTTTACAGTGTTCCAAGTTAGAGGGGTGTCATACTTATAGAGGTTGTACATAATGTGTTAATCCTATAGATACATTCCGTTACGAGAAAAAGTGTCCAACTTTAGAGGGGTTTCCAACTTGACAAGTTTCACTGTATAATTTTAAGTTGGATACAGACCTAAATTAATGTCAAGTATCGTTGAATTCCGTTGAGACGTTCTCATGTAATACCCGGACAAAAATAGCGTTACACACATACAGACATAACGAGCAACACTCACATACTCGCACAGAAAATTTTATGAAGTCCTTTTTCGCTTTCACGATATGTGAAACGTGAATATATCTCAAAACATTTTGATTCTGAGATATTTACAGACAAAAGTCTGATTTTGTTAGTATAGATATTTTTTAAAAATCTTGATCTGGGTTTTAATTTCTTAAATATTGAACTTTAACGAATATGAGATGCATACTGTAAACTGCTAAGTTGCATAAAAAAAAGTAAAGAATTTTATAAAAACAATAAAAAAGCATTTATAGGGGAATATGTTTAAAGAATAAAGAGAAAATAATCTAACAGAAAAATTTATTTGTACAGGGACCGTATAAAAATGATAATATTGTAATTTATGAAACTGATTCTCCTAAACTTTTTAATTAATTTTATGAAATTCTGATTGTTATTATTATTATTATTATTATTATTATTTAATGAAAGTTTGCAGTTTATAGAGTCTGTCTAACATCGGTATTTAAAAAATCAAAACCGAGATCAAAGATTTCGAAACACACTGCGTATAAAGTCAACTGCTCTTGCTTCGAAATAATCTTTTGTAACAAGCAAAATCAAGTACTTTCCTGTAAAACCAGTTTTACCTTTATAATTCTACCTTTGCAAGAAAGCAAAGTGGGCGTACGTTTCTATTCATGATATCCTAATGATTCGATTTGTACGCTGTGTAATTAACATATGGGTTACATTTTACTCATTGAATCTTTTTTTCTGTTGGATTGTACTAAATGACTAATCAGCCTATACGTGAAGAAAAAAACAATTTCCCATTTAGTCTAAATTTTCAACATTTTTATTTGTCTTTTTTTTTTTTTTTTTTTTTTTTTAATTTCCATAAAATACTTGTTAAAATTACTATGCTTATTAAAAAAAAAAAAAAAAAAAAAAAAAAATGTACGATAATTCTTTGCAGGGCCACAAAACAAAGGGACTGTCTCTTCAAGTTCTTGCGGATCATACGGGTTTCCTTTCAGAGAAAATTTTCACTTGAGGATTATACACTTACTGCGCGTTATATGATACTTTTTCCATAAAAATAGAATGAAAGAGAAATCAACAGATTTTGCTTATTAAGCAGAAAATTTGAGTAATTACAAAAAAATAATAATAATAATAATAAAAGGTAAATTATTGATGTAGCAAACGTTTCAGTATTATTTCACAATGGGTAAGGTAATTTCAAATTTACATATTAACTCAAAACCTTACTTTAAAATGTGTCCAAAACTGCATTTCATAGAATTTACTACTTGTATACCAGTATGGAACACAAATTTGTCCATGTTTGTAGAATCATCCATACGTACTTTACTACTTAATCGTGTTTATTTAGCTTACATAAAGTATAAGCGGGAAATAACTTTTGCTTCGATGAATGTAATAGGAATTTTTAATTTAAAAAAGTTGTAATCATTACTCTGAAAAATAAAACAATGTAACTGGTAATGTCATAGAAAAGTATTTAAGATGATTCTTGATATGAAATTTTAATTTAACGTTTGTTACAGATATGTAAGATTATAATATTTATTCAGTATAAGTTAAACTTATTTGTCCATAATACATTACAGATACAGAATAAAATCATTGCACTAAGAATGCAAATTAAAGCATTATTCATAAAATAGAGATTTTTCTGGCAAGAAAGTTAGACAAGTTTTTTGGATGACTACGTGAGGCTAAAGGTAGAAAATAAGTCGTTTTTTCTTGGCGGTATATAATGAAAAAAAATAACATGGTAATCATCTAATGATTACCTTTTATTTGTCCGTTAGGTAGAAAACAATTATTTTTTATTACTGTATCCTAAAGATTATATATATATATATATATATAACTACTTACATCCCTTAAAATAAAATAGGGGAGATAGAGGCTAGTTGTAACAGGGGTAAGAAGTAATACGTAATTTATGGAATAGTTTGTAACATTTTTGATTAGATATTTCGATAAACATAACTCTTATGACGCGCCTTCTCATGTAAGCACAATTAGTATTCCGCAAAAATGGTTAATGAGAAGTTCTTTACATGTGCATCGTTTTATCTAGTTAGTGGAAAAAAACATACTTCGTAAATTTTGATTAAAGGTATGTTAATTTATATTTCAAAGAAATGTTTATAGCTATTTATTTTGTCTATGTGTTAAGTTATAAAACGTATGTTTAATTTTTTTTTTTTTTTTTAATAAATCGCAATATTTTTACTTTCCGAACACTATAGTGAGGAAAGTATTGTAATCATGTCAAAAATCCGAATTCGAGATTTTGATGTTTCTGTACGTTTTGAGGTCCCCTGAGTCCGTTTTCACTATTTTTACGATGATGTATGTATGTGTGTGTATGTGTGTATGTGTGTATGTATGTGTGTATGTCTGTGAGTGAACACGCTAGCGTCTAAACGCTTTGTTCAATTAACCTGAAAGTTGGTATGCATATTGTAAGTCACCATAGTACGAACCCTATAGATTTTGGTGAATCTAGCACTTATAGTTTTTTTACAGGGACACAAAGAAAAATTCTTTATCATTATGGCCTATGGGAGCAAAATCTTAAAAGTGCGATAGCATCTAAACGCCTTATTCAATTGAGCAAAAAAAATACACATATTATAGGTCACAAATACTCAATCTGTATAGATTTTGGAGAATCTAGCACTTATAGTTTTTTTACAGGGACACAAAGAAAAATTCTTTATCATTATGCCTATGGGGCCAAATTTTTAAAAGTGTGATAGCGCCTAAACGCCTTATTAATCTGAGCAAAAAGTTTGTACACATGTTATAGATCACAGTTGAACTAACTGTATAGACTTTGGTGAATCTAGCACTTACAGTTTTTTTACAGGGACACAAAGAAAAATTCTTTATCATTATGGCCTAGGGGACTAAATTTTTAAAAGTACGATAGCATCTAAACGCCTTATTGAATTGAGCTGAAAATTTATATGAGTATTATAAATCATTGTTGCACTAACTATAAGCATTTTGGTGAATTTAGCATTTATAGGTTTTTACAGGGACACAACGAAAAATTCTTTATCATTATGATCTATGGGCTTAAAGTTCAGTAGCGTTAAATAAAACATCGTGTAATAGATGGAGAAAAATACTCAAACACTCTATTATGGTTTTCTCTCTTTTGTTTGTTTAACAACTCCTCTTTCTTTACTTTATCTACAAAACTGTTAATTACTCAATGTTCGGAAAGTCGAGTGGAGTCACTCCAGATTTTTTTTATAAATAAACAAAATGTCCAAAATAATACGATGGGGCAAGCTGAAACAAAATTTTGGGGCAAATTGTAACGCCCCTTGTGTTTTGATTCTTGTAATTAGACAATCTACTTTAAATATTAACAAACAAATTATTTATTCTATGCTTTATTCTATGAATTTGTTTTTCTTGTTTTATAATGAGGAACTATAAAAAGAAGTCTGAAAGAGCTCCAAAGGGTCAAGATATATACGAGTTGTCTACAGCTGAAGTCTTCGAAAAAGGTACAAATATTAAGACCCCCCCCCCTCAACCGAAAGGAAAGCATTTCAAAAATATTTTTAAGAGATAATTAAAACGAATAACACAAACATAGAGGGAGGGAAAAGAGAAAGGAAAAAAATAAAAGAAGAAATTAATAATAATGCATAATAATAATAATAATAATAATAATAATAAAACGAAAGGATAAAAATATAAGGAAAATTATTTTAACTCCAGATACAGATTCTGATCAGAGATATTTTACATAACTTCTGGAGCCTCTTTAAGGCAGAAGAATGGGTACTTAATTTGCAAAATGTGGACACATGTTAAATATATGAGAGGGAACATGTCATTTATTTGTATTAACTTCAATTCTGACTAAGACTAAGATGTATGTTAATTAGATATTTAATTTTCCTTTATTTTACTATAATGCATATGATATAATTAATTGTTGCTATATCAAGAAGGTATAATTTATTATTAGTTATTAATTGCCTTCTTACTTTCTCTTACCCATAAGGTAGAGAAAGTATTGTCTTAGGGTAAAATTTTCGAGCGCGGGTTTTTGTTATATTTACACGTTTTGAGGTCCCCTGAATCCAAAAATCATATTTTTAGCAGTTGGTCTGTGTGTGTGTCTGTGTGTCTGTCTGTGAGTTTGTGTGTGTGTCTGTTATCAGCATATCTCAAGAACAAATAGTAGCAGAAAGTTCAAACTTGGTATTCTAAATGTGTATGATATAGGGATACTACACTGAGCTTTTCGTTGAAATGAATCAAATGGTTCGTGTACAGGGACACCCAAGAGAATTCAAACACATTACACGTCTACGGGGGAAATTGCAGGTAAGTAAAGTTTAAATCTATAGACTGCACTAAACCGAATGAAATTAATATATATTTTTTATATGCGTAAAAACATGTTTCATGTAGAATATGGCATAGGAATCATTCACTGTTCGTTTACAGGGCTACACAAAAGAATTAGATTATAATACGAAAATCTTGTAAGTTGATGGAAGTGTACTTTAGCTTGTGCCACTTATTATTAATATAGGAATTAGGATTATATTTATGTGCATCATGTGATGTGTACATAACTTTAAGAAGATACACAGGTCTGCCAATATTTAAGCCATAACATTCTTTTGTTATATGTAAGTGGAAGCGCTTCGCACATTTTACCCTGTCCAGAAAAGCTGCTCAGGAATTGAAATGAATTCCTCATAGACCTCCTCATATGGTAAATAATGTATGTTTTTAAGCTAAATATTCATCGCTGGTTTTTTGCATATTTACACGTTTTGAGGCTTTCTGGTTACCGAAGTCAAGTTTTTTAACTCTTGATGTTTGTCTGTGTCTGTTAGAGTAACTTAAAAACGAATAATTTAAGAGATCCAAAAGTTGTATTTTCAAGTCAATATAAGTTCGTTGCTGGAAAAGTTGGATCAAGACTGATAAGTTTCAAGGAATGTTGCATGTGAAAGTTGTCTGTATAGTTTAAAGGAAACTTTTAATTTTAATATCAGATTTAAATTATATATAATTGTAAGTGCAGTAATGAAACGTGGGATTTAGGGGGGTGGTAGCCCCCCTCACACAGAACTAATTATCATATAAAACTCTTCCGAAGCCTAATTTGAATTGTTTAACATAGGCTTATATAACAGTACTCGTTATCTTACCTCTTAATCTCCAACCTGTATTTAAAGTATTAAATTTCAGGGTAAGAGAAAGTCGTGTGAGTGACAGAGATTATTATTTTTTTTATTAAATTCGTAAATTTGTTAATTATTAATCAATAAATTAATAATAAACGAAAAACGTTTTAAAATATTGTCGTTTTCATTGTTAGTATTTTCCTCATATCTGTTACAATTCGTTCCAGATCCGAGGCAAATTGTAACAGAAAACATATTTTGAAAAAATATTTTTTGTACAAAAATCAACAAATTTAACGAATGTTCCTTTGATGAATATTATAGAGCAATGTGTATTCTATGCAAAACAGCAATTATAAACAAGAAAGCGTAAATATATTAAAAAATATATTTAATTCTCTAAAAATTGTTACAAATAGCCTCTAGCTCTCCTATTTAAAAATACTTTTCAAAACTGAAAAAAATGCAAAAATATATGAAATATTTTAATATTTATTCACTGAAAATAATAAAAATATTTAATTAAATTAAGAATAGTAATTCATTATATAGAAAGTTATATGTTAATATGCAAATTATAAATTAAATTACCTTATGAATCGTGAAATAATCATGAAAAAATTTGCTGCTATTATGATTTGCTACATTTTTATTGTAATTAATTAATTTAATCATTAAATTATTTTCATGATTTTCCAAAAGAAATAAAAAGAGATTTTAATAAGAGCTAAACAACGTGTGATTAATTGAAACAGGACTCAATCTTCGCACATACATTATTTTTTAAAAGGTATAATTTTTGTATATATATATATATACATATATATGTGTGTGTGTGTGTGTGTGTGTGTGTGTGTGTGTGTGTTAAAAAACTAAAAAATAATTTAGATACGTTAACGATACATTTTTATGTGGATTTTTCAACTTTTTATTTCTTAGTAAGTACTTTTTTAAACAATAATAATAATTATAATAATAATAATAAAGAGAGAGAGAGAGAGAGAGAGAGAGAGAGAGAGAGAGAGAGAGAGAGAGAAAGAACGAGAAGAAGAAGAAGGAAAAAAAAGATAAATTAAAAATATTGTTGAGTTATTGTACTTAAAAAAAAAAAAAAAAACTAAAAAATATTCTCTTACAGTATTTATCTAGATATAGACTATTGAGCATTCTATATCTTGAGGATAATTCTATGCTACCTAACTGTATTTCGCTATATTTGATAAAAATTTAAAGAGTATAAATCAAAAAGTAAGAATTCAGAATTTTACAGAAATAATTTGACTGTTAATAGTTGTATACAAGATATTTTATGTACAGTCGGGGAAAAAAAAAACGCAACACTCAACGTAACTTCGTTGCTAATCACTGCAGAAAAATGTAGTAGGCATCATTCGACGGGGAATTGTGAGTAGTTTCAGAAAATGAACAGAAATTTTGAATTGGGGGTCGTCTACATATTAAAACGCGCACCAACTTTGATTTTTTCAATGGTAACCCCCTATTTTTATTTTATATTTGAATTCCTGGGGTCGCGGCAACGCGAAAAAGTATATTGGTTGTATATTTTACTCATTTTTTCACAGAGTTATAAGCGTTCAAAGTTTGAAGGTGCTAATGTTAAATTCATATTTCAAACTTTTATTAATATCTTCATAAAAAATAACTTGATCGATATAATTTTTTTTTTACGAGATACAGTGAAGAAACCCAAACATAATCCATCATTACTTTTGATTCTGGAAAATATTTTTAATTTTGAAAAATATTAATAAATTCATATTCATAAAAATTATGAATTATGACCTATATTAATTTTTACATAAAATGAATCCTAATGCTGAAAAATATGGGTGTGCAAATTTGCAGCTCATTCCAGTTATTAGTTTTCGAGATATAAATAAATCTTTCTTTTGGTGTGGTTTAGGGGGCCGTCTCTTATATAGATTTGCATGAGATAACGAATCAAATCTTAAAAAATACCAAAGAAAATTAAACAAAATACTTTTATTTTTTATTTACGGGTCAAATTATATAACAGCAGCGTCAAAAGCAAAGAAATGAAACAAAAATGATGATTTTTAGACATTAGTGTTAGCATCAAGAATTCATGTTTTCTAAAGAATACAAGCCCCGCCTTCATCGTTCTTCAAAACAAAACAATACATTAAAGAAAAGTAAATATGACACTGAATATTCGTGTTAAACCCCTTAATTTATGTTGACAAAAATATGCACAAGTGGTATTTACTTCATCGATTAATTGGTGATTAATTTTGAATCTTTTAAACAAACACTAGAAGAAAAAAATTAACTAAATAGGCGGGGTTTACTGTTTTAAATAGAAAAATGGGTTTAATGTGAAATTGTCAAATATAAAAAACGAATGGAATTGGAATGCAAGACAGACCTGTAAAATCGTTTCTTAACTACCGTCATAGTTAAAAAAGGCTTAATCATTTGCTTCATATATTGCTTTATTTTATTTTATTTATTTACTTATTTATTTATTTTGTAGGGGGACGATTATTATTTTAAGGACACTTTATTCTTTAAAATTTTATTAATACATTTTAACTTTATACATTTTTAAAAACATACTTTACCTTTTATAAATATATTTTAACACTTTTTGCGACTGCAGGATTTTATCTTTTTGACAGTAAGACCTGCCTACGGGCGTTATACTCTCAAAATAAAATATTTCAGAACAAATTTTCTGTATTCACAATTATATTACAAATGGATATACATTATAATTATATTCTTTCTAATCAATACATTTCTATGCATAGTATATTTTATTTCAAAAATATGAACACTGGGTACACACTTAAGAAATATGTAACACACAAATTACGAAAGAAACGCCCACTAACAGAGTTACAGATTTTCAAATGGCGTGAATCTACGTAAGCGGTCGCGAAAGGGTTAATTAAGAAATTATATTTTCATAGAAATTATAAAACGAATCGTACAGTTCCACAGATTTCAACTGATCCAAAACTGGTAAGTGCGATTAAAATTGTTTAATATTTACTTCATGAACACTTACAATAATTTATCCGAAAAGATTTAGTTTATGCGTTGCTGTGTACACACACATATATATATATATATTATTTCATTTCGTATATTATGTTACACCTACGAAAGAAAATTTAAGCCTTATTGGGGATCAGTACAGCCATAATAGACACTTTTACTTGAAAAATATTGCGCGTTTTTCACAGAGTACTATATGGAGTAATCGCAAGTGTAATGTATTTAAAGAGACGTAAAATTATCTAAAAAAGTACTGAAGTATATATAAATCTAAAAAATTGAATTCAGGATAATTAAGGAACTGAAAACGGGGCAACGTTTTATTAATATAAATAATTTTTTTTCCTGAAAGATTTCCGGTGTGAAACATTAAAATTTTCTAAATTTCTTATAGGGTCTTAATTTTATTTTTCTACATTTATAGATAACCCCCTAACACATTTTTCATTATAACTCTATAAATACTAAAGATAAAGTATACAAACAATATACTTTTCCGCACTGCCAGACTCTCAGAAATTCGAAAATGAAGTCAAAATTGGGTGTTGCTATTGAAAAAATCAAAGTTGGCGCTCATTTCAATATGTTGATGACCCCTAATTCAAAATTTGAATGCATATTCAGAAAGTGCTTTGAATTTCCTGTTGAATGATGTGTATTAGATGTTTCTGCGTCAATTAATAACGAAATTACAGCGGGTGTTGCGTTTTTTTTTTCCCCGACTGTACATACAAATCTATACTTTGTAAGTAGTTATAACGTTACAGTTGTTACATACATAATATATATATATATATATATATATATATATTTCTTTTTCTTTTTTAAATAAGACCTCAGAAGATTATACAAACTATTAGACGGGGGAAATAACAGTTTTGTTAACTAATATCATCAAGCGTTTAAAAGTTTTTTTTTTTTTTTTTTTTTTTTCATTTAAACTTTTTATACAGACAACTTTTCTAATTTGTGTACTGTAAGGATTCATATTTATATATAACTTTATATTTGAACATCACCTTAGTCTCATTTAGATTTTATTAGACTGTTGAATTTGTTACACAAATGTGAGATGAAATTTTAATAGTAAATATTTTAAAAGATTGTTTAGCTGTCACTTGCTCTGTTATGTAATATCCAAAGTTCCTCTTCAATTGCTACAAGAAATTTTAATGGTTGAATATATTCGTGGCAATTAAAGTCATGGTGTGAAAATATACACCTACATACACCAGATGCACTTAAATAAATGCATCCCGCAAGAGTTCAAAGATATAATTCTGTTCCCACAGACTTGATCTGAGCCACGTGCCATCTCACCTGGTGGCGACTCCACCCTTGATGAAACCCATCATGGACGGCAGCTAGTCACGTGCCGGACATCCTAAAACATCAAATGTTTTGTTTTATTTCCCGATTTCCCTAAGCTACATTATCTGTATTCTTACTCTGAGTTTATATTCAAAACCAAGCCGGTTTCTGAATTGTCATTTAGCGCATGTTCACTGTTGACCTTAACGGAAACTAGGGTTAAGTGAGAGGACAATAGATCAACGGGATCATACTCTAACATTATGTGAGAAGTGAGATGGAAAAGTTGTAGTGTCTTCTGTGAATCATTAATTTTTTTTTTTTATTCACGATGCAGTAAACTGAACTTTTGAGCTTTTGGAACACTTATTTAATTACCTTAATACGACGATTTAAATATAATTTCTAGCTGTTTCGGATATTTAATTTCAGGTCAAATATAAATAATCACGTTTGTTCATCGTGCGGCAAAAGTAAATCAATGTCAAGAGGAAATTGGTATACAAAGAATATTTCAAAAAATAGAAATATTAGTATAAATGTTAAATACTCTAATCCTTTTAAAGCAAGTGATAAAGATACAAAAATAAAAATACCAACTTTTTTTTCCCCCTACATTCAGCAGATAATTAAAAAATTGATATACAGGATGAATTTTAAGAGGAAAGATTATGAATTTGAAAGAATCTATTAATTTAACATCTGATACGAAATTAAATGAAAAAACATCTTTTGCAAAATTCACACCTATCATGATTCTTCTCCTTATTTATTTATTTGTGTTAAAGCAATTTTTGAATCGTAATCAATATAAATATAAAAATAATATAGTTTTATTGAAAAAAAAACGCGTGATAACAAGTTTTTTAAAAAGGAAAGACTATTTTGTTTTATCTTATAATAAAGCATTTTAAAATTTATAATTAACTAATAATTCTAATAATTCCGGTTCTTCATATAAATTAATATTAACAAATTGGTGACAGTACACTACTTAAAAATTTCATATACCTTACAGCAACTTCTAGGGCAGTTTTGGTTAACATGATAGCAACCATTATTTTAACAGTCAATTGTTAAAATTGGTTTGATTATTAGAAATGTATAAGGCAAAGATATAAGTTCAATTAATAGTCTGGTCGCTTCCTGCTATGACTTTTAAATAATTTCAATTTTTACTCTTATAAATAATACTTTATGTATTATAAAAATACCATTTTAATAACTTTTTATTGCAATCCAGCAATATTATAATATTTATAAAATAAAACATATATGTCCACAGAATTGCCAAAAGAAATATAAATTTCTGAAATTGTTAGAGGAACAAAACCAAACTTGAAAAGCATGAAATAAAACATGGGATTGGATAACTATTTTGTGCAATAGCACCTCCCAAGTTGAGAAAATTATCCAAATCTGCTTTTATGAAAACAAACGGAAATTTTTGTAGGGAGTTGTGACAAAGTGTCTGACTTGCGCCCAGTGGCGGATTTAATGGGGGGCTAGGGGGCTGAAGCCCCCCCCCCCCAAAAAAAAAAAAAAAAAAAAAAAAAAAACACTGACATTCACAATTGAATATTGCAATTGTAAATTTTTTATTGGTCTAGAATAACGCTTTGAAAAATCTTAGCCCCCCCCCCCCCAAAAGTCAAGTTCTGGATCCGCCAATGCTTGCGCCTGGCTTATCTAGCGTTTAAATCCTGGCTGAAGAATTTGAGCTGACTTTTTAACTGAATCATTTTTTTTTCCTTTTAATTTAAGTAAACTAATTACACTAGTCGACAAAAAAAAAAAAAAAAAAAAAAAAAAAAATTGGAGGGTAACAAAAATGTAACTAGCTATTTTCAATTAATTTTGTAGTGCAGAATTCAAAAATAATAGCGAAAAATATGTAACAAATACAGATTTTTTGATACGATTATTTAATCTGTACTGGAAGCAATAATCCCTGTCTAAAAATGTACACTTAAAACTGCTTTGTTAAATAAATCCTTGTCGAGTCATGTTTTTATTTAGTCTAAGAGAATGATTCGTTAAGGATTTATTTAACAAAATAGTATTAAATGTACTTTTTTAATATCGGAATTATTTGCTAGTGCTCGGATACTTTTGCTGTCGACTGTATTGTAAAAATATTTTTAAAAAATAACGAAATTTGCCATTTTCTGATATTTAAAAAAAAAATGGAACAAACATGGTTGCCGGGACTCTGATTTGCCAGGACTCCGGGTTGCCAGCAGGAAGGGTTACAACCTGTGATACAGTGAAAATGATAAAAATTCCTGAAAATTGCCATTTTCTGATACTCTAACAGAAAAATGTGACGTGGTGGGACTTTTTTTGTTTGCAGATATTTAAATAAAAGTTGGAATTAATAATAAAAATAATAATTTGACCGTTGTTACTGAACCATACTGTAGACCAGTGTTATTTAAGAAAAAATAATTATTAAACTTAACTAAGAAAATATCAACTTTTTTCATACAAATATCTTGGAAAAATCATTTTCTCCTAAATCATTAAATAAAAATTTATATAAAATATTAACAAAAATAAATATAAAAATTTTAATCAAACATAAGTTAATACTTTTTTTCAAATTATTCAAATAGTCAAAACATTATTTTTAGGTTTCAATTAAAAACTTAAACACGTTACAGTAAGAATTTTACAGATTTATACTTTCTTTGTGAATAAACATTCGTAACAAAACATAAAATACCTATCATTTTATTGAATTAATTGCTACAACCAGATGACATTGGATTAAATCATACGTTTCAGCATTAGAAAATTAAAAACTAAAAACTCAGGTTTGGTTTATGTAATTCCTTCATGCTTTAGTACGGGAATAATTGAAACTTTCCTATCATTATCAGACGAATAATTTTTTGATTGATATCTGTTTTATTTGTGAAACGATTATATAATTCATCACATCTATAACTTTTTTTTTTTTTAATTAATTAATTGGCTTGATAATTTGAAATGAAAATAATGCAACGATAAAACAGATCTCTGTAAAATTATCTTCTACATAAGTCTTTTTTCATTCTTTGCTGAATTAATATAATGCGATTCTTTTGAAATTCTAATTTTTCAATTATATCTCTTCAAAAATAATTATCTGTTAATTTCTATAATAATAACAACTTTCATTTTATAAAGCTTAGTTATTTCAGTAGATTTATTTGAGATTTATAACCAGTTATTATGACAGATTACTTCCAAAACCCCAGTAAAATTACTCTAAAAACTTAGATTTTGATTCAGGATTGATCATTTTTTGCTCTTGTGATGGAATAACTGAACCTTAATTACGGTCCAAATGGACCTGAGTTACGGTCCGATAAAGAATGATGGGCATTTTTATTTATTTATTTATTTTTATATTATATTATCGACAAAACTAATATAACATAATTCATGTGAATTGATCTATGAATCTCTTAAATAACTGGTTTGAAATTTTTAAATAATTTAAATATCTATAACGATAAAATACATGTCCTTAAAATTGTCTCTTACAAAAGCAATTTTTTTTTTTTAAATACGATGTTATATATTCTTTTAAAATTCTAAATTTGTGATTACATCTCTTTAAAAATTATCATTTGTTAATTGCTGCAATAATAACTTTCCTTTTACAAATCTTAGCCATTTCAATAGATTTATTTCGGATTTATAACCAGATGTTATGACAGTTTACTTTGAAACTCACATTAAAGTTTTCGGAGCTATGGAATTCCTTCCGGGTTTACATTTGATCCCTCTAGAGATACTTATTTTAATAGATTCCCGTCTCCTTCCATGGTTTAATTTTTAACACTTTCTATCTCTTAGAAATCCTAAGAGCTGTATGAGCGAACTCTCTTTACCTGCCTTTGAAGAGACTGTTTGTTTCCTGAAGCAAGTTTGTCTATTTTTTTAAGTCTTTCTAAGCGAAAATGTTGCCTTGGGAACACTCCCCTTTCTCTTCTTTTCTGATTTTTCGAAGGTTGGAATGATCGTTTCTAACTTGGAGCCGCATCCAGATTGGTTACCTTGGAAACGGGGCTCGAGCCACCGCAACCAATGGGTGTGGAGGTTGGCTGACGTCAAAATCAGCTTCGTTCTCTCTCCATACCAAAGAAGAGAATGAAGAGAAGGATCGTAGGGTCTCGTGGAGAACGTGTTCTTATGGACTATCCAAGTTTGGCACTGTCACCTCTTGTTTCGTAATCAAATTTTCTAGAAAGACATTCCATCTTTCGAAAGTAAATACGAGTGACTTCCAACACTTGTTTAGGTTTTTTGTCAATCTAACTTTTTCTGGCGAAAGAGGCTGTCTGTTTACCTGAAAAAAAAACTCAATTATTTTCGATTCTATGAAGAAAAATATTATGGAAAATAATGATTTAGAGAACAAAAATAATGTTTATCTTCTGTATTTTTGAATGAAGAAAAATATATATATATTTGAACAAAAGCATGAAAACTGGCTTGCTTCATTGATAAAAACCATAAGATACGTTTCATAAAAAGTAATGTGCTATAAATATTAATTAATATTAAAATGCTTGACTTATATACAAGATTACATTAAATAAAAATATTAAAAAGAAAACTGTGAACCTAATTATGTTAGAGACTTTCATTATAAGTTGCATTTAAGTTTTACAAAAAAAAATCTGAGATTTAACAGCATCATACAATCAGTAACTCACTTTTCAATAACTCCAGTTCATCATAAGAAAATAAACAATGTATTCATTATACCACTCTTTGGTTTAATCATCAAGGATTATTTTTAATAAATACTTATGAAAATATACTTCAAGAATTTATAAACAGAACTTTTAACAGAACGTTCAAACTTTTGAAAAATTACGAACTTTGATCCATTTACTCAAAACAAAAACGATAAATTTAGTAAGGCAGTGAAAAGAAACGATATACATTATCTCTGCTCCATCACAAAACTTGAGAACTCGTTTATAAGTTGCAATGTTGTAAGCAGTTTTCTTTGGATAAACTGAACACTGGAGAAGAAAAAATATTACAAAATAAAAAATATATAAATATTAGCGGATGGTGATGACTGCAGGAAGTAACAGGCGCGGACTAAAACCAGATCGTCCGCCGGGAACTTTAGCTCCATCACCGCCAGACGTGAAACCTTTTTGCCCAACAGCAACACTTCTTTTCCGTAAGTAAAATAAAATTATCTTATGAAAGAAAATGTTCATTATTTGAAAAACATAATAAACACAATGCTTTTTATAGTAATTACTTAATGTATCTAACTGATTTTCATGAAGTTACTTCTTTTGATTTACAGTACATAAAAATATAATTTGTATTTTATCTAATATACGCACTTCATATTTTCAGTTTACTTTAACTTTTATTAGTCATTTTCGATTAATATAAATAAAGTAATAATAACATATTTACTTATTTAACGTTTTTGTTTTTTAATAATTATTTTTTAATAAAGTGAAGAAAACAAATATTATTATCCATTACATTTAAATATTTCTTTTTATAAAATATTGATTTAATGAATGTAAGCATCATGGATATATAAAAATTTCTTCTTAGTTCCATTATAACCCATCTTTATTTTTCTGCCTGCTTTTTCTTTCTGTAGAAATCATTATTTCAAAAATTTTAAATGTAATTTTAAAACAATTCATCCTTTATTAAAGGGCAACTTCCCTTTAGGGCAAGTTTTTTCTCATAGAACTACTTAATACTAATCTACCTCCATTAAAAGCCCATATACAATTATATACCTCTCTTAAGGGATTCTACTTTGCGAGAAGAGATATTTTATTTTTTTCCTTGACTTAAAAACTGGCTATTTTCCAACAATAACTGAATTTCTATGCATTCAATAATAATCTGTGTGTAAATAAAATAAATAATAATTTTAAATTTACGTATAATTTTAAATTTACAATAATTTTTATTATTTTCAATCAATATAATTAATAATGATATGCTTAATTATAGTGTATTTGATGATTTACATTTTTAATAACGATTTTTCAATAAAATGAAGAAAACAGATATTATTGTGCACTAATATTAAGAAGAGTCTTGGCACTAGATAAATAAACACTGGGCACTGATGACGGTACGCTCAGTGCTACCGAATTACATGTTTGCAATTTCATTATTCCCTTTGGCGTTCTATATGTAAAGTCTTTTCTTGTTTTATTATTATGCATTATATAAATATTTATAAAATAATGATTTAAGAAAATGTATAAATCGTGGATATTATGTAAAAAGTTCTTCTCAATTCCACTCTAAGTCATTTTTTGTTTTTCTGCTTGTTTTTTCTCTTTCTGTTAAAAGGTCGTGATTTATTTATTTATTTATTTTCAAAATGTAATTGAAAAATAAATCATATGTGTTCAAACTAAATATGTATGTATATGTAATAAATCCTCTCCAAAAGTTCACTTTTATTAACGAGCCAGTTTTTCTCTTTAGCGCTAGTGTTTCTAATTCCAATTTTTTTTTCATAGGCCTGAGTACTAATTTACCTTCATTAAAGGGCCATGTACAATTGTATACTTACTCTTAGGAAGTCATATTTTGTAAGAGGAGATATTTTATTTTTCGCTTTACTTAAACTGACCATCCCCCATATATAAGTGAAATGAATATCTTTTGTGTAATAATAATCTGTGTGTAGAGAAAAAAAGAAGTGATAAAAATTCATATTCCTGAATGTCCATACTGAAAGAGGAAGTTCAAAAGAGAAAATTGCGTCGTACCCTTATTTAAGTGCAGTGGTTTCTAAATGAGACATATTGACTTATGACAAAATATAAAAGTATTAATCCAAGATAACATTAAAAATTAAATGCTAAAACTGGTTTCCCTACCAGGAAAATTTACTGTAAGTCAATAAATTAACAGAATTTAGATAGTTAATAGATTAATTAAAAAATTAATGGATATTTTCCTCTCAAAATGGATGCTAACCTGAACAATATATAAAAAAGTTTTTGGGTTATTGCTAAAAAGTTTTCAAAATTCAAAGAAGCTAATATTATTATTTAGAATTTTATTATTTGAAATTTTTAAATACAAGCAATGTAAATTTGAATTATTTGATTCGTAGAAACCATTTGATTTACAGAATTTTTTGCCTGAATTAAGATTGTCTGAACAACCTCTATTCAAAAGTCCATTTCTCTAGAGGACCAATTTTATATGGCATGTCGAGTGGCCCTCTTAGGGAGATTTCATTGTGTATTTGTAAGAAAGATGCAGACAGACCCTAAACATATTGTCAAAGAAGGAAAGATTGTTTTAAAAGTATCCCGCATGATCGCTTCTTACCAAATTTAATTTTGCCTGCTTTGGTTAACCTAGCAATTTCTAGGGGTTATTAAGAAGATTTCACTGTGTATTTAAAAAGATGAAGACAGACCCGAAAGAGAGGGTCAAAGATGGAAATACTGTTTTAAAATGGCCCACATGATATCTTCTTACCAAATCCCAATTTTGGTCTGCTTTTGTAAACCTAGAAATTTTTAAAGAATTACCACGCAGGTAAACGCTAAAATAAAGTGTTTATTTACTATTTTTTTACTTCAGTAGTATTTTATTTGAAAGAATAATGCATTTACGATTTCATAAAATGCCTCAAGTATCGATTTTATGAAATGCTTCAACTGTGTGTGCTACTTGCCATAAAAAGTAAAATAAATTTATTAAAATGAATAAATAAATAAGTTGTTGATTTAAAATTAATGTTATGTTACTGTATTTTATAATCGCATTAAATAATCTTCTAATATAGAATCATTTGTGAAATCTCATACTTTTATATTCTGTAAGTTATTGTTTGGTGATTTTTAAATTCATATGCACGTATTTTAGATAATTATCTGCATATAAAAAATTCTGAAAGCAAAAATAATTTTAAATTTTAAATAAGAAAAAAATCTTGAAATTTTTGAAAATGAATACCATTGGAAACTAATAAGGAGGAAAATAAGGTTCTTTAAAAAAGTAAAAAAATGTCAAAGAAAACAAGAAAAGAAAATGTTAAGAAGCAACGTTTTTTTTTTCTTTTTTTTTTTTTTTTTTTGCGCATAACTTTTAAACGAATCAAGATATGACTATAAAATGCATATGACATGTTCCTTATTTAATGATTAATCACTTTTTATGCAACGTTGACATGACAAATAACATTTAGAGTGATATTAATTATATTTTTCTCAAAAATACGTTTCAGAAGAAAAGAAAAATGTAAACAATTAGGATGGGTGGGGGGCGAGAAATGGTGTTAAGGATGCATTAAAAATATGAAGAAATGTGTACTTAAAAAAAAAAAAAAAAAAAAAAAAAAAAAATCAGTTAAAAACCCATTTATACTTCGTCTCTCGTCTTTCGTTTCGTTTTCTTCCTTTTTTTTTTTCCCCTCATGACAAAAAAAAAAAAAAAAAAAAAAAAAGAAAAAAAAGAAAGTACAAGCTTCTTTTAGTTGCGCTCAAGAATAAAAATGTAAAAAAAAAAAAAAAAAAAAAAACAGGAAGTTTTTATTATGTAGCCCTAAAATGCATTAAAAAAATATTCTTGCAAGGACATGTTATAATGTTATCAAAAAAAAAAAAAAAAAAGTTGCAACAATAAGAAAATTGTTAAAACACAAAAATATAAATATTTAAAGAAAAAATAAAAAATTTTAAATATTCAAAATATTTTAAAAAGCATTCGATAACAATATTCTTTTTGTATAAGTATTTGTTGGAATCTTTTAGCATGTTCTATGACTTTTTTTTACTGTTATTTGATTATTGGTTAGAGCCTGTCCAAGGGCCGATGTGTTAATTTTTGCAGATAATTAATCGAAAAGGTGTCAATTGATAAAAGAAAATGTTTCAAAGTCTACACAGTATCCTAAGAATTTTTAATTCGCTTCTTAGAAGTTTTTTTTTTTTTAATAACTAAAAAACAGAAAAGAAAAATTTAAGAAAAGAAAAAAAAAAAACCACTTTTTAATAGTAGAAGCTTTTTATTGTGGAGCCCTGAAACGCATAAAATAAAAATTTGTTCTTGCAATGACATGCTATAAATAAATGAAAGTTTCAACACTAATAAAAGTTTAGAGAAAAATATAGATATTTCACTTTTGCTAGAGATGGAAATTTTTAAATATTCAAAATATTTTAAAAAGCTATCGAGACCAATATTCTCAGCCATTAGTTTGTACATATTTATTAAACTATAAATTCCAAAGGTCTCGAAAGCTTTTGAAAATATTTTGAATATTTAAAAATTTTCAACTCTTGCAAAAGTGAAATATCTATATTTTTCTCTAAAATTTTCTTAGTGCTGAAACTTTCATTTGTTTATAGTATATTTTTGCAAGAATACATTTTTATTTTATGCTTTTCAGGGCTCCACAATAAAAAGCTTCAACTGTTAAAAAATGCTTTTTTACTTAAATTTTTATTTTTTATTTTTCTTCTTCTTTTATTTTTCTTCTTCTTTTATTTTATTTTTATTTTTATTTTTATTTTATTTTATTTTATTTATTTATTTATTTTTTCGTTATAAAAGGAAATAAATTTATTTGCACGTGAATAATAAATATATTTCGTTTACGTCGAAAAAATGAATTTGCAACAATTTTATTTTATATAAATTGAGGGAGAAGTCAATTATTCTATGTAATCATGAAAACTTTTATGCATTTACAAATCGACTGTTAACTATTTGACTGATAAGTAGTCAGATAGTTAAGTTATACAAAATTAAATTAAAAATAATATTCGAATTAGCCTTTTTTTTTACATGCATCATAAATATTACTTCTAGACTCCTTTTCGTGAACTGAAGCTTTTTGTAGACAATTGGATTCAAAATCATGGAGTAAAGTATTTATCACATGTTCTTGCAGTTAACCCATATCGTACCAAGCATTGAAAAAATATTTTTTTTTTCTTTATAAAATCTTAAATATATGTTTCTTTAAGCCTATATATACACACAAAATATAAAAAAAAAACTTACTAAACTTTCATTAGCTTAATCGGTACAGGCTGTCCTAAAAGTAGGACAATGGTTTATAGGACAGTCGGAAAGGACAGTCAGGAAAACAGACCATCTCTCTCTCTCTCTCTCTCTCTCTCTCTCTCTTTTTTTTTTTTTTTAAATATATATATATATATAATTGTTTTACCAGAACAAAATGTAGAATATTACCTCAATAAATTTATACGTCCGTTATTCTTGAACGTAAAACCTTTTTAAGTAATAATGTGTTGAAAATGTAATGAATAAATCTTCAAAAATCGTCATTTAAAAAATAAAAAATATATATATTAAATGTTAATTTAAACTAACGATAAAGACACATATGTGTTTATTGGACTTTTAAATAGTATATCGCCTTTAATTTGAATCAAAATATTCAGAAGAATTTATATAAATACCACTTATGCATGGTGTCCTATTTTTAGGACGATGGTGAAATATGGGTTAGATAAATAAAAATAAATAAATAAATTTTAATTTAATTCATTAGGTTTATTTGTTGGTGAAGGATTTTAATGTAGTTTTAATTTAGAAAGTGGGAAAGAATTTATCGAAGGTTTAAAAATTAGGGACCTTGATTTGATTTTTCTCCTACCAGCAGATTTTTCTACAAGCAATATTAATGTGAAACCGAATAGAATATTAAGGCTCTTTCACACACACACAAAAAAAAAAAAAAAAAAAAAAGTTTCTGTCAAAATTCTGAAATTGTCTAGAAACGCTTTAAAGCTTGCACTAAACTTTTAAAAAATATTTTCAAATCTATACTTTAAAAAAAAAAAAAAAAAAAAAAACATTCTAGTGTGTTAATATGATAATTTTTTGCTAAAGCAAGGTAAAAATTTTCAATTCATGCCTAAATTGTTCATAATAGAAATATTAGTGCGTTTATATAGCAAAATAATCATCCAGAAATATGAAATATTTGTTCATCATTTTCGAGAAAAAAAATTTCAATGAACAGCCGTATTAACTATATGTATAGAAAATAAAATACACTGTATAAGAAAAAATAGAAGAACACTCGATATTTTTAGAAAAAAAGGAATATTTTATTTTTAATGAAATTATTTTTATGTGTAACATTTTGCAGGTCATTTAACAAGAAAATATCATTATCATTACCATGATTTTCTAATTTAAATTATTAATGACAACAAAAATATTTTCCACTTTTTTAAACTCTGTAAAAAAAGTAGAAAGACAGTAATATAAAATGTAAAATATAAGCGATATTAGTAAGGGATACTATTCGCATTAACTTTTATGATTTCAAATACTCTATTTGGTAGTGAATCATACAAAGATTGGATTCCTGTTTGGAAAAAATTATCCATATGAGCTATTCAAAGCTTCTCAGTGCTCAGTAAGGAATTGAAACTTTTTCTACCAGTATATACTCGACGAACAAGCCTTGGTCAGATGTTTTTCACTGTGTTAAGATCAAAGCTTTTAGTTGACTTTGGTAAAAGCTGCACATTATTTGTAGCGAACCAATTTTTATCTCCATTGGTGGTGTGAATAGAGGCTTCATTTTATTGGAGCACCCACTCTTCTCCTCCTCATTCAGAGCCATAAGGAAGAAGCTCAGAATTCAGTACTTCAGTAACGTCTGTATGTTTCTGCTTACCACTAAAAAAGATCAGAGTTGTTCTTCTGCTATATCCAATTGCTTACCACACCATCACCCCCCCCCCATCCGTTTCCCCCTATTTGTCGAGCTGAATAAAATTCTTCAGTAATCTACAGATAATGCCAGTATTATTGGTAACCATCTAAATCGTCTAAGTTAAACTTCCTCGTCTGAAATATTATATAATTCCCATCTGAGGTCCATGACATGTGTTCCTTATCCCATAACAAACGGTAATCAATATGTGTTTTTTTTTTTTTTTTTTTTTTCCCATTTTGGACGATGCTTCCGCTTTTTGAAAAGGAATTATTTTGATTTTTTATGTAGTTGTAAATTTTTTACCTTGACACATGAGTAAGTCTTGCTTGATTTTAGACCTTTGCGATACTTCCACTGCTCTCTTTAGCTCATGAGCAAGTTTTCTTTCATCCCTACACGTTAACGTTTTAGGTCTAGCAGTCTTCTCTCTTTTCTTATTTCTACATGGCTTTCTGATAACGTTAGAAACTGTATTGGGGTTGACGTGCAGTATACGAATAATCTGTCTAACACCTTTATTATCATTTTTAAAAGCAATTATTTACCCCTTTTGGAAATAATTTAACGGTATTCTTCTAGACGATCTGCAAAGAAAATAACAATGCAATTTTTAACAAAATACGTTTTCCTCAACGAAAGCAGCTAAAGAAAATTCTATATTTACTCTTTTACTCGTGCAGAATTCACCAAATAACAAATTTTGGCAAGTGTCCTTCTACTTTTTTAACACTCTCGAAATCATGAATATTGGTTTTTCTACAGTCCACTAATTAACATTGATGTTCGAGATTTCATTTTTACGTGAAAGTAAAGAAAACTTTGTTTAAAAAAATCTGTATAAAAACCTAATAATCAGGATAAAAATACAGAAAATAATTTACAAAAATCGACTGTCCTTCTACTTTTTTTACACAGTGTATGTCTTTTTATAAGTACTGCTCACGTACAAGAGAAATTCTTAGGGAAAAAACAGAAAATGTTCCAAATTTTAATCGAATTCACACAACTTATATAGATTTCATATATCTATATGCTGTATTCATACCTAAAATCTTCTTAAAATCCACCTATCAAAGTGTTACAAATGCTATATGAACAGGAATTTGTAAAGAGTGTGTGTGTAATAATGAAAGAATAATTGTTTGTAAATATTTGTGCACCTTTTATTTAATAAGACACTGATTTGCATATTTTGCGTGATGTTTGTGTTCCGCACCCGCTAATCATGAAGATTTAACTAAATTGGATTAAAAATTCATTCTTTAAAATTTGCCAGTATATGAAACAGCATAACAATAGATAACAGTGGTAGTGTGTGGTAAAACGAATTTTTCAATTCCCATCATTCTGTGCTGAATTATAAGAGTTTATATTTTTAAACAAATATTGAATTTAATAAGAAAGCACCACAGAACTGGCGTTTTAAAGTAATAAGTACAAAACTTTGAATAAACACCATAAAATGCAACAAACTTGCAACAATTGTTTTGGGTCGAAAGAACACGCTACCATTCGTCAGGGGAACAAAGTAAGCACGAGTGCTACAATCACTCGTTGCCACTTTGATTGCAGCATTCATGCTTACTTTGTTCGCCTGACGAAGGGTCGTGTGTTCTTTCGACCCAAAACAACTGTTGAGACTTTATTGTATTTTATGGTGTTTATTCAATGTTTTGTACTTATTAAATATTAAATTTGTTTTAAAATAAAATCTCTAAACATTATTTTCTCAAAACTAATTTTTACGTAGTTTCGTCAAGATTAAATTTTTAAATACGTCTTATTTTTTGTTGGATATTTATAAAACTTCATTTAATTGTCTTTTATATATCTTAGCACAAAACTCAGTAGCTATTTTCCACTGTTTGTTTTTTAAAAACTTTAGAATATTTAAATTAAAGAAAATTTAATGCAAATATTTCGAAAAAACACTCAATTAATGACTGTAAGCAAAAATGCCAAACTAATTATTGTTAAAATCCTGTAAAGCAGCCTGTAAAAAAACTTTGGAAGTCTTTATCAAAAATTAATGCGCAAAAAGCATTTTAAAACTAAAATATTAAATAATAATTTTAATTAATATCTTAATTAATTATAATGCAAATTTTTATTTTTATATGGTATTTCTGATCTATAAATAAAGCTATATGAACCTGTAATTATTTTCTGTAATAGGTTTATAATTGTATTTTATTTACTTATTTATTTTATTTTATTTCATTTTTTTAAATCCACTGTAGCCTTAATAAAGTTGTACTTTTAAGACTTTTACAAAATTTATCTTTGTTATTTAAATGGAAGCTGCATGTTTTTGTTATAACAGAAAATTTTCTTTTACGATATAAATACTCAAAATAAATAAAATAAATAAATAATAAGGAAGATAGTTCAATATATTTCCCTTCTTTCATTCGTTTCATAATTTCATCTATTCCTATTTCTTTATGTTACTACTATACAGTGTTTAACTATAAATTTACTTCTTATATTTTTTTTCTGATAAAAGCTATATCTATCTTTTATCCATGCTGTGATTTCTTTCTTTCTTTCTTTCTTTTTTTTTTTTTCTTTTTTTTTTTTTTTCAACTTAATTTTTATAAATCAATTATTAATTGTAATAAAATAATATACATTTTTTAATAAATGATTTTTTTTTTTTTTTTTTTTTTTTGGTAATTAATAAAATTCTGAAAAGCTACGAGAGATCTTTTAGTTATTTATTTATCTATTCTCTTTTTCTTTTAAACATTTAGTTTTTCACTTTATCATGATGTATATAATCTTTCATGAATATGTTTGTTTTTGTGACTGATAATATTAATATACTATTCCTTTCAATTTTTTTAGTTATTATTATTATTTATTTATTTATTTTGCGAGAAGTAATGTTCTATGTGCTAATATTTTAGACATTTACTGTCGCAAAGTACTAAAAAATGATGGTGTTTACTATATGTATTATATAAATGAGCCATTGAAGACATCCAACATAATATAAACTTTTTCTTATAATTATCCTTTTCTAAATACATCCATTTGACTTGTTTTTTAAAATATATAGAATTTTGTTTCTCGTATTTCAGCTAGATATTTTTTTGATTATTTTAGTACATAACAAACTGAACATATTGTCAACAAGTAAATTATATTTGAATGTGAAAGATTGTACTTTTATCATGAGAATTTTATGAGATATTATATATTTTTTCCGTTTTGTTTTCTACAACTTTCATCTCTCTTACGCTTAATTTAAAAGAAGCAACTCCGCAATTAACCATTGCACAAAAGGACATAATGTGCAACGCCATTCATTATTCTATGTGCGGTCTTTATCAAAGAGAGAAAAAAAAAGTTATATATTATAATATGTATATATATATATAATAAATAATAAATAATAAATAACGTGATAAAATTTAATCTTAAAATTTAGCAATTAATAGAACTAAAACAATAACAGCACACAAAAATATAGAACTGAATTTAACATAGAGGAAAGACTGACACAAAAAATTGCGATGTAGATTAAGAACCAATGAGTTACAATAATAACTTAAAATACTTACGCCGACCTGAATGATAATAAAAAAGGACCATTAAACTAATAACAAAGAAAACTAATAATTAACCACAGAATTAATTGGATATAAATGCTTATAATTAGAAGTATACTTATCAAGGGGCGAGTACTTCATAAAGCTGTGAAAGCTGCATCGATTTCGTAAAACGATATTGTTAATTATATATATATAACAGGAGTGGAATATAAAAGCACAACGATTTCTAATTAAAGTCGAAAACAAAATGGATGAAATTCACTCCTATAAAATAAATTTCTATAAAATTTCCAGTACTGGCGTTGTCAATACTGAATAGGAGTGAAAATTAAATCAATCTGAGCTAAAATCGGTATACATTTTTAAGAGAGTTATATTTCATATTTTAAAATGACATTGCTATATGTGTGTTTCTTAATTGATCTTTATTTTATTTTCTGACAGCTACTATCCCAAAGTGTTTCGGTTGTTCTCAACCCATCCTGGACCGTTTTATCCTGAAAGTTCTCGAGCGCTCTTGGCACGGCAGATGTCTCAAATGTTGCGACTGTCGTGCCCAGCTAGCGGACAAATGCTTTGCGCGAAACGGCCAAGTTTTCTGCAAAGACGACTTCTTCAAGTTAGTAAATTCTTAACATATTCAATGAATATTTACATATACGTATAATTTCAAAAAAATATCTATATTTCTATCATTTGCACTATTCTGTATATATTTTTGTATCATAAAATGCTTTCATTTATATTTATTTGTTTATTTTATTTATGTTTATTTTTTTTACTAACGATAAAGAATTACTTTGATTTTTACGGCAAAATGTACTAGCAAAAATAGGTGCCAGCACATCCGCGTGTTAAATAGAATATATTACAGTAGAAACACTTGTAAAGACAGATTCTTTTACAGATTTTTCAGCTGTAAATTATTCGGCTTAACATCAATGTGCTGGCACCTATTTTTGACAGTACATTCTGCTGAAAATAAAAGAAAAAAGAAAGAAAAAGTACTGATGAGGCAAATTTAGCTGCAATCAATATTTTAGTACTAAGTTTCAACATTTTGGTGTTGGTACTTACTACTAAAACATAACACACCACATTTCTAAAAATATTGGCTGCAGCTAAATTGGAATTATTTTTCTGATGAAAGGTAGGATTTGATTTTTCACATGTATGTCACAAATTTCCAGTAAATTTATTTATTTATTTTATTTTAGTTCACATAAAACGATTCAAATAAATAAATAAGAAGATGGAATGTGAAGTTTGTTTCTTATAATAAGATAGATTTGGGAAAAGACGGTGAAAGAAGAAAATGTATCTCCATTCAACGAAAATCATTAAGGGCCCTCTTCACTCACAGTCGTCGAAAGACGAAGCTAATGTTATTCTATGGGAAAATTTTCTTTACAAATAACTTATTAACTAATACATATTTTTAAATTCTGTTTTCACATTCTGAAGATTCCCAACTGTTAAATTGATGGACCTTTTTTAAAAAATTATTTTTTTTATTTTTTATATTTTATTTTGAAGCTGCAAAATATGAAATTTCAATGTGTAATTTTTTTTCATTTTGCAATTTCAAAATAAAATATTAAAAAATAAAAAAATACATTTTTGAAAAAGGTCCGTCAATTTAACAGTTGGGAATTTTCTGAATGTGAAAACAGAATCTAAAAATATGTATTAGTTAATAAGTTATTTGTAAAGAAAATTTCCCCATAGAATAACATTGGCTCGGGCTTCCGGCGACGGTAAATGAAGAGGGCCGTTAAAAATGCTTCGACCGCATGTCACTAATTTAAAACTAAAATTTTTAAAAACATACGTTTACTCTAATGCGTATTCGTTTTATATATCTTTAAATAAAAAAGAATAAATGTTTATTTCCCCAGAAATATAAAATTAAGTCCACTTATAATTTCTGTAAAACAAATGTTAAGCATCAATTCATATTTTCCAAAACTTCTTAAAATGCAATTTGTGGATTTAAATTGTAACTCAAATGCTTTAAGATTAAATATTCGCTTAAAAATATATATATATATATATATATATAATTTATATAAATAAATCTTATTCTGGTTGTAAAGTTAAGACCTTCTTCTACTAAACATAGTATTAATAATACATATAATAATAATTAAGAAATCCTGCATTTTTTGTATGATGCTGAAATATTAATAAATTAATATTATTTGTTTGTATTTATATTGTTTGTATTTTTAAATCAGAAATGATTTATCATTAATATAAAAATCTGGTGCATAACAACCACACGAATTCGACTACCTGTTACGACTTATATAATAAACTCTTTATAGAGGTAATGTGATCAGAAGAGATAAAACTGCCGTAGCCCTCTAATATAATGCATACAACATAAGAACATATGAAAGGTTGTTAAACAGAAAAGTTGAAGAAAATCGTTAGACCCATCTTTTGAGACACTCACTGCTGATGCCTAAAACTGATCTACGTATAAATTTTTCTGAGATAAGCAATTAATACATACGAAAGGTCATCTAAAATAGGAGTTACAGAAAATTAAGGGGAAAAAAATCATTAGAGCCGTTTTTAAAATACTAATTCTTGATCTCACTTTTTTCAGCAAAACTTCACAAACTCATCTGTACACTGGAAATCTAATAATTAATACGATAGGAGATCTTAAGGGTGAAATTTAGCGAATCTGACGAAAGTCGTGGGCACTGTTTTTTGAGACATCTATGTCTGAGACCTTAAATTGACTTACATAATCAGAACGCCTATCAATTTTCTTGAAGTAACTAACTGTGAAATACAAAAGGATATCTAAATGGGGTTTATTCAGCGGATTCGAAGAAAATCGTGGGAACTGATTTCAAGATACCGATTTCCAGTCCCACTTTTGGCTTTCCTTGCCTAATTTCCAGTTTTCCAAATTTTACTCAAACTAGGTTCTTACCTGTACACCAGAACTGTCTGAATTATAAATTTTGCTTTTCTGTCTTTTTCAGTTTTGGAGATCTGATAAGAACATACAAAAGCGTGCACGTACGCGTGAGTGCATTGACAACTTTCCAAAAAACACTGTTTTGAACCCCTGAATTTAAAACATGTAAATCAAGAAAAAAATCGATATCGAAATTTTTGGCTAAATAGAACTTCCATTATCTACGGTATTTGGTTAGCGAAAATTACATAGATATATTCGCAAAATTAGCGAATTCGGTATTATTTTGAATCAACAATCAGACAAATCAAACAATTAATTAATTATTTGTATGTATACATGTACGAAACAAACTTTAGCTTTGTATTATAGAAAAACAATGTGTATTTTCTATCATTTAAAGCAAGATTTTTTACAATAAATGCTTTTCACGACAACAGTTTTTGTTTCTTTTTTACTGTATTAAAGAAAATTTAAAATTGTAATCATTAATATATAAAGTTTGTACTATATAAGAATATTTCATAACGCCTCTGAAATTATTTTTTTAATAAGTTATTCATTTATCTTTTTCATGTGTATTATTAAAAAATATTAAAATAAAAAATTATATTCATTTCTTTAATAATAGTAAACTACGTTACATTTAGTTTTAATTTAAAACACTTTACAACTTAAGAAAAACATATTAAGACAAAGAAAAAGTTATTAAAGGCAAAAACATAAAAATAAGAAAAATATCATTCATATATATATATATATGCACTATGCATTCATCACTACCACTTTTTAACTACTTTACAAAATATTCATATATAATTTAAAAAGATATATCTTTTTGTTAAAGAAAGAACATTATAATATTCCTTCTTTAACAAATTTGTTAGTTTTTTTTCAAGAGAGATTCGATTTTTTTTTTTTTTTTCCATAAAAAATATCTTTTGCATTTTAAATAAATCTCTACAATGATGTGTACGCATGATTTACAGATGTTCCTTTTCAAAAAATAAGTTTAATAATTACATTTTCGGGAGAGAAAAAAAGATCCTGGAAGAAATAATTCTAATGGATTACTTACATCTAAAAATATAGCCAAATTTCAAAGTAAAATTTAAAAACTATCAATGTTTTTTAATACAACTATATTAGATTAGAATTATTCGAAGTAATTACAAAACATAGACAGTAGTGTATATAAAAATAGCAAAAGTTCTTTTTTAATAAAATTAGGACAAGATGCTCATTCTTTCCTATAAAATTGGTTTTCAAATTAACGAATGAATTTTTCTGTTCAGCTAGTGGCAACGTTAAGATTAATCAATGCAACAGGCCTAATTGAAAACTTCCGCGGTGCAAACTTTGCTTAATTGCATTAACTTTTTTCTTCTTTTTTCATTAAAAAAGAGCTTATTTTTCAAATTAAAATTATTTATAAAGGTTCGGGAGACAATTTCACTTTTGATAAAAATCTCCGAATCCTGTCTTAATTTACTCCCAAACAATATGTTTTTTCTGAGATATTTTTTAGTATTCTTATTAATGATGTTGCTTCAGTAATTGAATGAAGTAAAACATTGCTCTAGCAAAATTAGGTTTAAGCGCCATGTAGGTTATTATTATTATTATTTATTTATTTATTTATTTTATTTTTTATGAATATTTTTGAAAACAAAACTTTAAAAATGCATGCTGCATAAAGATGAAAAATGTTCTAATTTATCCAATTTTCTAATGAAATTTAAATAGATATTATTTCTTATTAAAAGAAAAAAATATAGTGATACTTATTTATTTATTACTTATTTATTTATTTATTTATTTATTTTCATTTAATAAGGGGAAAAAAACTTATATTAGAGCTGTTTTGCAAACGTTATTAAAAGAAAAATACTTTCCTTTTCTCCTAAATATTCTTATTAGCTTTTCATAATTTATAAAGTTAAAATTATAAGTTGTGATGACATAATGTTCTAATAACATCATGTTATTCCTTCTTATAAGTAATATCATTATTGTTAGGTTGGTTGGTTGGGGCTATGTGGGTTAAGGCCAAATAACTGCGCTAAGGTTCTAGGCCTGAGTAAATTGCCCTCCCTGGGAGGGAGGGGGGAGGGAATCTATTTAAAGCATCCTATCTCGTATTTACATGATTTTGGAGAACACTACACAAAACTCTGAACAGCTAGGCCGACGAACCCGAACTAGAATCGAGCCCGGCAACTTTCATCTTCCATCGTTGAGAGCGGAATCTCTTGGTCACTGGTATGGCTAATTATTTGTAGGCAAGAATTTGCTTACTGCATCTGATGTTAGAATTAGTACATTCACTATAGAATTATTAATGTTAGGCAATATTTGAAATTTGTGTTAATAGTAAAACAGCAATTAAACATAAACTTATAAAATATTGTTTGAAAACTTACATATCTCTCCATATAATAGGGTCAATTGAATTGAAACCATTGCTGTTATTAATTGAGTATGGGTATGCAATAACTTAAATAAAGAAAACAGCGTTTGCATAAAAATATGATATATACAATGACAATAATGGATTCATTTCAATGTTGGCTAAATTATTACTTTTTTTTTCTTTTTTTAATGCTGGATGAAATGATTTTGAACTTCAGACATGCAAAGAGCATTTACAAACTCATATTTTCCACTATCAATTTATTCACAAGAGTAATGAGGGGACCAACCTCAAATTGAAGAAAAAAAAAACATATTTTTTAATTTCCCTGTATCATAAAATACTCCAGATGATTTGTAACTTTAACCCATAATTTCACATACTATGTACAGTATTTGTATGCTTTTTGTGAGAATCGGACAATAACGCTTTTTTTTTTTTTTTTTTTTTTTTTTTGAATTGTATTTTGCGTATAACAAGAGTTGATTTTACAAAATTTTCACAAAAATTTGGTAAAATATTAGAGAACCATTATTCGGAAACATAAAACTCATACGTGTAATTTTCGTTGAGATATGAGTATTTGTAGTAAATATTTATTTATTTATTTATTTATTTTTTACTGCACATGCGCGAAAGATAGAAAATTTTGTTGCATATGTTCAAAGCTAGATATATTGGGCAACTTATGTCATATGTTCATTCGAATAGAGTAAACTTCAAGCAAATTATCAGCAAAAAAAAAAAAAAAAAAAAAAAAAGCAAGATTTGAGATATTTTTAAGAGTTGAAATTTCATATAAGGCACACACATGCCAGACATATAATTTGGAAAGCAAATTATTTTATCTATACGTTTCAAAATTTCTTTTTGTGGGGGAAAAAAAAAAAATTTTTTTTTTTTTTTTTTTTTTTTTTACAAAAAAGAGTTTTGCATTTACTATTTGTTTAAAAACTTCTTCTTCTTCTTTTTTTTTTTTTTTTTTTTTTTTTTTGATAAAGTTTTTAATATGACTTCATCTGTTTTTAACATTTTCTTACTAAGTATAAAAATGTTTATAAGTTCAATAAAAATGTTTATAAGTCTGTCTGTCAACACTCATATTTCAGTATAAATAGTTTTAGAATGCTTTGAAAATAATATATATGATTTAGTAGCACCACTATAGCATGATTTCTATGGAAAATTTTATAAATAGCTCTGTTGGTTTGTACACCGGAATTCGCTAAAGAATTCAATTATATAACAGTCTTTCGGAGCTAATTATATATATATATATATATACATATATATATGCCATATTAAAACAGACAACAAGTACCAGAAAAGACTCGACTAATTTGGTACAGTCGTGGAATCATAGTTTTCAGGGGTTTACACTGCATATTCAGGAGACGAGACTTTCAAAAATAAAACAAAGCTATCCTAAGTCTTGCTTGCCACTGCAATATTTTATAGTTATATCCATGGACGTACACTATCTAAGTCCGTGGTTATATCCAACCCCCTTTTAACCCTTTCATTCCCCGTGATGCCCACTGGAATCATAACATTTCAGATTTTCTTTCTTACCATCTAACAATCCCTCTGATTCAAAATGAACAATATTAAAATCTTTATACATTTTCCCACCGAAAAATATATATTTTAGATGATTTAACTATCCTTGTTGATAAATGAAAGTATATTTTACTCTATTCCGATAATAATATCGGAATCAGTTTCCTGTTTTGAACAACTTAAGTAAATTACCTGACTGAAATATTTTTTATTTTCAGGACTGAGGACTATTAATCTCACTTTGAGATTTTTGCGGTGTCATTTTTCGATAGTTGGACTCTTATCGAAATTTAAAATTTATCGAAAATATAATTGAATAATTTGAAAGCGATGTTATAATTTGGAAAAAAAAACTAATAGTCCTCCGTCCTAAACTAAATTCTGCTTTTGTCGGAATTTCATCAAAATCTTTTTTTTTTTTTTTTTTTTTTTTTGGGGGGGGGGTGTAGAAAATGAAAAGAAAAGAAAATTAACAATAATCAGTATCACAACAAACACTATCGAAAAGGGTTTTTTTTAATAATTTTGAATTGGGAAATAAAAAGTGCGCGTGCAAAATAAAATAAAAATAAGTAAAAAGATGAATTTAATGATTTAATTTTTATATAAAACATGATCGCGTGCTATCTTAAAAAGTAGATGTAAAATTTAAAGTTTATGTGGTGCGTGTGGCATCTATAAAAATTGTTTTAAAAAATAGAATAGAATAAAGAAAGCAACGATGTTGGTTGCATTTGTTATATAGTTTGAATTTTTGAATTTTATAGAAGTAATATCTCCCGTTGGAATAATTTCTTATGTTAGAACTATAGGAAATTGTTATGCTAGCACAAGCGATGCTACTTTATTTTTATTTTTTAATGTTTATAATTTTTATTTTAATTAATTGCAATATGTATTTCTTCCAAAATTTTGATATTTTAATTTATTGAAAAGTATGGTTTTCAATGGCATTATTGGTTATATTAAACATAAATAAACACCTCTCAGTTGTTTTGTTAGCTATATTAATAAAAATATATTTACATATATATTATCTTTGAAATAAATTTATGACTAAATTTAAGATTTGTTTTATGGATGGGAAAAATTGGGAATAAAAGGGTTAAAAACTGAACTTCGCTTTTCCCTCAAATTAGCTAAGGTCACGTGATCGTGCTTCTCCGAATGGCTTAGAGGAATTCATACGATACACGGGAGGAGGGGTCTGAAGATTCTAGATTAAAATTACGTTTCAATTGCACAATATAATAAATAACGGTTTTGTTTCATAGAAAAATAAAATAAAATACGTTTAAGAATTGAGAACAAGTTAATGAATTTGGAATTAATCAAATAGTCAGAAGATAAATAAAGAGTTAATAAAGAGTTAATTAGGGCGCTATCAGTGGACTAGTGGGAGGCAAAATCACTTAAGTTTGAGAAAGATATTAAGATTTAATTTTAAGAGGGCTTTATATATTTTATATATATATACATATTTATATCTTTATGCAGCACAAAATGTAACAGAATTAACATACATTATTTAGATACACAAATGCATATTTCACATAGAATAAACTAATGGTTTGCAGTGTCAAAAAAAAAAAAAAAATAAATAAATAAAATATTAAAGAAGTTCGAAATTTTAAGTTAATTTCAACGTAAGTATTTCTAACATCAAAATACTTTTCTGCCAGTTATGGAAAAGGAGCCAGCTGTACCAAATGTAATATATTTATTGAATAAAGTGTTATGGGCTTATTGTTATTATTATTATTGTTGTTGTTGTACATAGGTTTTTTCGTAACCGTATGTGGAATACGTCATTTCTTTTGATTATTATTTTATTTATTTATTTATCTTTTTCTCTAGACGTTTCGGTACAAAATGTTCCGGCTGCGAACAGGGTATTCCTCCTACACAAGTAGTACGTCGGGCGCAAGACAATGTCTACCACCTACAGTGCTTTGCATGCATTCTTTGCAAGCGACAGTTGGACACGGGCGACGAATTCTACCTCATGGAGGACAACAAACTAGTCTGCAAAGCCGACTACGAAGCTGCCAAGGCACGCGGTAAGGTCACTTAACCCTTTTTAAGATAGTTTTAGAACGGTTAACGATTTGAAATCAACCATCATGCCGGACTTAAATATTAATGACTGGAAAGGAGCTCAACTAATTGTCTCAAATAATCATTAAGGGTACTTGGCACCACTGAGGGTTTCATATAAAAAGCTTATATTTTCCTTTAATATTTATAAATTGAACTAGATTAGGTTTGTTCAATGAAATATATATTCAGGCAACAATTCTTATGTTTTTAATATTTTCTATTACAGATTTGAAATCTTTAAATTGCATTTTCTCAGTTTGCATTTTTTCATGAATTCGTGATCTTCAAAATGCTAAAACTTCTGCAGATATTTAAGAAAAGATTTATTTATTTATTTTATGCTTAATAGAACCTACATAGAACCTACTTAAAAGAATTAGAGATGTATTTTGGAATTTATTAATTAATTTTTCAGAAAAAGTTTTAAAAGTTCATGTGTGTGCAAAAATTTAAAAAAAAAAAAAAAAAAAAAAAAAAAAAAAACATAATTTTTGTTTATTTTTTATTTTTTATATTTTTTCTCTTACAGATATTGCAAAATAATCTCTAATTCTTATAAGCATATTCTCTTAAACATCCAAAAAATATATTAAGTCTTTTTTTAAATATCTGTAGAAGTTTTAGCATTTTGAAGATCATGAATTCATGGAAAAGGGAAACTGAGAAAACGAAATCTCAAAATCTGAAATCTGTAAAAAATATATCAAAACCATAAGAATTGTTGCCTGAATATATATATTTTTATTGAACAAACCTAATGTAGTTAACCTTATAAATATTGAATGGAAATATAAATTTTTATATATTAATAATAATTTAAAAAAATGAAACAGTAAACGATATCTTGAGTTTTGTGAATTTATTTGCATTTTGGTTATATTGAGAGAATCTGTTATTAGTCACTTTTTGCATAACAGTGTTTAAGTGGT
This sequence comes from Salticus scenicus, assembly GCA_963930645.1. Classification (NCBI taxonomy): domain Eukaryota; kingdom Metazoa; phylum Arthropoda; class Arachnida; order Araneae; family Salticidae; genus Salticus; species Salticus scenicus. The sequence continues at coordinate 207,426,163 of OZ005652.1, read as the reverse complement.
TTTTTTTTTTTTTTTTTTTTTTTTTTACTATTTCAATTGGAAGCAAAAAAGTTATAATTTAAATATTTATTTAATTGTAATAAATTTCGATTTATAAAATGTAATATGAAAATTGTATTGAAGATAAGTGAATATAAATGTTTGTTATCACCAAACTGCTATACATAACATTGAAAAGAGATGTGTATTTTAAACATTTAAAAAAATTAAAGTATTGTATCTATTTATCTATAATTAATAAAAAAGAAAGCTCTGAATTTAGCTTATGAAAAATATCTATAATGTAAAAAAATATATATATATAATATAATATAATATAATATAATATAATATATATATATACTCTTTTATACGTTAAAACTACATCTTGTGTAATTTTTTAAATTAATGTAGTAAATATTAAGATTGTTAGTCGATGGACGACAGGTGTGGGAGACGTGCGACATTAGGCTTACCCTACTGCGGTTTCTTAAGCGAAGTCTGATTCAGTTTTTGTAGTAATATGTAACTTTGTACAGTACGACTAAATTTTATATTTTTCAAAAGTATTTGGCTTTCAGAATTTCTTATAGTAGCCAAACAGCATTATTTCGTAAATGTGTACTTTATAAAATAATAGATTACGATGTATGATTCAGGATAACTATACATAAATACGATTTTAAAAAGTTTTAATCCAATAAATTGAAGAAAAACACTAGAAAGGATTAATTTCATTAAATAAAAAAGACTTTTTACAGTAAAACTAGTGATCTCTGAAAAACAAATGTACTCTAATTTGAAAAAAGAGTATTCTAAATCTCGTGACATGTTTGTGGTGATTTTATTATAAACTTTTACAAATGAAACGGAAATTGAATTTTTATGAATGTTACTGTACATTCTTTAACAGGTAAATTGCGATTGTAGAAAGCGTGTCGAAACTCTCTCTTAGTTCTTAACGTGTGCGTCGAATTTTTTAAACTGATTTCATTTTCAAATCTGCTCCATACAAGTCAAAAGTATCCGCCGTCAATATGTTAAAGGTTGTTGATCAATAATTCATGTGTATTACGTTCCTTATTCAGAACGATGTCTAACGAGATCTGTTCAAACCGTTTTGTTGCAGCGCAGAGGGTACAACGAAGCGGCCTCGCACCACTATCACGGCGAAGCAATTAGAAACCCTAAAAACAGCTTATAATAACAGTCCGAAACCAGCAAGGCATGTACGAGAACAACTCAGTCAAGACACGGGCTTAGATATGCGCGTAGTACAGGTACGTTATTCTCTATATTATTATAATTGCTGTTTTTATTATTATTACTGTTATTATTATTATCATTATTATTATTGCTGTTATTATATTAACATTATCATTTTTATTTTTATTTATTTATTTACTTTTTTTTTTTTTTTTTTTTTTTTAATTCAGACTCATAGAGCGTTTTTACACATAATCCTATCAAGAAATATATATACCGATTAACCGGGATGATCGAAGAAACGACAACCTGCATAATCAAATTTATAGAAATTTTAAAGGGAAAAAATATGAAACCAAAAATCAAAATGGGGAGATGTTATTCGATGGGATGTTATAATTTTAGTTAGCACAAGTGGTGTGAATGAATTTAAATTTTAATGTTATTTTGGAGTTACAATTAATACACAACAAAACATAATAATACTCTAAAAATTTTCGTAAAAGCACTACTTCCGCACTCTATCCAAACTTAGTTTTACTCCAGAAACATCATTATTAAAATAATAATAATAATAATAATAATAAAGCCAGAAAATTATCTGATAATTTCGGAGAATATATCTTACAATATGCATAATTTAATGAATTAGTAATAAAATCAACAAATAATAGAGTGTTTCTGCAATTAATTTCGAATAACCATTACTTTCAAATATATGGCCAAAAATTCAATTAAAAACCAAAAGTTTTACTAAATTAAAATTTCACTTTTTAAAAAATCAGAAATTGAGAGGACACAGTCAATTATTTCTATGTATTATAATGTATGTGTAGGACTGAGAAATAATACATTGAAAAAAAAATATAATTCAGTTATTTGTTTAAGGGAGAGGCATCATTATTTCATAAAAATTCTAGAGGAATAATGTACTTTCGTTTTCTCTTCATGTTATAAAATAAATCAATATGAATGTAGTCGAGAAGATTAATATGATACTATAATGATTTTTTCTGCTTTAATGTATATCATCACGTCACAAAAAGCAATATATATATATATATATATACAAACTATACACATTAATTCTTTACAGAATTTTAAACCAAAAGCTTCCAGCAGTATAATTACCGTTAATTATCTATATACATTTTTAGGTTTTTCTAAACCTATTAACAAAATGGCACTTCTAATTTAAAACCATTTCCATTTCGGAAGTCTAGATTATTTACCGTTAAAAAACTGTCAGGAATATTTTTATTTACAAGATAAATATTTTATACTTCCATTATACAAAAAATCAAATCTATTCTGAATAAATATTACGTACTTCACTTTCAAAGAAAAAATAAAATCGTAAAACAGATATCTGCAAGCGATACGGTGGCACCTTAGTAAGCAGGAAGTATGGGGGAGGGGGAAGAAAATGAGTAGTTGAAATAATTTCTAACATACATAATTTAGAAAAACCTTTTCAGGAAAAATAAGTTTTTATTATTAAAATATGAGGAACATGTATTATATACGTGAAAATCTTTTCATACATAGCACAGGAAATTATAAGAAGTAATAAATTCATGAAGTGAGAAACGTTTATAGTATTTTACATTTTATATGTAACTAATACAATGCTTTTAAAAATACCTTGATCGCGGCTTTAATTTCTTAAAACTGATCTTTACCAAATATCGAATAAATACTATAAACTGCTAGGTTGCCTTAAAAAGCGTAAAGTATTTCATAATAATAAATAAATAAATAATGAAAATTTTCACCTTAGATTACATCTAAAGAATTAAAAAATTTAACTAATTGGAAAAATTTTTGTATGAAGACTGTATAAAAATTATAATTTTTCAATTCTTGAGACTGATTCTCCAAAATTTTTTAATTGATTTTATAAAATTCTGTAACTTTTTTTTTTTTTTTTTTTTTTTAATAAAACTTTGCAGTTTTTAATGTATATTTAACAATAATATTAAAGATTTTAAAACCGAGATCGATGATTTCGAAACACACTGTATATGTAAGTAACGAATGTTTATGTTTCGAAACAATTTTCTGAATGAAAATGTAATGTTTTTCCTGTAAAACCAGTTTTACCTTCATAATTCTACCTCTGCAAGAAAGCAAAACGGGCGCGTAAGTTTCTACTCACGATGTAACATTTCTATTAGTACGTTTTGTAAATACGGTGTAATTTTACTCACTGATTTTATTTTATTTTTTTTTTTTTTCCTGCAGGAGGGTCTGTGTCAAAATTTAAATTTTAAAATTGAATCCTCAGAAATTTTCGACCGATTTTATAAAATTCCGCAGCTTTTTGGTGCCTCTTTATAAATTGCTAAACATGTCTAAGAATAATATTTTAGAGATTAAAGCCAAATTCAATATTTTTTGAAAACCCCGTATATTCCATAGTTGCTAATCCTTTTTTGGGGGGTGGGGGGATATTTAAGCACTAAATAAAAATAATTTAAGTAAAAAACATTTTTTAACAGTAGAAGCTTTTTATTATGGAGCCTTGAAAAGCATAAAATAAAAATTTATTCTTGCAAAGTCATGCTATAGATAAATGAAAGTTTCAACACTCAGAAAATTTTAGAGAAAAATATAGATATTTCACTTTTGCAAGAGATGAAAATTTTTAACTATTCAAAATATTTTAAAAAGCTATCGAGACCAGTATTCTTAGTCATTAGTTTCTACATAAGTATTTGTTAAACCATAAATTTCAAAGGTCTCGAAAGCTTTTTAAAATATTTAAAATATTTAAACATTTTCATATCTTCCAAAAGTGAAATATTTGTATTTTTCTCTAAAATTTTCTTAGTATTGAAACTTTTATTTATTTATAGCATGTTTTTGCAAGAATAAATTTTTATTTTAAAGCTCTACAATAAAAAGCTTCTACTGTTAAATAAGTTTTTTTACTTAAATTTTTATTTTATGCTTTTTAGTTATAAAAAAAAAAAAAAAAAAAAGAAAAGAAAAGAAAAGAAAGAAAGAAAGAAAAAGAAAAAGCTTCTAAAAAAATGAATCAAAAATTCTTAGGATACTGTGTAGACTTTGAAAGATTTTCTTTTATCAATTGACACCTTTTCTATCAATTATCTGCAAAAATTAACTTATCGGCCCTTGGAGAATCAAACCCACGACACGCTCTAACTAAAAATCAAAGCACAATAAATAAAAGTCATAAAGTTCAAACAAATACTTATACAAAAAGAATATTGTTCTCGAATGCTTTTTAAAATATTTTGAATATTTAAAAAGTTTTATCACTTGCAAAGTGAAGTATTTTTATTTTTCTTTAAATATTTATATTTTTGTGTTTCAACAATTTTCCTTATTGTTGAAACTTTTTTTTTAATAGCATGTCCTTACAAGAATATTTTTTTTTAATGCTTTTTAGGGCAACACTTTTTTTTTTTTTTTTTAATTACATTTTTATTCTTGTGCGTTTTAGTAACTAAAAGAGGCTTTTTTAAAAAATAATAATAATAATAAATGTTTAGGATAGTATGTAGACAACAAAGAATCTTTATTTTATCATTTGACATATTTCCTATTAATTATATGCAATAAAGTAAGACATGGGTCTTCGAACTTACAACCATCGCGTTATCAACATGACGCTGTATCCAATTGAGCTAACAAATGACGAAAAAAGGTGCTAACATTTACGTTAAAGTGGAGGCTTTTTTTTTTTTTCCCCAGTGTGACATGAAGACACGATGGCAAAATCCAATTTCAATAAAAATCTTAAAAAATATATATATATGTATATATTTATGTATGTATTTCGTATTTAAAACTTTTTATTTTGTACTTTTCTAATATCTAAAATATTTCGTGTTTTTAATATATAAGAAAAAAAAAAAAAAAACTCTTCAACAAAAAAATTTTCTTTTATCAATTGACACTTTTTCTACTAATTATCTGCAAAAACTAACACGCCGGATTTTCAAGGATCAAATTCTCGACCACTGCGTTATTAACTTGACGCTCTAACCAGCTAAACCAAGGAGCAACAAACGAAATAGCTTACATTTGCTTTAAAATGGAAGCGCCTTGTTTATTAGCATAACACGAAGACGTGATGGCAAACCCAATTTCACATAAAAATCTTCTAATTAAAGGCTTATTAATTATATTGAAATATGAAAATAATTAATGAATAATGATTTGATTTTTAAATAGAATTATAAGTTTTATTTTATTTATTATTATTTATTTTTATTATTATTATTTTATTTATTTTATTTTATTTTTATTTTATTTTATTTTTATTTTTATTTTTTTAATTTTTTATTTTTATTTATTTATTTATTTATTTTATTTTTTTTTGCCATGCATAATTGCATGTAATATTTTATAGGCACAATTGTAAATTAAAAATGAATGTAAACAACAATGGTTGTAATAGAAATATAAAAAACAAGTAAATTAACATTGCAGAAGAAACGGTGAACGTGAAAGCGAAATTGGGTTACATAATTGTGTTATTTAAAGCGGATTAATAAATTAACAGTTCAGAAAAGTTGCATTTTGGTGAATTTATTTAAATACATTTAAGTTAATAATAATAACAGAAAAAACATTAAAAAAAGAAGAAAAAAAAAAGTATTTTTAGTTTAATAAATGTGATATATTTAGCTAGTAAAACCCAGCTCTCTTTATGTTAATCAAGAACTTTTATATAATAAAAGCAGAAAAAAAAAAATCGTTTTATTATTTTAATTTGAGCAGATTTTTTTTTTTTTTTTTTTTTTTTTTTTAATTACAAAGCAGGATTTCTTCATTTTCAATTTATTATTTTTATGCTAAAATGCTGTCGGCTATATTAATCATGAAAAGAAATGGAATCAGACTTTATAAAAGCATAAAATAAGTTTATACATTAAATTAAAAGAATTTATCGCTTATTTTTAAAAAGAAGGAGATAAAATGATTTTATAATCGTTCATTATGATATAATTAATGAAACTGTCTTAAATTCTGTTTTAGATATTCTAGTTATTTTTATCTTATAGATATTCTATATCACGCATGTGACAAATGCTTAATACGAAATTAAAATTGTTCTTAAAGCAGCAGAGTTACATATATGTTCGTTAAAATGTTAAATGATTTTGTCTCATTAAACATTTTTTAGTAGAATTGAGATTGATTAAATAATTCTATTTTACGCACAATTAACTCAAATTATGAATAATAATAATATAAATAATTTCACATGAAATTCGCGAGCTATTTCTCTTTTGTCTAAAGGAAATAACAATAAGAATTTTATATTATAATTGTAGTAGCTAGGTAACATTGTTTGCCCTAGATATTCATTTTTCCCAGCATCGCACAAACTTGTTAGATTTTTATGAATCTACTACTTATAGCTTTTTATAGGGACACACACACACAAAAAAAAAAAAAACTTTATCGTTATGGAGTATGGGCTCAAATTATTTAGAGTGAGATAACATCTGAACGCCCTAGTCGATTGAGCTAAAAATCTATATACATGTTATAGGTTACCGTCACACGAACAATATTATTTTGGTAAATCTAACATTTATAGATTTTTACAGGACATGAAAAATCCTTTACCATTATGACCTATAAGCTCAAATTGTCGGAAATGCAATAGCGTTAAATTAAACATCATAGTATTTAGGGAAAAATACTCAAACTCTATAATAATTTTCTCTTTTATTTATTTAACGACTTCTTTAATTTATTTAAAAAAAGGTTTAATTTATTTAATGTCCTGAAAATCGAGTACAGACATTCCAGAATTTTATTATAATTATTATTATTATCAATGTTTTATTTTAATTAATTAATTAATTAATAAGAAAAATAATAAGAAAAATTTAAGTTAAAAACTAAGCAATTTTTATTTTCTAAGTAATAGATATAAAATTCTATACAAAACATAATTTAATTTAATACGACTGGATTCTTCCATATAAAGGTATGCTTTAATTGTGTTGCATCCCTTAGCAACCGTTACTACATCCATTTCTTAAAATCTTTTTACTACAGCTTTAGTATCGGACAACCCTGGCGAATTTTAAACTCTTGTTGCCGCTTTGGCGATGAATTAAAATGATTATCGCAACTGCTTAAGTAAAAACTTTGAGGAAAAACTTCTAAGCTATTTCGGGGTCAATTTTTTTAATTTTGTCAAAGTGGTCCTGTACTAAAGCTGTTCTATCCTTTCACATGATTTTTATCAATTTTATTTTAAATCTAGTTTTACTTCCTTACATACAAAGCATAAGGAAGTTTTGTAATCCTGATTAGCGTGGATTTTGCATCTCGCATACCTCAAAAGCAAATGATTAAAGAATAGCGTAAATTTACATTTTTTAACTTGATAAAAGAAAAAAAAAAATATTTTTAATTGGTCTAAATATTCAAAAATCGTAAAAAAAAGGGTGGGGGAGGGGGGGGAGTCCTCAGTTTAAAGTAAAAAAATAAATAAATAATGTTACAGTTTCTTTCTTTTTTTTTTTTTTTTTTTTTTTTTTGACATAAAAATATATTTATTTCTTTTTATGTCGGAAAATAGTTAACGCGTATTTTTGTTTCTTGTTTCATAAATTTGTTTTTCTTTTTTAATAATTTTAAAGTTAAAATATTGGCTTTATTTAACATCTTTTGAACATATTATCTGGATAAATAAAAAAATACGAAGTTAGCTACATTTTGTGCTGACTAATAAATATACCGATTTTCATAGTGATCGGTTGAATAGAGTAGCTTTGTATACAGAATTAAAATTTTATATATTCAAAGTTAAACACAAAAATGCACCGAGGCGAAATATTTGAATGAGAGCAATAGTCCTGTCGTACTAAAAAATAAATATTTTTTTAAGCAGAATTTATTTAATACTCGAGTCCTATTTTTGTGTCAGACTTTTCCTTTCTACATATTTGCAATGCATTCTGTAATTCTGCAAAATTGAAAGTTATCTGCAAATGATGACGACACTTCATTCTTGTTTTAGAGAAATAGGACTCTGGTAGAAAAAAAACAAAAATTGGTAGAAAACTCAAAACTTTCGTGCATTGATATTAATGATATTTGTACTTAAATAATTAATTTAAATCTGTATTTTAAACACTTCCTTACTAGATACGGAAATAATATGTTTATTTGAATATCTCCTTACCAGGTATGGTTTCAGAACAGAAGAGCGAAAGAAAAACGATTGAAAAAAGATGCTGGCAAAGGAAGGTGGGGTGAGTACTTCCGAGGGCATCATCCTCTCAAACAGGGTAGCGGTGGCGGCAGTGGACCTCCCACGTCTCCAGACAGCAGTATAGACAGAGCGGGTGATGATTCCCTTGAAATAGACCTCAGATCACATAAAGACTTCAGAGGTTTGTAGATTTTTCATATTGGTAACAGTTAAAAAATATCATTAAAAATGAAACCTTGTGAAACAATAATTTCCAGAACGACTATGTGAAAAATTTTGTTAATTTTCCTCTTTTATATCGGATACGTTCCTGATTTTTAAAGGTTTGGATCACTTTCCTGGGAATAACAGGTTATTCGCCCTGAAATGTTCCTGATTTTAGGAATTTAGTAGTATTTTTTACTGATATATTTTATGGTTACTGATATATTCAAAGAATTTTACTAGTAAATATTAGTCACAATAGCTGCCCAAAAGTTCCCAGGAAAATGTTGGAATTATTTTTTACATTGAGTAGATATAAAACAAAAACATAGTAAAAAGCAATCTTTATTTCTATTTAGGAACTTTTTGTAATGGAAATTTCAGTTTCTCAGGTCTTTAGTTTTATTTGTATACGTTACTTTAGAGACAAATTATATTACGTCGCTTATAAAAGGAAATGGTTTTTAAAACAGAAATTTTTACCTCTAAAAAATTCAACTTCATATTTTATGTACATTTTTAAAAGATTTAAAACATGTATTTTTCAGTTCAAATATGTAATAATGATAAGCAAAATATCAAATATTCATATTTCATTTAGCTATAGATTATGTTTAGGAAAATTAGAATATAGGCTAAATATTCTTGATAATTCTGAAAGTTACAACATACTTGTTGGTGTTATTATTATTATTATTATGTTAAAAGGGTATAAAATATTAAAAATTCAGTATTAAAAAACTACAAATTGCAGTTTTAATTCATTATGAAATTAGCCTTTTTGCATAATTTTCTATATTATTAAGTTTTTCTTTGTATGGGGATGTGTTAAGTGCGTACGAAGCCACATTTAAACGAAAATAAAACAATAAATCAATGTAATTTTCACTTATAATTTTTACATTTCTAATGCAATTATAATTTTTAAGAACGAAATTAAATATAGACACTCATAGTTCGCTGAAACTCTTAAAAAACGAAAACTTCTATTATGAAAAGGAAATTTTCGTCCTTTATTTTTAAGTATTTTACTCTTCATTAGAATTATTATTTTTTAATTGAAGCATACTATTATCATTCCTCTTCTCTATAAGGCATGAGTCAAAAGAGCGTCAAGAAGGTTTCTCTCTCTAGCGGCCTTGAGAGGAGGAAGTCTGTTGTTGCTCTTGAGAGTCTTCTGAAAGTTTTGCGGAAGTCTATGACGTTCGTAATCCTAAGGATTCCTTTTCATTGACAACCCCCACGCATTCGAACTTACAGACCCTTTGAGAACAAACAAAAGATATTTACAATCCCCGCCCAGATTCAAAAACCAAGCTACTATCTGCTCTGCAACCCTCCAAGTACCACCTGTTCACTACAACTAAATGCTAGACAGAAATCCTAGTGTATTATTTGGTTCTAAAATTGATGAGTAAGAATTAAAAGATAAAAATTAGTTTTTATTTGTTATTCTTCGAATTTATTAAAATATCAAAAAAAAAAAAATTACATGTAACGGGGAAACAGTCGCGAATTTAGAAATTAAAAAAAAACTAAGTTATCATTTATATTTAAAAAATAATTTATATATACAAAATAAGATTGTTTAATAAATTCCTTCTGACAATTACTTCAAAATGTCACAAAAAGGAAAAGTTGTTTAATATAGTTCCCAGATTATCTATGATCTATCTTAATTCATTATAATTCTAATGCAATATAATGCCTAATACAAAAAGAGAGGAAAAAAATGAAAATGTGAAAGTGAATATTTACCACTCTAACGAAGTCACTATACACGATTCTTCATAGAAATAAGTAAATACTCGCATCAACATTTATCATTTAACTAACTTTCAGTCAAAAACTTAAATCCCAATGAATGCCTAATTTGGTAGGTTTGTTTAGCATTAAAAGATGCTGTTTCATTGAATTTTTTTTATAAAGTAATTCCTATGTATCAAAACGTTAATTCAGAAAACATGATATTGGTTTTCTTACGATGCTGAGAAATAATTTAACGATTATTGAATTATTAATGATTATTCTAAGTGAATATGTTACACACAAAATAAATATGACACTTAATAAATATCTCATTCAAAAAGAGAAAATTCCTTTCGTTATAAGTAAAATGAAAAATAAGTTTATTGCAAGACGAGAGCAATTATATAAAACAAACGCTTGCACACAAACACATAGGCACAAATGCTATATGCATGTGCACATATAACTATGTTTGTGTTGATCATTTACAGTTAATAATGCTATCATCTTTGCTCGTTTTTCATTCGATAATATTTAATTGCCATATTCTCAAAATAGCTTTATTTTCAGATGACGATCTACGTGATTCCTATGGGACACCAATGGGTGGCAACTCCCAACTTGGTGGTGAAACGGACTCTTCAATGAGATCATCTCCACCTTTAGGGGCTCCGTATATGGGACCGTATCCAGGTACGCCGCCATACTTAGGTGGCAGTCCATATCCACCATATTATGGTCCTACAGAATTCAATGGAGGGGCCCCACCTCCTAGACCACCACATTTTCCGGAGTTCCCACCAAGTCCAGCGTCGTGGTTGGATGAAGTAGAAGCGCCTCCAAATGCTCCGGCACACTACTGAGGGAATCTTTTGGTGTGAACATGAAAACTAACAGTCCATTGATGAAAGCCGGATGTAATCCGACATATTTGTGATCATTTGGCGCCGTAGCACTATAAGATGCTAGAATATCATCAGTAATATTTAGAATGATACAGTTGCAGAAAGAGGATATAAAGCAGATGGGTTAATCAGAAGCGGTGCTTTAAATATGAATTATTTAAAATAGACTTTATTTTATCTTCTTCGATATTAAAACTATTGTATTTCTTTTTTTTTTTTCAATTCCTATATGATTCAAATATCAGATAACAAAAGTTAAAGGAATTGATACAGTTTCCAGCTCATTATACTTGAAAATATATACACGCGACATCAAAGTACTTTTTTTAAAAATCAGTATTTCGATTTTAATTTATTAAATATTGAGATTAATATTTAATTACATAAAATTTTAGCGATACGCACATTTGATTAAATCGTGTAAAGAAAAATCAGACATAATATCATGCTTAACGAATAAAGTTTATTTCAAATTAAAAAATTTCTTTTTTCTTTTCTTTCTATCTTTTCTTTTCTTTTCTTTTTTTTTTTTTTTTTTTTTTTTTTTTTTTTGTAATTTTTTTTTTTTAAATAAGTAGGCTTGTAATTTTCTTTTTTAAGTGTTTTTTTTTCTTTATTATTATTATTATTTAATGACATGCATATATTTTTTATTGAGCTGATCAAGATAATAGCAAATTAACCATTTCCTAAAAGCATTGATATCAATGATATCTGTCAAATGTTTTGGCTATATGTTTACATATACATAGAAATTCACCAATTTTTTATATACATTATTCAATAATTGCCCTGAAGATATATTGTGCAGTGTATTTTTATTTTTATTTTTATTATTATTATAATTATTAGATAGTCCATTTCTTCAAGTCTCATTTTCACTTCTTCCTGTGAAATGTATATATATGAAATATTTTCAAAAATTTCTCAGAAAAAAAAGGAAAAATATCCCATGAAATAATGAAAGATTTAATCAAAACAGAAAATTAAAATCCAAACGTGAAAGCCTGCAATGCACAACATTTCACCAGGGGTGTCGCATGAATATTGTATGCAAAAGGAAAGGTGAATTTCTGTCTATCTGTAAGCGCATAGCCAACAAATTTCAAGGATAGGTAAAAGTAAACAAAGCACGCTAACTTAACGATAATTTGAAAATAAATTTCTTTTAATTCGATAAATTCGTTTCAGAGTTTTTTTTTTTTTTTTTTTTTTTTTTTTTTACACTAAACTAAAAACTAAATTATAAAGATGATGAAAAGTAATAATTTCGTTCTAAAACAAAATATTTATTTCAGAATGCCCACAAAATTATTATGATATACATATATATATACGATATCTATCATTTATATATATATATATATATATATATATATATATATATATATATATATATATGTATATTCATTTTAAATAAAAAATAAACCCTATTATGGAATTTAAAAATAACAGATTTTAAAATCTCCAAAGACATGAAATTGTTTGGAAAATCGACAAGTGTTTGACTGCGCCCGCAGATATTTCGGAAACGCCGAACCACGTCGTTGCGTTGGTATTATTAAAGGAAATGAGATCAACTAAGATTCCTGGCCTAAGAGAAGTCGTGGTTTCCGGTACACAGATACGAAAGTAACATTTCCCTAATAAAAGCAATTGACCCAGGGCCAGTAAGGCAAACACATTTACAACTTACTTGCAATGGATTATTAACGGAATTAAAGTTCCCATTACAAGTCCTGACTGTATCTAATTTCTTTTCCGGATTCACTATCAAGTTCGTAACATTAATTGTGGGATAATGTAATGGTGAGAAAACACTTCTTGTCGATTTAAAGTAACTGGTCATTCTTAAAAACAACAACAGCAGCAGCAGCAATAATAATAATAATAATTTGGAGGACAATTTTTGAGCTAAATATTTGTTGAAATAAAGTTACCGTTATCGATACTATAACTGAATGTTCTACTGTGCATTATTATTATTCATTTATTTTAGACCTTTACCTTCTAGTTTTCTAAAGAATTTTTCAGAGGAGTAGTTCCGTTCTTTGTATACGTAGTACGCTGTTAAATACATCAAAACTATTAATAACCTTGGGAGAAAGAAAGAAAAAAAAAACTTCTATTTTCCGTTTGTAAAAATAAAATAGAAGTACATATGTTATTATTATTTTTTTTTTAACTATATTTAACGATTCAAAATTAAGTTTACAAACTATAAAAATCATATAACATATTTCAATTCCACATTAAAAAAATAAAGTAAAATAAATAAATAAATAAATAAAAATAGAAATTTTTATCGTTTTTTAATAAATAGCTAATAAAATAAATGTTACTGGGAAAAAAATCTAACAGTTGTACTGATAAAAGTCAATAAGTCAATTATTATTAAATATAAAAGTTCTGTTTTACTTGATGTTTTGTGAAAACCCAGTGGTAATAGATATATCTACACTAAGAGACAAAAAAAAAAAAAAAAAAAAAAAAAAAAAACGCCGCACTTAGACATTTTTTATTTTTATTATTTTTTTTTTCTTTCTGCAATCGCCAATTTTATTATTTTAAAAGTTAATTTTCGAACAGATTTTATTACGTTGTGTTCCACGTACAATATAGGTTGAGCCACGTATTAACAACACGATGTAATTGTTCGAAAAATTGTAATTTTAGAAAGTATTTCAAAAACAGCAAGAATAAGGCATTTAACGATACCACAAAAAATATTAATTTTAGAGTGAAAATCAAAAAAATTTTAATACGCGGTATGTCAAAATGATTTAATGTTTACAAAATATTGGTGAGCTGGTTTTTAACAAAATATATAAAAATTTTTGGCTGTTTAAACTGGAAATTTGTCTCTAGTCGGCCACGTTGCTCGTCCTATCGAGATGACCGCAAGTTAAAAAGCCAATGCTTAAAAAGTCAGTTTCTATTACATTTAGAACATAGAAGGAATTCAGAAAAAGTGTTTAGTAAAACCATTTCTTTAAATACAGTGCAAGAATTATTAAACAAAGCAAGATTAAGTGCCAGAAAATCTGAAAAAAAAAAAAAAAAAAAATCCATTCTTAACGAAAATAATTAAGAGAGCAAGACATCAGAGGGTTAAAGGAAAAAAAAAAATGATCAGCTAATTATTGGACTGAACTGGTTCTCTTTGATGAGTCAAATTTAACTTATTTCGAGCTGACGGAAACAAACAGGTCTGATGACGAAAATATGACCGACTTAATGAAAATCGCACTTTTAAAACAGTGCATTCTTCGTACATTATGATACGAAAGTACAAAATTTTTCAATGAGCCGGACAAATTTCCATGTACAAGGGATCAATTAATCCGAAATATAAAACTCGGTCCTTAAAAAAAATTTTGCTTGACCAACTATTTTGGAGGTATTTCAGACATTTCTACAATCAACATTTCAAGAAGATAATGCACCTTGTTACATGGCACCTGCGGTACATTTATTTGATTCAAGTTGTTAAAATTACCTATCTATTCCCATGAGCATCTATAATTTTGTAAGTTATAATAAGTTTTTTTACTTAAAGTTAAAACTCACAAAGAATATCGTAGAATTTCTTCTTTACTAGACCTGAAAATAGTCCTAATCTCAATACGCTCGAAAATTTAGTCTATAAAAGAGGGTGGGTATTCGAGATTTGTAGCCTACAACTTTGCAAAAACTAGAAAAAATTATTTATGATATTTGGCACAGTGAAATTTCTGAGTTTCATGTTAAAACACTGTAAAATACTATGCCATTACGCTTTAAAGCAGTAATTCCATATAAAGGTGGAATTATCCAATGCAGAATACATATTTTTATTAAGTAATTGTTTATATCTAACAAATAAATAGTTTTGTTTCAGACATTAAAATATAACGTGTGTATTTCATATAATAAATCATAATAGAATACAAAGTATATGTTTATTATATTACGTTTAAAAAGAAAAAATTATGTAGATTTTTATTAAATACCTCGTAGAGTGTAATAAAGCGAATTACTAAATCAAAAATGTACATAGGTATCATGTTGTAAATTCTGCATTATATAAACATAATAGCTTTATTTGTTTTAATCATTAGTTTTTAAGTTATTACAAACACAAAAGGTATAAGTCAATTTTTCTGCTGTGCGGCTTTTTTTTTTTTTTTTTTTTTTTTGTCCCTTAGTGTATATTTTGGATTAAACTTATGTTGTAATATTAATTAATAATGCTATTATTACATTTTGTAAAACATAAATATATTTTTTTTCAATTATCATTAATTGCCATGCTAAAAAATGTACCAAAATAAATTATACCTATCATTTGATTGTGGTTAAAATTATCAAAACGTGTGTATAATTAGTTTATTGCTTGCTTTTATATTTGTCAATTTAGAAGTAAATGTACGTATATATATATATATATATATATATATCAGGCAACATTAAGGACCTGCAGTATGAATCTAATTTAATGAATTAATTCATGGTAAGAAATTTATCGTAAATAAATCACTTTTTACTAATAATTATTGCAAACTTCTTTTAAAACTAACAACAGTTTAAATCAAATTCCAATAACTTGTATTTTAAATGTTAGAATGGAAAAAATTTGTATTTTGAAAAAATGGTAAATGTAAAAACAAAAAGAAAAAGTTATAAATGTTTATAATAATAAATTTGAAATTAGGTAAAAGAATAGAATGTTTTTCAAAACAACAATTGAATACTGTAAGAAAGCCGAGTATCATAAATTATCACCATTGGTGCAATGGAAAATATCTAAAAGCCAGAAATCACGACTTCCATAGCGGTAATTGAGGGAAGTATGATGAAAAACTTTCTTCATCATTTTTATTGTATAAATAAAGACGAATGTGAATAAGAATAAACTCATAAACTCACCATTAAATCTATTTCGTTACATGTGAAGAAAAGAGAGCTTCTTCTGTTTATGACCAGAAATGGACGGTGATAAGCGCAGTGTGGACTTTCATTTTTACATGTCTGTATGTGTGCGTCAATCTATCTGTGTCCATTTTGCTGGAAAGAAACTGCAAGCATATATCTAACTAAAGTGTGTTAACGAATTGTTTGAGAAAATGTTGTTGAAAAAATGAATTATATAAATGTATGTATGTATGATGTATACATAAATTTGTTTAAATTTACATGTTGTAAGAAAAGAGGCAAAATTTACAAAATTTATGACTGCTTTTGATGCTAGTCCCTCTCTCTCGCTCTTTTTTTTTTTTTTTTTTTTTTTTTTTTTACTTTTATGTCAATTTTTGTCTATATATTATGAGAAAAATAAAATGTTTCAACCATTAAACAAATATCTTTAAAGCAGAAAATATTGTCCAAAATATTGTACAATATTGCTGATACAAAAGATAAACCATTTCAACAAAGTAATCTTTAATCTTTAAAAATTTCATTTTCTTTTTCTTTTTTCCAAATTTTTTTAACAGTATTTCCGATTATCTTTCTGTTAATAAAAAGGAAGAGTGAAAAAAGAAAAAAAAAAAGGTTGTTAAATAACGTACGCAGATGCTTACTCTTCGTGCACATGTGTTCATTAAATAAAAAATATAAATAAATAAATAAATAAAATAAATGAGAGGAAGAAACAGAAAAAAAAAAAAAATTAAGAAGAAGAAGAAAACTTTGGCATCTATACCGTCAGCAAATTTTGATCTTTTTTTGCCTTTTTTCTTTCAATATGGCTAGTGTAAATATTGAATGTTTTATGTAAATAATGTAACAGACTAAAAGAGATTGTGTATATTAAAATCCATGTCATATATGTTTATTTAATTTAGATTATCTTTTTGTTAAATATATTACTTATTCTTAGATTTAAGATTGTTGTATTACAAGAGAATTTGTAACTCGTCAGACATTTATTTTTCTCATAGTGTCATATTTTTTAACTGAAAACTATCTGAAATAGTTAAATTCCGTTTTAAAATCACCAGAATTTAATGATTAACCTAATTAATAATTCAATAACTATAATAAGTCATGTATTAACTAAACTTATTTTCTGAGTATTTAATTAAATTTTCATCAAGTTTAAAGCAAAATTTTCAAAAATTCAAAATCAGAAATTGAAAAACGAAAAAAAAAAAAAAAAAAAAAAAAATCTTGAATTACAAAACCTAAAATATAAATCTCAGATTTTTTTTTTTTTTTTTTTTTTTTTTTTTTTTTCTTTATCAGTATTTTTATATGTTATGTATTTTCCAAAATGTTTTTAATTGTTAGTTATATATTTATTTACCGTTACATGTATTATTTTTAAAAGTTCATAGTTTATTTTTTTTAATTTTTTTTTTCTGTAAAAAAGAAATAAAATAAATAAATAAATAAATAATGCATTACATAACATTAATATTGTAAATTGCATTGCAACTAAAATAATATTTTGATTTAAAAATTTATTTAATCTTATTATTTAAATATGAAGATATTTTTATTTTTTTTTTTTTGTTTTTGAATGAATGTGATCTAATTTATTATTTTTACTTAATCATATTATTTATTTATTTTATTTATATATTTATTTATTTATTTTGACAGAGTTTAGCTAATCATTGAGAACGTTTGCATTTCAAAACTTTTCTTATGCATCTTGGAAGTCGTTGAAATAATAAATTTTGTCCTTTTCTTTTTTTTAATAGTTTTTTTTTATATTTGCTTTTTGATGCTTTTTTATTTACTAATTCTGTTGCAACCTTCACTCCCCATTACCCTAAAAACCAAATAATTAAACTTCCTAGTAATTTTTGTAAAAAAAAAAAAAAAAAAAAAAAGTCTAAGGAAAAGTTCAAATTTATTTTTATTTTTATTTTTATTTTATTTTTTTCTTTACCTTAATAGATTATATTTTTTGTTTCTTTTTAATTATTTTATTATTATTCGTTAAAATAAAACAATGATTTTAATAAAGATTTTTAAAAACAAAATACTCCTTTGTTATATATCAAACTATATTATTCTGTCATTCAAAATTTTACACTGCGTGAAACTTTATACAAGTTATTAATATTTTAGAGAATGAAAGGTTGTTGTCCCATTGTCTACACATGTTCCTACTTTTTATCGTAAGATCTCGTTGTAGTATTTTATTATTTGAAATGTACTACAGGCTTTGAAAACACATTTTAAAAATAATTTTCAAATAACATAATTTATTATTGTAATCTTATAACAATAATAGATTGTATTAATATAAGATTATTTTTTATATTATTTGTAACCCATGAAAAATAATATAATTAATACTATGTTATTAGACACTTAAAAAAATATGAGTATTTTTATTTATAATAATTATTAGATTTTTCGTGTATACTTTTCTTTTTCAATGATAAAGACATTAATTTATATTCTAGTATTTTTTAAAATGTTTAACCATCTATAAAAAGATCGAAAAAAAAAAAAAATTAAATTAAAGTTGAATATATTTTGAATTATTGATTCGTAAATTTCAATTTAAGAATGCACAAGAACTGATAAAAATTATAAAAGATTACTGTTTCATATCTTCAGTAAAATAAATCTTTTATCAGAGCACAATACTCAAATTAATAAATATGACGTGGTTAACTTACACACCCATGTGATTAAAATCAATAAATATGTAATTTTAAAAAATTTCCAACTACATTCATTTTCTTCACACCATACTTAATACATTTTCCCATTTTCTTCCCACTTAATTAACATCATTTTTATTAAATAAGGATTATTCGATAAATTCTTACTTTTAAAAAATAGGGATTATATAAAGCAAAATATTTTATATCTACATGAAAGGAAATAAATAAAATAATAATATTTGTAAAACCCAACTTCTTTTTACAATCAACTAAATTTCATTTTTATTCTGACTCTTGCTCATATAAATTAATTTTAACTGCAAAACAAATTCTGAGATCCTTAACGGGAAGTTAACGGATAAACGGGGATGGTTAACAAAGATTCACCCATCTTCGACGGCAACCAAATGCCCTGTTACTGTAGGTACCAAAATTACTCATAACCTAATGCATGTTTTTAAATTACGTTTTCACAATCAAAAAATTCCTAACCGTTTAATTTGCTGTCGTTTCCCAAAAACTGATGTATTTTAATTGTTTTAATATTACTTTTTAAAGTTGTATCATGCGAAAACTGAACTAACTACATTTTTTGCACTTTATAATTTTAAAATCAAATTATAAAAATTAAGACGGTTAATTTTTGGAAAATAAGAGCAAATTAATCAAAAGGAATTTTAAAAAATATATTAAATAACGATTAATTTGGGTAATAAATTTCTCAATAGAACAACATGGGATTCGGCTAGTCTGTGACAATCGTCGAAGAGTCGCCTTAATCATTGAAATCGTCTCAAAAACAAAAACTGTTCTGCATTTCTTATTTTATGCAGAAAATATGTCAAATAGATTTTAAACTAAAATAAAAATATATACCAATCAAAAACTATTAAATCAATTGAAAGTACATACGCCTCTTATTATGCAACCATCTAAAAACTATCTGCAAGAAAAAGGAACTATCTAAAAACCCGTAAACATATCAGGAAGCAGTTATATAATAAGCTTAAAGTAAGAATAACTCACAGAAACTTTGGAACAATATGCTTGATTCATTGAAAATATATGTCATCATTAGCAGAAGAATTCTTACTTTATTAGTGACTTTCATTAATATACGACATCTCGTTCATTTTATTACACGCTATAATTTTAACACAGTAATTCTTTTTTCAAAAAATAAAAGTAATAATTATAAACAGGAAATTTTCAAAGACAAATTAATAAACTTGTTAGAATAACAACAGTAGCAAAATAATAATAATAACGGAAATAGTTTTAAACACTCAACATTTTAAGGCATTTCCCTTCGATTCAATTAAGAAAAATAAATAAATAAAAATAAAACTTGCTTTTGTGAAATCAATTCCTGCAATATATATTACATATGTATATGTATGTTTACTTGAGATAACAAAAGAATTGAGATAATTGTAGTTCTTGAAAAACAAAATTGAGCCTATTATAAGTTTTTTTTTTTTTTTTTTTGGTACAGTTACAGTCTTTGAAACAAACCATTTTTTTACATGGTCATAATTGAAGATATCTTTCTGAAGTCAGGTCGAGGTTTCTGGAGAGTCGATCATTGAAATCAATAAGTAATTCTGTACTGTAGAAGCTCCATATACTTTCACGTGAAATACCATCTTGACTTCTGTAATTTAATCAATATTGCACTCAAAAATGTCTTTTACTGAAGCTTTGAAACAGTTGAATTATGTATTTATTCTACTTATTTTTACCTATAGTATGGCCCACTGGGTACACATCTAAAGATATTTGCTGATACCGATGTACATTATCGAGACGATTATTTTGTCACAGGTTATGGGTGGAGAGAGTCTTTATGGCATGATGGTTTAAAAGAATTATTTAGATAAATAAGTTTTCCTCCGAAAAATGTATCTTCGTTTTTTAAATTAGTTTTAACAACAAATTTTGTGTGTGTGTGTGTGTTTTAAAGGCACATAGTTCCACACTGAGAAAAGTTAAATATGGCAAAATATTTTTAAACAATTCTGGTATCGAGAATAATTTTACAGTTGGACAAATACTTTTTTTTTTTTTATTATTATTATTATTTTTTAACACCAAAGCTTTTTTTATGTTTTTAAATATCTTAGTATTTTATTAAAAAAAAAAAAAAAAAAAAAAAAAAAAAAAAAAAAAGATGTTAAAATAAGTTTAAGTAATTGCGTTATTAGATTATAATACTACCCTTCCCTTACATTTGGTGTATTAAAATTCACATCACGATGCTGTCTATCGGAATCAGTTCATATCTTACGTTGCATGCCCAGTGAATAACTTATGTTCATATAGAAGCTTATACATTCTATATTGTTAAAAATAGAAATTTTATTATTATTATTTATCTTATGTATTAAAAATATCTTATTGTTTGGTGCTTTTTTTTATTATGGAGATGCTAGGCGATTGTTTCTTTCCAGACGATATGCTCGGATGGTTTCTGTGTAATCATCGTCATTTTTAATACACCTGGGCACAATAAACTAGTCAATTCTGTAAATATGTGTGTTCTGTGTCATTTATCGTTATCATTATCCTATTCATATATACATAATTAAACTTCCGTTTTAAAAAAATATTCAGCAGCTATAATTGGCGAGCTTATGCTACCAAACTGGTATTCATGAGATGATCTCACAGAATTAAAAAAAAAAATTAATAAATAAGTAAAATTAATAAATAAAAATTGCTCAAAATGCCTGTAGACAGCATTTTACACGGAAAATGTGAGATGGATAAATAATACTCATGCAATATGAATAAAAAAAATTCTATATTTATCATTCAGTTTTTGATTCCGTGTGAGACATTTACTTTGTTAAACTTGCTATTTTTTCTGTGCAAAAAGCCGTCTGGTGGTGAGTTTTTAACTACCAAAAAAAAAAAAAAAAAATCCCTTTAACACGTCTCAGGATTCACCTACATACAAAATTTAGTATCAATCTACTCGCCCGCTTTAGCTGCAAAATACTGTTTAAAACGACAGTTAAATTATAACCACTCTGTGTGTAAAATAAAATCGCGTCAGAATATATATGAGAATGAGCTTGGTGAACAACCTCTCTCGGTGTCAATCGTAACTTTTCTTGTTATCGCTTACCTGGAAGCATATTCCCATACCCTACTTGATTTCACGTATAAGGGAAAATCGAGACAATTTCATTGGTTCACTCCTACGAGATCATCCAGCGACCATGCCTACCAATATCCTAATTAATATCCCGTAGTTTTGTTAGTCCCATAATTTTTTTTCACACCGGTAAATTTGTAGAGTAATAGTTTCCAAATGCATTTACGATTAAATAAAAAAGAAAATACTCTAAGCAAATACTGGTGTGGGAAAAAAAAAAAAAAAAAAAAAAAAAAAAAAAGGCGGGTCTAACAATACTACGGAATATTAATTAGGATTTTGGCAAGTAACCGTATAGTGGGCAAAGGTAGAAGCAATTTTTCACCTCCCATGTCACTACTGATATTCAAGTAATTAAACAACATTACTTCAAAAGTAAAATTAATAAATTGCAGATGTAAGTAACAAAAAATATGGGAGGTATTTAATCAACTGGGGCAGAAGCTACAATTTTTCACATTATTCAAGATTTAGTAGAAGCGTTACTGTTTTGTAAAACGGTCTTCAAATAATTCCTAATCTTCCTGCATTTAAAGAAAATATTTATTTACTGTACTTTCAACAAAGAAAAGAGGAAATAAAATTAATGCTACACGATAATAAGTATCACAGTTTTCAATAATTTTTAAGAGGCGTGGGGAAATTTTCCTCAATTTCAAAACAGAAATTTAATATAATTTTTAAATATATAGAAAAAAAAAAAAAAAAAAAAAAAAAAAAAAAAAAAAAACAATATTTTCAAATACTATATGTGCAGAATTGAATTTGTAAGGAAAATATATAATGTAAGAAATAAAAATTAAGGAAATAATTTGGTATGTCACACACAAGACTTTCTTTTAACCTGCATTTCAATACTATAAAGTTAGATTAAAGATTATGTCGTAAGATCAATGATGTAAGATAATAAAGTTAAATCTAATTTTAAAATAATTTCAAATAGCTGTATAAATAGCTTTATTTGACATATAATTATGTGTGTGTGTGTGGGGGGGTACCATTCCCCTTCAAACTCCGTTCAATTACAGTGCCTACATTTATTTAGAAATAAATAAATAAATAAAATTCAAAGCTGTTATTAATTTGCCTTCGGACTTGCAAATTTTCATCAATTTTTTTAAGTGGCAAATTAATATGAAATTCGAACTACCAAATTTGAATTACCTGCAGTTTTTTTTTTTTTTTTTTTTTAAGTTATACAAACAGATACATAACAGTTACTTATACAAATCAACCTCTAAAAATTGAACTTTTGTATTTAAGGCGTCTGAAAACGTGATATTATACAAAAAACCAGAAGTGAAAATAGAATTTCAAAAATACTGTATTTACAGTATTGGTATGAAAAATTATTTTTTCTTCTTTAGCAGTGTTCGTCGACATAGTAAAATGTAGTAAAGCACATCCATCAATTACATTCAATAAAAAAGAACGTTTAGCTTAATTTTGGGTATCGTTGTATATTTTCTATAAACTATATGCACATCACATTGTGTACTTAAATTTAGCTTTATATGTAAAACACCTAACACAAAATGAAATACACTTCTAGTAATTTCCAGGTGTAGCTCCAATATATCCAAATACTTTGGGTAGATGAATGATGAATATTTCCATACCGCAATCTACACAAAACACATTTTTATGCATATAAAAAAGTATGTTCATTTCGTTTTATTTGGGGCAGCCTATAGACGTCACACAGTACTTACCAGAAATTTCCCCCATAGATGTAATGTATTTGAATTTTCTTGGATGTCTCTGTACACGAACAATTTGCTTGACCTCAACGAAAAGTTTAGTGTAGCATTACACTGCTACACAGATTTAGAATACCGAGTTAGTATTTCTTGCTTCTATTTGTTCTTGAAATATATTAATAACAAACACACAGCCACACTTACAAATCAATCGCTAAATTCATGACTTTCGGATTTAGGAGACTTCGAAAAATGTAAGTATAATAAAAACTCAATTTCGGAAGTTTGACCCACAAACAATATTTTCTCTGCTATATAAGAAAAAGTAAAAAAAAAAAAAAAAAAAAAAAAAAGTGGGTTATTTTATCCAATAAATAAATTACAACAGTGGCATTACCTAAATACGCTCGACATTACCAAACTAGTTGGCATAGGTGGACTCTGCTCAGTTCCCCATCATATTTAAGTTCGCATAAATTTCTAGTGCGAAACATATTATAATCATGTTAAGAGAAATGAATTTGACCAACGCTTGACACAGTGACAGAATGAAATCCCCGCCTATTAGGCTATCCACCATTAATTTCCATACATTTATCTTATTCTAATCTATTAGTTTATTTTATCAGGGTCAATTCCGTTGTTTAGTTTTCATGCTACTATTTATAATGCAATAATCCTCAAAGTTCCTTTTTATATGAAAAATTTTCAATTTCGCTATGTTGATAAAATCTTAAATTACGAATACGAAATTTTCCTATTAGAATATTTGTAGTCAATTATGCTCAAACAAGTATCATATAAATGTTATTTTGAAGTTGTCTGATATATTTATGATCCTCAAAATGGACGTTAATGCTCAATTTTGCCATATTCTGCCATGTTAAGTAAATCGTAAATTCCAAGTAACTAACGAATTTTTTAAATTGGATAAATCATAGACTATGATATTCATGCCAGTATCCTAAATAATATTTCAAAAGTGGTTTGACATTTTTACGATGAAAATATTCCTCAAGATGGACGTTTATGTGAAATTTTGCCCTATTCTGCCATATTAAGAAATTCGTAAATTTCCAATAACTTGTGAAATTTTCATATTGGAAAATTCATAGTCAATAATATTCATGCCAATATCCTAAATAATATTTAAAAAGTAGTCTGACATCTTTACGATGAAAATATCACTGAAAATTGGCATTTATGTGAAATTTTGCTCTATTCTGTCATGTTAAGAAATTCGTAAATTTCCAATAACTTACGAAATTTTTATATCGGAAAATTCATAGTCAATAATATTCATGACAGTGTCTTAAATAATATTTCAAAAGTGGTCTGACATCTTTTCGATGAAAATATCCCTCAAAATTAACGTTTACGTGAAATTTTGCCTTACTCTGCCATGTTAAGAAATTCGTAAATTCCAAATAACTTGCGAAACTTTCAAAGTAGCATGTTTATAGTTAATAATGTTCATTCAGAATTCGAAACTGATATTTTAAAACTATCCTGACATTTTTAAAGTAAAAATTTTCTACTTAATGGAGGTTTAAGTGAAATTTTGCCCTATTCTGCCATGGGAAGAAAATCGTAAATTTACATTAACTTACGAAGTTTTTTAATTCAAATGTTGCAAACGAATAGGGTCTTTACCAACGTCGAAAGTAATATTTTAAAACTAATCTGACTTCTCTGTGACTATTTGTTCTTAAGGTATCGTGTACACAGACTAACAAACTAACTAACGGACTAACAAACTAACAGACACCCTACAGACGGACACCATACAAATTTTGTCATTTTCGGATTCCTCACACCTGAAAACGTGTAAAAATGTCAAAAAAGACGAGGTCGAAATTTTCACGATTACCTAAGTTCCCCATACCTATAGTACAACGGGGAACTAATAATACCAATCTGTTTTCTCAGATGAAATTTTACATTGCAATAAGCGGGAATGCGTAAATAAATATAGTTTTTTATTTCCACTTTTTAAATTGTTCAATACCCATAAAAAATAAACCCATCGAACATAGCATCATTGCTCTCAACAATTTCATTTTCAAAATGTAAAGGCAAATTCTCGGTTATAATATTGGGCATAGGGCAACTCCGCCGAAAAATTTATCAGCTGTTTCCCCCAGCAGGACAACTCCGCCGCATTCCTTTCTGCCGTTTTCCCTCGATAGGACAATTCCGCCGAATGAGGGGGGGAATGCATTACCTTTGGCGAAATAAAAGTTGGCGAGAATGCTAAAACTTCAGGCTTTCAACTTTTGTTAAAAATAAATACACAAAAGAATGGTAATAATCTATATATTAATTCGCAAACATGAAATTTGTTGTACGTTTTTAACATATTAATTATGGGGGATTGAAAGTAGCATTGTTAGAAAGTTGTCTTTAATGAGAATTTAAGGGAAAAGAAAATCTCTTATTAGAATTTCAAAGAGGCATTCAAAAATACCTTTATTTTTATGTATTTTTTCATTTTATACACGTAATCTTTTGTATTAAAATTTTTTATAGGTTCAATTTGTCGATTTCTTAAAATCCAATAAAAAGCATAGGCACAGTAATTTGTATAGATGTAACTTCCCTATATTTTCAACTACAGATTTTTCATTTTATAAGGCAACAACCTTTAGAGTGTTATAAATGCTTATTGACTAAACGAATGCAAAACCGTAATTTAATACTATTGAACATGGAGGGGAAAAAAAAAAAAAGATTTGATTTATTAGTTTTTATTATTATTATTATTTATTCATTTATTTATGATGTAATTATTATTATTATTATTATTATTATTTTTTTTTTTTTTTGGGGGGGGGGTGATTTACGTCAGCTATAATTGGAAAACATTTTTTTTTTTTTTTTTTGTTAAATATAAAACGTAATGCATTCTAATTAACTGAAACTTGATTACTTATTTTTGAAAAGTGTATTTATTACTACATGCTGATTCATTATGAATGCATATTGGACGAAAAACGACATTGCTATGTGCTGCAATTTAACTCTATTTACGGAAAGACCATATATCAACTTTTATGCTATATACCGGCAACAAAGTTGCTATATAAAATAGATATCATGAAAGATAGTAGAGAAAATACTGTTTTTGGGTCAAATTTTTGAAATTGAGTTTTTTTATATTTATACGTTTTGAAGTCCCCTGAATCCAAAAATTATGGTTTTGCGGTTGATCTATGTGCCTGTTATTAGAATATTCTAAGAACAAATAATAGCAGAAAGATCTAACTCGATATACTAAATATGTATCGTAAGGGAAGCTTCACTTAAGTTTTCGTTGAGATCAAGCAAATTATTCGTGTATAGCCCCTTAACGCGCGGTGTCCTCGCTGCGAGGACGCAAAATTTAAGATCCATCTGCAAAAATTCATCCCGGAAATTTTTTAGCAAAACTTTACGTTTATAACATAGCAGAAAAAGCCGTTTTTTTTTAACCTTAAAATTTAAAATTTCTTTTAGTTTAATTTAGTTCATGAATTCCGGTGGCAGTATAATTTAAATGATCCGAATTGTCTTGCGCCGCAAAGGGTTAAGGGCATCCAAGAGAATTCAAATACATTACGTATATGAATGAAATTGCAGTTAAGTAGAGTTTCCCATCTACAGGCTGCCCTAAACCAAATGAAACGGATGTATATTTTTTTATATGCATAAAAACAGGTTTCATGTAGAATATGGTATGAACATCATTCACCGTTCGTTGACAGGGCTACACAAAAGAAATAAATTATAGTGGAACAGTACTTGAAAATTGATGGAAGTGTATTTCAGGTTGCACTATGTGTTATTATTATAGATTTATATTTTTCCGCACCATGTGATTTGTATATTAGGTTTTAGAAAAATGCACAGGGCTGACACTATTTAAGTGCGAACATTCTTTTTTATTAAATGTAAATAGTGGAAGTGCTTTACTATAATATTTTACCAAGTCCAGGAAAACTGATCAGAAATTGAATACAAATCCTCATAACCATAACAATGTAGGTCTTTAAACTGAATATTTATCACTTGTTTTTTGTATATTTGCAAGTTTTGAGGTTTCCTGAATATTGGAGTCAAGTTTTTAACGTTTGATCTTTGTCTCAGTCTCTTATTGGAGTAACTTAAAAACAAATAATTTCAGGCAATTCAGAAGTTGTATTTGGTAGTTAATATAAGCTGTTAGCAGAAAAGTTTGATCGAAATTGATAAGTTTCAACGAGTAATGCATGTGAAAGTTGTCTAAATAATTTTATGTGAACTTTTAAGTTTAAATACAGATTTGGATTATAGATAAATGTTGGAACAATAATTAAATGGAAGGATGGGGTGGGGGGGAGTAGCCTTTTTACGCATTATTTGTCAAATAAAGCTGTTTCGAAGCGTAATTTCACTTGTTTTTAACGTAGGTTTATAAAACAGTACTTCGTTATCTTACCCCTTAATCTCCAATTAGTATTTCTAGTATTAAATTGTACGGTAAGCCGTGTGAGTAACATACAAAATTATTATTAAACTGTTGACATATTATTTCGATACAGACAGTATTCTTTGGTATTGAAAGGATCAGAAGAAGAAAGTAAATGGATACAAACGTTCATAGGTTCCGGTATTTCATTCAAAAAAAAAAGAAAAAGGTTTATCCGTTAAAGCAACGAAATTGTCATGAAACATAAAAAAGAATGAAAAGTTCAAAATCATTTTTAATGTCTCTTAAAATATTCAAATAATAACTTTTAGCAAAAAGTAAACGCAAAAAACAAATAAAATTAAAAAGCATTTTCTTTAAAATTAAAAGCAAAATTAATGTATAACAGAAAAATGACTAGTACAAATAAATAATATCGTTTCAAAATAACCATTGAACTTTTCAGCAATTTCCATGTCATTTCAATTGAAGAGTCCAGTTAACATTATATTTTTCTAATTTATGATAGTGTTTAATTATTGTTTTGTGAACATTTATTTAAAAAAAAAATGATTTAAGAGGAGTACAAGTGTAAAAGTTAAATTCTTTTCAAATTTCGGAAAGTATTTTTCAGATTTCCACACTGTTCTTTGCATTTAAATATGTAAATGTTATGCAATAAAAGATAAATTCTTTCTAAAGGGGATTTGTCAATAATGTAAAGGATAATTGTTTTTCAAATTTCAAAAAGTATTTTTCACTCTTCCACACAGTTGTTTGCATTTCAGTGTATAAATGCCATACAGTAAAAGATAATACTTTTCCTAAATGATCTGTCAATCAATTTCGACATTTCTGAAAGCTTCACGATGCTCATTTATTGCAAAGTCAAGCGGGGGAGGGGGGGATTATATAATTATTTTGCATGACTATTGTACACGAAGATAGGGAAAAGGTTATACAATTATTCTTATTCCGTGAAAATGTCACAAACCTGTTATATTATTTTATCAAGGATTGCCTTTCTAGAGTACACTGACAAAATCTGTAGTGAAACTATAATAATCAATTTATAATTCTTATTACTAAAAGTAGTTCATTTAAACGAGTTATTTGCGGGCATTTCTGTTCCATAATTATCTTCTGTTCCATAATAATCCGTCTTCCATCATTGACCCAGAATTCCATAATAAAATTCTATATACATTAATACGTGGGCTCGTATTATTATTATTATTTTATTATTTTATTTATTTATTTATTTATTATTTATTTATTTTTATTTTTTTTGGGGGGGGGAGAGGTATTTTTCGTGGTAAAATTTTCTTTTTTTTTTTTTTTTTTTTTTTTTTTTTTTCAGTTTCCCAACAAAATCAGCTATGTTACTAAAAACTATCTTCTGAATGTTCCTCCAATATCAACTAGTATGTTGTAACCACCATGAAACTTTCTTCTACATTTTTTCCATACAAATTATTCAATAAAATTAATATTTATTAAAACTATTTTCCACGATATATACAGACGGAGATGATTTTCATCGCACAGAATTATTACTGTTGTTATTACTGTTATTTATCACTATTGAATAAAAAATTTAAGAAATTAAATTAAAGAAAATAAGTAAAGAAAATTTAATATAAGTTATTATAAGTTAAGTAATATATATTTGAATATTATGTTAAGTAAAGAAAATTTAATTTCTTATTTATCCTTTAATAATTTTGTAAATGTAATCGGAATAATTTAAACTAAGATGTACATTTTTCTTAAGTTAATTTTTACTTGAATTTTATGATATTCAAGTGCTACACGAAAATTAGAAATAAATTTATTAATAGCAGAATTTATTAATATGATTAAATAATTGTCAAATAAAAGAACGTATAATAATAATGAAAAATAAAATTAAATGCATGTTTATGAGTAAAATTTTTTACCCATATTTTGGTTAAAATCTATTTTACTTTTACTCATCTTTCCAAAGCGAGGGGAAAGGCTTTTATATAATGCTCGATGTGCCGCCAAAGTGCAATGCGTCGCCAAAAAGGGAAATACTGCTGCAGACCCCCTCTTCTCGTCTCAGGAAATGGCGCGGCGGAGTTGTCCTCTGTGGGAAAAGGGGGGTTAAAATTCTCGGCGGAATTGTCCTATGAGGGGAATAGGGGGTTAAAATCTCGGCGGAATTGTCCTGTTCCGATAATATTCATGCGAATATAATCTGTCAAAACTAATTTTATCGTGAATTAAAAAGAAGAAGGTAGTAGTTATTCGAATAAATAGAAAGAAAATTCGTTGTTCACTAATGGCAGACTTCAATCCTTCTCAGCAGAGGGAACCAATGAAATAACTTCGTATTTTCTTCATACTCGAAATCAAGTAATGACAATGTGCTACCCGGCAAAACTAACATAAATTCTACAATTGTAAATATAAACCATTTTATCTTTCAAATTTCGACATTTCAATTGAACATAATGATGCAAATATTGTGGATTAAATCATGCACTTTTAATAAATAAATAAATAAAGCGTTGCTGATGCACTCTAAACGCGTTAAAAAAAATAAAATAGTAGATTTCATTGAAAATCATTTTAAAAATTTAAAAAAAAAAAAAAAAAAATTAAAAGCTGATTTTTTTAATTTTATTACTAGTCATAGTAAAACTTTAATTTGGTATTAAAAATCAAAACATTTTTCATAAAGGGCCAAATTACTATATAAGCTAATAAAATCAAACGAAATGTTAGATGGACGTCTTGCTTTTCTCTTTCTAGTATAAAACGCATTTCTACTAAAGAAATTTTTTTTTTTTTTTTTTATGCAAATTTAATAAATATTTACGAAGAAAAATACATTTGAGAAATGAAATTTTAATTTGAGCTAATAAAATTAATAGTAATAATCTGGTGTGTCACTCACACGACTTTCTCTTACCCTGAAATTTAATACTATAAATACAGGTTGGAGGTTAAGAGGTAAGATAACGAGTACTGTTATGTAAACCTATGTAAAACAATTCAAATTAGAATTCGGAAGAGTTTTATATGATAATTAGTTCTGTATGAGGGGGGCTACCGCCCCCCTCAACCCACCGTTTCATTAATGCACCCACATTTATATACAATTTAATTCGGTTATTAAAAAATAATTCTGTTTTTTATTATTATTATTATTATTATTATTAAAATTATTATTTAAACAAATTATCTTTTATGTAAATGCAGACGATGAATTTTTTTTTTTTTTTTTTTTTTTTTTTTTTAATAAAAAAAATCGATAACTTTATTTTAAATTATCGCCGATCGATGGTTCAACCATTCGTTTTAAAGGTATTGGCGAGCTCTTTTGAAATATACCCATCATGAAAATTTACTCCCCTCGAGGGGGGACTTCCCCCTATCAGGGGTGGAGGGCAGCGAGACTCCTACATACACAAAAAAAAATTTCCCAGTTCACTATCTCTATTACAATATATATATATATATTCGTTTCATCTGGTTTAGTGCAGTCTATAGATGTTAAACTCTACTTACCTGCAATTTCCCCCATAGACGTAATATATTTGAATACTTTTGAGTGTCTCTGTACACGAACCATTTGCTTCATCTCAACGAAAAGCTTATTGTAGCATCCCTATATGATACACATTTAGAATTCCGAGTTCGGAATTTCTGCTACTATTTGTTCTTGATAAATGCTGATAACAGACACACACAGACAGGCAGACAGATATACAGACACACACACAGACCATTCGCTAAAAACAGGATTTTCGTATTCGGGGGACATCAGAACATGTAAATATAACAAAAACTCACGTTCAAAAATTTGACCCTAGAACAATACTTTCTCGACCCTGTGGGTAAGAGAAAGTAAAAAAACACCAATGCGAGTGAAAAAGAAAGAAAAAAGTGTCACTCATACGACTTTCTCTTACCCTGAAATTTAATACTATAAATACAGGTTGCAGATTACTAGGTAAGATAACAAGTACTGTTACGTAAACCTTTGTTAAACAATTCAAATTAGGCTTCGGAAGAGTTTTATATGATAATTAGTTCTGTGTGAGGGGAGCTACTGCCCCCCTCAACCCCCCGTTTCATTAATGCACCTACATTTATATAGAATTTAATTCGGCTATTTAAAAATAATTCTGTTTTTAAAAAATAATTTAATTCGGATATTTAAAAATATCTGTTTTTAAAAAATTATTATTTTAAAAAAATATCTTTTATGATAATGCAGACGATTTCCATATTAGAGAAATAGTATAACACTAATTATCCAAAAAAAGTCCATTTTATTCTCAATATTTAAAAAAAAATAAATAAATAAATAAAAATAATAATAATAATAATAATAATAATAATAATACGATTTTTTTCGTTAAAAGTAAAAAAAATCGATAACTTTGTTTTAAATTATCACCGATCGATGGTTCAACCATTCGTTTTAAAGGTATTGGCGAGCTCTTTTGAAAGATACCCATCATGAAAATTTACTCCCCTCGAGGGGGGACTTCCCTCCTTGGGGGGGGGGGAGGTGAGGCTCCTACATACACTAAATTCTTTTCCCAGTTGACTATCTCTATTACAAAAAATATATATTCGTTTCATTTGGTTTAGTGCAGTCTATAGACGTTAAACTCTACGTACCTGCAATTTCCCCTTAGACGTAATGTATTAGAATTCTCTTGATTGTCCCTGTACACGACCCATTTGCTTGATCTTAAAGAAAAGCTTACTGTAGCATCCTTATATATGATACACATTTAGAATAACAAGTTTGATCTTTCTGCCATAATTTGTTTTTGAGATATACTGATAGCAGACAGACACACACACAGACACACAGACATACACACAGACCATTTGCTGAAAACATGATTTTCGTATTCAGGGGACCTCAGAACATGTAAATATAACAAAAACTCGCGTTCGAAAATTTGACCCAAAAACAATACTTTCTCTTCCTTATGGGTAAGAGAAAGTAAAAAAAAAAACATTTGAACTGAGACCTTTTTACTTTCTCTTACCCATAAGGTAGAGAAAGTATTGTTTCTGGGTCAAATTTTCGACCGCGAGTTTTTGTTATATTTACATGTTCTGAGGTCCCCTGAATACGAAAATCATGTTTCTAGCAAATGGTCTGTGTGTAGTCTTTATCTACGTTTCTTGCGACCATGGAAGCCTCTACGCATGTGCTGACTGAGTGAGTCCATTGTTAAAATAGGGAAGATAATTTGTTCATTGAGAGAAAATAAGCGATAAGGGAACACTGCGAACCGAATGATTGGATGTTTACTAAATTCCAACCTGTCAGTTAACTTTTCACCCCTCAAAGATTTTGGACTCGTCTTCACTGCTAGGCGTAGGCACACAATTAAGCATAATTTCGATACAAAAATTATACTTCTGCAGAATGGCCATTCGACTCATTCTAAAAAACAAGTTGCTTTGAAGTTGGATAGGGAAGCTAGTGCCAGAACACACAACGCATCGACTCCAATTATCGGGCAGGTCATTTTTTCTGTCAAGTCCTTTAAACTGTATCACACGCAGGCTGTGAAAAAGGGACTAATCTTGACCTGACTTTTATCAAATACCAGGCTTCTCATCTAGTGATTGAGGCTTATAAGAAAGCTGCAACAACTGAGAATTCCATTTAATTATTTAAATGTACTGGTGTGAGTTCCATTGATTTATCATTCTTTGAGGAAACTGATTTTTGCCTGCAGAAAACCTCATCCTTTACGTGAATCAATCAGTAAAAAGGAAACTAGTTCGGTAGATTCAAATAGGTTTAGTTTCTCTATGAACCAAGAACGCAAAAATAATATTC
Source organism: Salticus scenicus (assembly GCA_963930645.1). Taxonomy (NCBI): domain Eukaryota; kingdom Metazoa; phylum Arthropoda; class Arachnida; order Araneae; family Salticidae; genus Salticus; species Salticus scenicus. Next base: position 207,392,172 of record OZ005652.1, on the reverse strand, counting down.
AAATGATAAACATATTAGGGCCGCCTGCTTGTGATTCGACAGACCATCTGCTTCAATGCCTACTCCTACATTAAAAGTTTTTGTCGAATAAATTTCACCATTTCCAAAACCTAAGAAGAAGAAATTCGTTTCAAGACTACAAACAGATGTATTCTGAATAACCAGCTTTTATAAAAATAAACTGGAATTAGCGACTGAACATAAATTTGCTAGAGAAAAATTAAGAGTTACACCTTAAAATTAAATGTGGTAAATCCGATTCAATACTTTTAATTTCCATTCAAAAGATATAGAAAGGTTTAAAGTTACAAAAAAAAAAAATTCTTTATGCAAGATTTTAAAATCAAGCATCCACTTCGACGCAGGATGGCACGCACGCATCACGGAAATTAAACCTGACCAGTGTTTTTGCATTGGGTGTCAGGATAATTTGATAAAAAAAAAACATGGCGTAGTATTTACTCTTTGAAACTTGGTTTCGTGAGAGTTGTACCAGAGTTCAAAGTCAAAATTAAAAATATTTGTATGTTCAAACTGTTTTAATTAAAATATAACTAAGCCATATATATTTGTAAAATATTTAGATAATAATTTTAACTTCTCACACAAAAAGTCACACTTGAACCTTTTATTAAGTATCGTCGTGTTCCAATAATATTTTATAGGTTTACAGTAATTGTAAATATTAAGAAAATGTAATATTATTTTTTTTTTTTTGCTATAAAAACTTTCGAACTTAAAGGGTTTTATAAAATTATCTTCGGGGAAAATATATTTAGAATTTTATTCTTTAGTTTCCAGATATGTACACAAAGTTTCAATTTTCCCAATTACATTTAATTTTTATTATAAAAAAAAAAAATAAATAAATAAATAAATAAATAAAAAGTTGACATAATACGAACGTATGAGATGATAAATAAAAATTTTATTAACTCTATTTAAGTATTCTATAAAAATTTAAATCTTTTGAGAAATAATCAGATGGAAAGTATTTTTTCGAATACTAATTTTATAATTCATATGAATGTAAAAGTGAAATATTTATGTTTGCATTTTCGAAAAATATATTTAAGCAAAAATTCATATAAACGAAAATAATTATTATCGGATTATCAAAATTTTAAATTTACTCACTCAGGAAATTTTAAGTATTTTGTACCAAAAATTTTCAAACTTAAAATTGTTAAAAAACAGAAAAAATGTATTATATAAAATTATCTGTTTTTTAATAGAATTGCCTAAGTCATAACACTTTTTTAATTTAAAGTTTTATTTGTCATAAATCATTGCCAATTACGTTTAAAATAGTTTAATAATAAATTATTCCAGCATTTAATTTTGTTGGAAAATAATGAATAAATGTGAATAAGCAATTAAAATTCCTTAAACTAATTATATAAACATTGTGAAAATCTGTTTTTAAACATGATAAAAGCTATATTTTCAAAAAAAAAAAAAAAATTAATAATTCAAACTTTGGTTGAAAAATTTCACTCGAATAACTGTTTGAAGTGTAGAAAATATTTTCTTTTCCCAATGGATACATAATCCTTTTAATAAATTTTATTATAAAAATATTTTTTAAAACATATGCAATTATTTTAATATATGAATAACTTACAAAAACTTTCTGCGTTGGTCTGAATTTTAAATTCCCTTTGAACTATTTTTCAAATTGTCCAAAATTGTCCCTTTTTGCGGGAGTATCCAAAATATCATTTAAAAAGAAGTATGCTGTTGTTACATTCAAAAATAAATAATATATCATAGTTGCTAACTTTTACGTTTTTGGCTTCCAGAAAATTTTAATAAATTTTTTAGAGGAAAAGATGTAAATACGGGCACCCTCTTTTGTTCTTTACCTTCATTAGAAAATATAACAAGTTTATTAAATAAAAGGCAGCAAAAGAATGATTAATATCAAATATTTCAATTTGAAAAAGAAGATTTACAAAAAGCTGACAAAAAAGCAACTGAAAAAAATGGGGCGTCAAAGAATATTTCAAATGCTTTAAAACATGATTAAAATAAATAAATAAATAAATAAAAAATATACTAAAGGTAGAGAATTCATTTATCATGCGGAAAAAAAAAAAAAGACGTTTACAGAAATCGCTGACGTAATTGGCTATTTAAAAACCGGCCCAATCTAAGTGTGCCCCCTTTTAGCACATAACATAATATAAATAATCAATTTTTAATACATTAGATTGCGCATAGCGCGCTCAAATTTTAATCCAGATGACTAAATAATATTTAAATATTTATTTTCATTCAAGTTTAGGAGAGAGCTGAAGAGTTTATATATAATGTTCAAAAGTTATTAAACATCAACAGTTTATAAGAAGGTAAGATTTGTACTCACCTTCTCTCCAGTCCAGGATTAAGTGTCCAGCGTCAGTATGAACCATCTTTCATCGGCATCTGAAAATATACTGTATGTGTGGAGAAAAAATATTAATATCTGTTAATTATGTTATTTTTAGATACATCACTAAACCAGCTCTTTTTCGATGCTATCATTTATTCTAGGTTAATATATATAATTTAGTATATCTATATAGTTGAATAATAGTACTATTACGGAGCATTTAACAGAGCTCCGATTATGCCGGTTACATTGTTAGAACTAAGATACATCTACACTCTAGTAGCGCGCGAGAGAAAGATTTTAGAAAATGCTGATTAAAACAGTTTAAAGGTGAAAGCTAGGAGTGGTACATTCTTCTTTGCAACCCGTACATTAACGAAGATTGTCTCTCGGCTAAAAAGTTTATTAGAATAAGAGTTCTTGAATAACGAAATATTAAAACACAAATTATTTCAGTTTTTCTTTCACATTTACATCACCCCTACTTGTTTTATATTTCGCTGTAATCAAGTAAGTTCAGATTTTTCCTGAGTTTTAGTAGAGTCGTCTTTGGTAATGGTTTAGTCATTATATCAGCTGTCATGTTGCTGCTATCAACGTATTCCAACTTTATTATCTTGTTTTCATGAAGTTCTTTTATGAAATGATATTTGAGATCCACATGTTTTGAGCAAGATTGGTATTTGTTCGATTCAATCAATCTGATGCATGCTTGGTTGTCTTCAAATATCACTATTGGTTTTTCTTGATTTAGGTCTAAATCCTCTAGCTGTCGCAATAGCCACACAGTTTCTTGAGCTGCATTGCCGGCAGAGACGTATTCTGCCTCAGCGGTAGATAATGTAATATTACTCCTTGAAACCCAGTTTATAGGGTTCTGTCCAATAAAGAAAACGTTGCCTGTGACAGATTTTCTGTCACTGGGATCGTTTGCATAATCTGAATCTGCATATACTGTTAACACTGGTGCTGCGTTTTTATTATACGCTAACTTTAAATTTATTGTGGATTTGAGATACTTCATGACCTTTTTTACAGCTTCCCAGTCGCACTTTCTGGGGTTTTCATTATGTCTGGACAGAAAGTTGACAGCCGCACTTATATCTGGTCGACATGTTGTGGAAATGTACAATAATGCCCCTACTGCTTTTCTATAATCTGTATGGTTTGGCAAAAAATTGTCGTTATTATTATTTTTTAAATAATTTGTATCCATTGAGATATTAGTAGGTTTTGAATCTGTTAAGTTAAACTTGTCTATTAATTGTTTAATTTTATTGGTTTGATCTAATAATAATGTATTGTTATCCGGTCTAGTAATGTTTATGCCTAGATAATTAACTACATTCCCTAGGTTAGTAATTTTATATTCGCGGCTGAGTTTTTCAGTAATTTCTTTTATGTCGTTTTTGGTTTTTAGTTCCAGCGATTAATATATCATCTACGTACACTAGCACGTAGACTTTTCTACCGTTAATATTTATTTTATATAGACATTTATCAGCTTGACTTTGTGTAAAATTTAGATTAATTAATGTCTCATTTCTTTTCAAGTCCCAGGGCTTGAGACCATAGATTGCCTTGTTTAATCTACAAACCCTTTTCTCATCCCCGGAATTTATAAATCCTTCTGGTTGTGACATGTAAATTGTTTCTTCTAATTCCCCATGCAAAAACGCGGTTTTTACATCTAAATGATTTAATTCTAGATTATTGTATAGTGCCATGACTAAAAATGATCTGATAGTTGTGTGAGACTCCACTGGGGCAAATGTCTTGTCGTAATCCACCCCGTATTTTTGGCTAAATCCTTTCGCCACTAACCTCGCTTTATACTTTTGAATTTCTCACATATGATTGTATTTGGCTTTGAACGCCCATTTGGAACCTACTATATGTGCGTTAGGTGGAGGGTCTACTAATGTCCATGTATTATTCTCTTTGAGTGAATTAATTTCATCTTTGGCTGCTTTTAGCCAATTTTCTTTTTCTACAGGGTTTTGCAATTCTAATATTTCACGAAAGGTTTTAGGTTCGACTACATTTAAGGTATCTGTTAACAAAGCGAATCTATCAGGTGGAACGCCTTTGTTGGCTCTTTCTGATCTTCTGGGAATATTTTGATCTGAAATTTCCTCATTCTGTAAATTTGGTTCCTCAATGTGATCCGATTCCTGATTCTGTTCAGTTAAAACTACCGGAAAGGATGATTTACTATTTATTTCACCAGTACCGGCTTCATTTTCATTTTCATTCATTAGTAACTGATTATCGTCATTGTTATTGCTTATTTCACGCATTTGATCTGTTTCGATAAATTTGACCGTTCTACATATTTTTACATTATCATCTATGTAAATTCTATATCCCTTACTTCTGAGGTCATATCCCACAAATGTACCCAATTTAGCCTTGCTGTCTAGTTTCCTTCTATTTATTTTATGAGTATATATGTATGCTTTACAGCCAAAAGTTTTAATATTTGAAAGATCTGGTTTGTTTCCTGTCCACCTTTCATACGGTGTTACGTCGCAAGCTCTCGTGGATAATCTGTTTTACAGATAAGTTGCAGTCATGACAGCTTCGCTCCAGAATTTATTTGGTAATCCGCTCTGTTTTAGTAAACACCTAGTCATTTCAACTAAGGTTCTGTTTTTTCTTTCCGCGACGGCATTTTGAGGTGAGCAGTGAGGTACAATAAGTTGATGTTCTATTCCCTCATTGATGAGAAATTCTTCGAATTCTTTACTTGTATATTCCCCACCATTGTCAGAGCGGAGTATTTGTATTTTCCTTCCAAACCTATTCGCAGTTAACGCATGATATTCTTTAAATTTTTCGAATGCTTCACTTTTATATTTCAATAGATAAGTAAACGTATATCGGCTGTAATCGTCAATAAATGTTAGGAAGTAATTTTTACCACCTACGGTCGACGTTTGAAAAGGTCCGCATATATCCGAGTGGACTAGATCTAGGGGTCTGTTTGCTCGGTAATTAGCCTTTTTTGGATATGAGTCGTCTTCTAGTTTCGAAACTATACATATTTCGCATTCCTCATTATGTCTACACTTATTTAAATTTATTCCTGTCGCTGTGTTCTTCTCGGTGAGCTCCCTGATCTGTTGATAATTTTTGTGACCTAACTGCTGATGCCATATTCTAATACAATTTTTATCATTGCATGTTTCTGCAATGTTTATACTTTCCGATAAATTTTTATGTGTTTTTATCTCATATAAATTATCGGTTAAGTTAGCCTCAATGTATGTTTTGTTGTTGTATTTAATTTGACATTTTTTGTCTTTGAATATGGCAACACAGCCATTCTCAGTTGCTTTCTTTATGGAGATCAAATTAGTAGTCATGTCAGGGATATATAATACATCTTTTAATGTAATACTGTTCGTTTCTCTATCGGAGTTAACTACAGTGCGTGTCGAAATGATAGGTCCACCAGTAAAAACGAAAGTTATGTTTGTAAAAAAGGTTTTACTGTGTACAAAGTACTATTTTATAAACTACATTACTTCATTCAATGTAAAATAATACATGAATAATATACAAGTAATAGGAATAATAAGGAAAACAAAAATTACATGAAAAAGCTGTTTCAAAAAGATAGGTCCACTGAACCAAGCGTCAAATTAATGTTGAATTAATAAGAAATTTTTCCACCTTGTTTCAGAATAAGCTTATAAATTCTATTAGGCATGGTTTCTACAAGTTTTTGCAAACACTTTTTCTCGATTTTTGACCATTCGGAGGAAATAGCCTTTTTCAAGTGTGCAGTACTGTTGCACTGCCTTCCGCCTGCATACACCGCTCTTGTGAGTATACCCCACATGTTTTCTACCGGATTCAGGTCGGGGCTGCAAGGTGGCCAATCGATAACATGTGCACCATTATCCAGAAACCATTCGAAAGTGGACTTTGCAGTGTGCACAGGAGCATTGTCCTGTTGGAACATGAAGAATGGGCCCCCAATGTGCTCTTCTTGTGGAAGAAAATATTGTTCAAGCAACTGTTGATAGCCTGCAGCATGCAAACAATTGTCTACAAATGCTATATCAGTTTTTCCTGCACCTCCGAATCCGGCCCATACCATTACGGAACCACCACCAGCTTGCCTCTTTGAGAATATCTGTCTATCGTTACGCAGATCGTGCCAGTAGTACTGCCAGCCATCTGGACCATTCAGGTTGAATTTCTTTTCATCTATGAATATCACACGATGCCAATCTTGTTTCTAGGACATCACTTCATGTGAGAATTTCAATCTCTTTTCTTTGTGCTTTTTAGTCAATTTCGGAGTCGCTTTCCTCTTCACGTAAACTATATTGCCGAACTTCTTTACCACTCTATGGACTGTAGATTTTGATATTGGAGGGTTATGTTGTCTGGCCACAGTGGATAAGCTCATATTTCCAGATTTTAACTCCTTTACGATAGTCCTTCTTTGTCGGGGTGTCACTTTTGATGGGCGGCCAGATGATTTTTTACTGCCATAAGCATTTCTAAGTCGCAAATAATTGTTTACAACATTATGTGATCTGTTTAAAAGTTTACCTATTTCTCTATTCGATTTTCCGCACTGTTTAAATGCATCAGTTTTCCCCTGCTCAACCAGCGAAAGACTGCAACGACAACCCATTTCGTTTGATTACAACGTGATGTTCAAATCTGTTTAAATACCTCCACAGCAGCCAGCATAATCCCGCAGTAAGACTAAGTAACGATATTTATGCAAATTTTTTGGAAATAAACGTGATTGGTGCAAAATTTCTGAAGGCGGACCTATCTTTTCGAAACGGTCTGAAAATGAAAATTTGCATAAAATAAAAAGGAATTATTTATTTTTAAGAAATGTCTTCATAAATAGTTATAACAATTACTGATTAATTATCTCTACCAAAAAAGTGAATCTTATTCTCAATTAAGAGTCGAAATTTTGAAAAATGCGGGTGGACCTATCATTTCGATACGCACTGTACATCTATATTTATGTCCCCATGTCCCTAAAAACTACGGTCTGTCCGTTTGCTAGCATCACATTTATTTTTTCGTCGCTTTTTAAACATATAAATTTACGCAAATCGTTGCAGACATGCGCACTGCTTCCACTATCGACATCGAAACTATCATTTTCAGTTTTGTCTATAATAAAAGTTAAATTTTTCAGTTTATTCTCTGTTTCTTTAATTAACTGTGTTTTTTGTTTACCTCTATATTTAGTACTGTTCCCACTACTGTTATTGAAATTATTGTTATTGCGGTGTGGGTTACCTCCTCTGGGCTTTAAGTGCCAACACTCATTTCGGGTATGTGAGGATTTTTTACAGTAAGTGCAATATTTGCCAGTCTGTGTTTTGTTTTTAACCTGCATTTTGTATGCGTTTTCTCCCTGAGTGTTTTTGTTTTGTGATCTTTTAATGTATTCGTCTGTTAATTTGTTTCGTATAAATTCGGCTGTCAATTCCTGTTCATTTCTGCTCTCAATAGCAGTAATAAATGTATCATATGAGGGGGGGAGAGAACATAACATGAGCGCTGCCAAATGCTGGTCATGTATCTCTTCACCTATTGCTATTAGCTTATCGCGTATTTGATAAATGTTGGTAATGTGGTCTATTAAGTTTCCATTTTCAGCCAATTTAGCTGAATATAATTTGCGCAACAAAAATAATTTGTTTGTTAAGTTTGCCCTTTGATGAATGTTCTGGAGTGTTTCCCAGGTCGTTTTAGCAGTCGTCAAGTGTCGCACATTGACTATTTGGCTATCATCAATTGATAAATTTATTTTAGCTCTGGCCTTTTTGTCCTTTGCCTGCCATTCAGCAGTCAGAGGTTCTGGGGGTTGATCAGTAATTACATTATACAGGTCCTCTTTTATGAGGACCATTTCAATTTTAAAACACCATAAATCATAATTATTGTCATTAAGTTTTTCTACTAATGTTATATCTTTTGTCGATGATGCCATTGTTTACTTTTATTTATATTATTTTGCTTTTCAAAACTGAAATTTAATTTATTTATTTATATTCAAAATATGCGTGCATATACTTAGTCATTATAGATGACTGGTAAGCAGATATATATATATATATATATATATATATATATTTTTTTTTTTTTTTTTTTTTTTTGTAGTTCTATATATATATATATTTTATGACACCTTTATAACACACCAATTATATATATATATATATCATTACTACACTTTCTTTATTTTCATTTCTTCTTCTGTAACCATATTTTTTTTTTTTTTTTTTTTTTTTTTTTTTTTTTTGTTTATATTGTAATATAATTCATCTCTCTCTCTCTCTCTCTCTTTTTTTTTTTTTTTTTTTTTTCAGATTGCCTATAGGGCCTTTATCTGGATAAAACTGAGACTTTCAGTCTCATAAATCTAATATAAATAATCAATTTTTAATACATTAGATTGCGCATAGCGCGCTCAAATTTTAATCCAGATGACTAAATAATATTTAAATATTTATTTTCATTCAAGTTTAGGAGAGAGCTGAAGAGTTTATATATAATGTTCAAAAGTTATTAAACATCAACAGTTTATAAGAAGGTAAGATTTGTACTCACCTTCTCTCCAGTCCAGGATTAAGTGTCCAGCGTCAGTATGAACCATCTTTCATCGGCATCTGAAAATATACTGTATGTGTGGAGAAAAAATATTAATATCTGTTAATTATGTTATTTTTAGATACATCATTAAACCAGCTCTTTTTCGATGCTATCATTTATTCTAGGTTAATATATATAATTTAGTATATCTATATAGTTGAATAATAGTACTATTACGGAGCATTTAACAGAGCTCCGATTATGCCGGTTACATTGTTAGAAGTAAGATACATCTACACTCTAGTAGCGCGCGAGAGGAAGATTTTAGAAAATGCTGATTAAAACGGTTTAAAGGTGAAAGCTAGGAGTGGTACATTCTTCTTTGCAACCCGTACATTAACGAAGATTGTCTCTTGGCTAAAATGTTTATTAGAATAAGAGTTCTTGAATAGCGAAATATTAAAACACAAATTATTTCAGTTTTTCTTTCACATTTACATCATAACACTGTATTCTACCGTTCTTCACGAGTGTGTCCAGAGAACATGCCAACAGAAAGATGCAAGTTATATCGCTCGAATTTACCCGTCGTTGATATCCGGGGTGGTATCATCATCGCTGTCGATAAGGGGAGGGTCACAGTAGTCTGATATGTCCGATGATGAATCATATCGTTTTATGGGACGAATATTTTTCTTTGAAGTCCTTTGATCTTCTCACCCGTGGCCGATCTTTTACTTTACCGGACTCTGGCTGGTATCATACCACGGGAAAACTCAAGTATGTCTTCTTTTGAGCACTTTTGTCAATCAACTTAGTCAATTGATCCTTGTATGGTCATCAAATGATCAGATGGACCTTTCTTCTTTGCGTCCACGAGTAGTGGTTCTCTTCTAAATGTTAAGGAAATTCATAGAACCTAGAAACTCCATTTGAAGTTACAGGAACTCACATTTACACCAGTAAAGGGTGCCCATATTTACATCAAGCCCACCTTAAAAAGTTAGCCTTTATCACATGTAATTTAAAGACGTTCGTGACTAAAGGCGGGCTTCTAAATGTAGCTTAGGATCTACACGTTATGTATATCACTGTGAAATTATTTTCAACTAACCATAAAAACGTGAAAAGAAAACGATTTCCGATACCTGTCAAAAGTTTGCAGTCCAATACAAAACCAATTTGCACAAAACTCATATTGTATCCACACTACTTGAAATAAAGTTTTCAACTGGTCTCCACTATTTTATATCAAGTAATGACACCATCTACAGTCATTGCTGCCAACCATCAACACCTCTCATAGCCACTGATGGAAGGGTGCCCATTTTTACACCTTTTCCTCTATATTTAATCAGTGAAAACCGTTGTAGAAATATATAAAAAATTTCTATTAAAATTTTCTGGTAGCCGAAAAGCGTAACAAGTGGTAGCTGCGATATATATGCAAAATAAAGAAAAAGAAAATAGAAAAAAGAAAAACAAAGCAAAATTAAAATTCTGTCCTAAGCATAATTTAGTTTTTGGATGAGAGGCCTTCTTCTTTCTTTCTTTCTTTTTTTTTTTTTTTTAACTGGATGTTGTCACATGTATCGGTGCACTTGTCTACAGCATGATGGAAACGACTTTTTTTTTTTTTTTTTTTTTTTTTTTCTATCTGAAAGAAATAATCCTCTATTCCAAGTAAATATGTCTTTTACAGATTTTAACTTAGAGCCAAAGACTTAATATGCGTAAAAATGCTTCAAATGTTCTTCAAGAGCAAGATTTAAAAAAAGAAGAAAAAAAACTCAATAACTTATGTTGGCAGATATCTAGATTTATTCCATATGGCTTCAAAATTAGCTAAGTTTCTGTACGACTGTGTCAGACAGAGAACCATTAGTATAATCTTATATTTATAAGATGGAGAGGAATTCAAGCAAAATTAAAATTAAAATCTTTTGTGGGGACAAAGTATATTAATGCAATACGTTTTTTCTTTTCTTTTACGTAGTTGGAAGCAGCCAGTAACAGTGCTCAATATTAAATACCACGAATATTTTTTCAATACCTACACTGTAAAAAATAGGTTCTTAAAAGTAAGTATATATTGTTTCAAAATAGCCCGAAACAGTATATACTTAAATTTGAAAACACATGTGCTCATTTTTGAGTACATTGACATGTCAAACATGGAGATATTGGGATTCTTATTGGTCAACCCCATTTTTGAGCAATATACTCAAAAATGAGTACATGGGTTTTCAAATTTAAGTACTATATATTGTTTCGGGGCTATTTTGAGACAATATATACTTATTTTTTAGAACCTATTTTTTACAGTGATATGAAATAAATTTTATATTTAAGGCAACTATAAGTCATTTGTCCTATTGACGTTTTCGAAATCCATGGCGTTGCTATTTCTTGGCAAAGTATTTCTGCTTTGAATAATATGCAATTAATTTTATTAGCTAGTTTATTTTAAAGTGCATTTAACTATGATAGATATACTTCCCAGTACAATATTTATATCATTCCCTTAGCAGAAAATTAGAAAAAAAATTCTGAATGAGGGAAAAAAAAAAAAAAAAAAAAAAAAAAAAAAAAACTGGATTGGCTGGGAAGTCTCTCTCTCTCTCTTTCAAAAACTCTAGGCTGAAAATGAAAATGTTGCCATCCCTCACGCGCATAATGAATGCTGCATCAATTATCAAAGCCAAACCTTGTTTTAATCATACAAGGAGGGAAAAAATATACGCGGACACAACAGAGAAGAAGAGGCTGTCCCCTCAAGAGATCTTTGAAATAATGAGTGAACGGCATGCTAATGAATTTCTGGAAGCATCCTCTCCCCATCACTTCATTTGAAAGTTTTTTTTTATACCCGTCCTCACCCCCACGGGGAAGAAAAAAATTTAGTGAACAAAGAAGTGCTTCTGTGGTAGAAAGCAATAATTAATTTTTTTGGATGTCTTCATTTGCTGTTTTTTTCTCTTTAGAAGAGACGAAAGAAAAAGAAGAAGAAAAAAAAAGAGAGAGAGAGAATAATTTTTTACATGTGAGAGCAGAGCAACTTTTGTTCGTTTTTGGAAAGATTAATTGTATTCCATGCGAATTAATTTCGGAAGTAATTTACGTTGGAACATCCCTGGGAGGGGGACATAATATTTATGTTGCTAACATTCAGGCCACAAATGGCTCTTATCCAAGAAGAGTATTTTTTATATCTTCCTTATTGTAGTTTTTCTTGAATTATGCAGAAAGTATAGATAATGTTCATAAGGAATAAGGGAAAAAAAAAAGGCTACATGTACTATCAGCTCGTTGCTGATGTTAAATGCATAAAAAATTGTCAGACATGGAAAACCACAAAGATGCCTTATTATCAGAAATCCCGAAATGAAAAAACTGTGTTAAAACAAAGAAAAAAAACTTACTGACTTGTACAGATGATGATCGCTGAATTTAATTCAAACTGTCAGCTTTAAAATAACAGAAAATTTGAGACGGAGCAATTAGTATTCTGGTGTCATTTTCTCATTCGTATTCTTAAAATTATTTTTTAAAGGGCTTCAAAATTACTTGACAATTTACTGCTTCTAAAGTGTTTACAGTATCCTCTTCATTAAATTATAGTGGACATCAGTATTATTTTTCTTTACGAGAAAAATATCAATATATACGACCAACAAAAAAATTTTAAAAGTTAATAAATAAATAGTAAGTATAGGTGGAAACACGTAATTTTTTTAATTAAACGAAAGCAACAGAAATTCATGCTGAAACAAATGAAAATCATTTTCAATGAATTTATTTTTAGTTATTAACTGTCATAGTTCAATAAGAATCAATAACTTTATGTCTCTCCCTGCTGTGAAGTTAGGAAGTTAGCGATTTGTCTTTTGATTTCCACCTGCTGCAAAAAATTGTAAATGCCTTTCTTCAATAAATCGCCAAATTAGCCATATCACACGAGCGAGTGCAAGATAAAAAGTACGACGTAATGGTAAAAAAAAAAGAAAGAAAAGAAAGAAAGCAAGAAAGAAAAGAAATACCCGCCTACAGCAGTGTCTGAAGCAGTTGAGCGGCAAAAATTTAATATCGGCAAAAGATTGCGAGTATGCAAAATAAAATATTAGACAATAGCTTAAAAAAAAAAAAAAAAAAAACTTTTATGTCTAAAATTATCGCTTAATCAGAGAAATTAAAAAAAAAAAAAAAAAAAAAAAAAAAAAAATTACTTATTTTTTCTAAAATACTTCCGGCATGAAACAAATATAAACGACGATGCATGCTTGCCGGCCGAAACGGCCGACTATTAGGCGGACGGACACATTCTCCATACACGTCGCTCTGTGTACTTTGTACATCATTTGAATTGAAGTAATGCAAGTGGCAAAACAAAGAAAAATGCTTATTGTTATTATCATTACTATTATTATTATTATTATTATGGTGTAAAACATAGGATAAAATATAGATTTTACAATTAAAGAATGAAAAAAAAAATTAAATTAAATAAATATTAAGGAAAGAGAGCGATTATAAGAGAGATTACCAGGTGTCAGACATGAAAGTTGTTTAGGAGAGATCATTAATGACAATTTTAGAGTATTTTGAGATCTAGAAAAACTGTATGGCAGCCCAAGTGACAATATAGAATTGAAGAAGAAAAAGTAATATTAATTTTAGGAAGTTAAAAAAAAAAAAAAAAAAAAAAAAAAAAAAAAAAATCTCCATATTGCGTTTCAGGTTTTATATTTTATATTTATTATCTCTTATTCTAAGCAAAATATTTGCACTTAATTCAACATAAAAAAATTAATATCTTAATAATTTAAGTACGTAATTAGAAATTCTTCTATCAATTAAAAATAAATAAATAAATAATCAAATAAATAAATATGGCCATTTATATAAGTAATATAAAATTATCATAAAATTTTAAAGACTCGTTGAAAACTTATGTTCGATTTTTTCGTACCATTTTTTTGCAAGTGTATTTTTTTTTTTTTTTTCCACTGAAAATTACTAGCAGGTTGTTATATATAATCACTCCGTGACATTAAAAAGCTTAGTGTGGCAGATGGCCAATCCTAGGGTGCCTCCTTTCCCCTATTGCTAGGCACCATGGACAGGGTTTGATACGGAAAAAGCCGCAGTAAATCATCTAACGTAGCCATCGATGCACTTAATGACAGCTTCAAGTGATATCCTTTCCTCGTCCACCCCTATACACATTTTTCCTGCTTAACGCTCGGTTACAAAACAGTGTGTGTGTGCATGCACAGAGATGAATCGACTCAATGAAATATTCATTGGAAAATAGGCCGGAGTCAAAAGCTTTGGATTCAACCACCCCCACCCGGCTCATTCTGTCTAGGAAAGGGGGATAAAAAGGGGGTGACCACCTGCCCATATTCTGTTCCGGTATTACCCATCTCCAAATACGGAACCCGTGACGACAAAACATAGGTTTTGTGGCATGGATGTTTTTATCAAGTTAGTCGCTTGTATCCGGGATTGGGACAATCAAAAATGAAAAATAAATATAAATTAATGGGCACATAAGAGAAATGATCTTATTACCGATTTTATTTATGGCCCAAAGTCGCTTAAATTAAAGTATAATTATTTGAAACTGTTAATGGCTTAATGTGTGTTAATATTAATATACACAATAAATATGATCATTACATTATCTCCATATTTACAGACATAAATCCAATTTTCAACTTAAATATTTACATACAAAGGAAAGACATACACTCTCAAAATTTTACAATAAAAGTGTATTAAACTTGTGATTTTAAGTTCAAATGTCTTCCGCAGTAATCCTGAAATGTTTAGACGAAATACTTTTTTAATAAACAAAAATAATTAAAAATTTGTCCTTAATATGTAAAGAAATAATATTCATGTATTTCTTTATTAACTTCCTAATATAAATAATGTCAAATAACTCAATTTTTTTTTTTTTTATTATTATTATTATTAAATAGGAAAATAATGCTTATCCAGTCTTCAAAGGTATTAACCATTAAAATAATAATAATAATAATAATAATAATAATAATAATAAATAAAAATATTTAATGTATGTTTCTAAAAGTTCATGTAGGAATTTAAAATGTTCTTTGCATTTATATACCCTAAAACCGTAATTGCAATCTTCTACTTTTAGAAAAAGTCTTTTGGGAACTCTTTTAGATATCAGTAACATAACTGTGAATTTTATAAAAAGTAAAAAATGATGTCAGGCAACAACTAATAAGGCAAATTCTGGCAATGCCCACCGGTTTCTTCATACTCTAAAAAAAAAAAAAAAAAAAAAAAAAATCTGGTGTGAAACAACCACACGACTTCCATTACCCGCTATTACATGTATTATATGCATTTTTGAGAGATAATGTGATCAGAAAACATAAAAGTGACCAAAAAAGAAAATCGTTAGAGCCGTTTTTGAGATACCAACTTTCACAAAAAATCAATTATTGACCGGAAAACAATAATTACATACAAAAGCATATTTAAAAGTGAGTTAAAATGGCGAGTTTGAAAAAAATCCGTACAACCGTTTTTAAAGGAACGCCTTTGCGAGGCCTGAAATTGAGCTATTTATACAGGACGCCTATCAATTTTCATGAACTAACCAACTATATCATTCGAAAGGATATCTGATAGAGTGTTTATATAGCAAATTTGAAGAAAATCGTTAGAGCCGTTTTTGAGATACGGACTTACGGTCCCACTTCCGGTTTCCGATGTCCCATTTCCGGTTAAACTCAATTATTGACAGGAAAACAGTAATTACATACAAAAGCATATTTAAAATTGAGTTAAAATGGCGAGTTTGAAAAAAATCCGTACAACCGTTTTTAAAGGAACGCCCTTGGGAGGCCTGAAATTGAGCTATTTATACAGGACGCCTATCAATTTTCCTGAACTAACCAACTATATCATTCGAAAGGACATCTAATAGAGTGTTTATATAGCAAGTTTGAAGAAAATCGTTAGAGCCGTTTTTGAGATACGGACTTCCGGTCCAACTTCCGGTTTCCGATGTCCCACTTCCGGTTTTTCAATTTTCACCAAAATTTGGAAATTTCATCTGTAGGCCAGACGTATTTGAATTCTAAAGTTTCGTAGCTCTATCTTTATTAGTTTCTGAGCTATAATAGCCAGAAGATTCTCCACATACACACACACACACACACACACACACACACACATACATACACACTGACCAATTGCCAAAAACCACTTTTTTGGACTCAGGGGACCTTAAAACGTGTAAATCAGGTGAAAACCCGATATCGAATTTTCAGACCGAATACAATACTTCCATTACCTACGGTAGTAGGGTAATGGAAGTAAAAAAGAGTATGCTATAAAACAATATTTTACTCACATCAGAGAGCTTTGAAGACTTCATCCGACCCAAATCTGACCCAAAACCCGGTACCTAAATGAAATTTAATAATTCATCTAAAAGTCATGTAAAACTTTTTAAGTTCTAGAATAAATTAAACTTTTATTGTCATACAATTGGATAACCATTTTAAACTAGTTGGCATAGGTGGATTCTGCTCAGTTCCCCATCATATATGTGTTCTCATAAATTTCTAGTGAAAGACATATTATAATCATGTTAAGAGAAATGAATTTGACCAAACACTTGACACAGTGACAGAATGAAATCCCTGCCTAATAAGCTATCCACTATTCACTTCGATATATTTATCTTATTCCATTCTATTAATTTATTTTATTAGGGTAAATTTCGTAGTTTAGTTTTCATGCTACGATTTCCAATTTAACAATCCTCAAAATACATATTTGTATGGAATATCGCCCCATTTTGCTATGTTGATAAAAATCTTAAATTACGAATAACTTACGAAATTTTCCTATTAGAATATCTGTAGTCAATCATGTTCAAACAAGTACCATAAATGTTATTTTGAATTCGTCTGATATATTTATGATCCTCAAAATGGACGTTTATGCTCAATTTTGCCCTATTCTACCATGTTAAGTAAATCGTTAATTCCAAATAACTTACGAAATTTTTAAATTAAAAAATTCATAGTCAAGGATGTTCATACCAGTATCCTAAATGATATTTTAAAAGTGTTCTGACATCTTTACGATGAAAATATCCCTAAAAATGGACGTTTGTGCGAAATTTTGCCCTATTCTGCCATGTTAAGTAAACCGTAAATTTCTAAAGATTTACGAAATTGAAAAATTGAAAAATTCATAGTCAAGGGTGTTTATACCAGTATTTTATAAAAGTAGTCTGACAACTTTACTACGAAAATCTCCCTCAAAAGTAACATTTATGCGAAATTTCTGCCGTATTCTGCCATGTTAAGAAATTCGTAAATTTCGAATAATTTGCGAAATTTTTAAAGTAACATGTTAATGATGTTCATCCCGGCATCAAAGCTCATATTTAAAAGCTGTTCTTACATCTTTACAATAAAAACATTTCTTTTCATGCACGTTTAAGTCAAATTTTGCCCTATTCTCCCATGTTAAGAAAATCATAAATTTCGAATAAGTTCTGAAGTTTTTTAATTAGAATGTTGCAAATGAATAGGGTTTTAGCCAGTGTCATAAATAATATTTTAAAACTGGTCCGACATCTCTGCGATCATTTGTTCTTGAGATATCGTATACACAGAGTAACAAACTAACGGACTAACACACTAATGGACTAATAAACTAACAGATACCCTACAGACAGGCCCATTTTGACATCTTTGGATTCCTCACACCTGAAAACTCGTAAAAAAGTCAAAAAACCGAGGTCGAAAATTTTCACAATCACCTAAATTCCCCATATCAATAGTATGATGGGGAACTAAAAGAATTGAAATTTTAATTATTAATACATTAAGTTAAAATTTTAAAAATCTGAAAAAAAAAAATGGATTATTAATAAATTTTAATCATTTATGTGAGTTGTGAACTTATAAACAGGCTTCAGGTTTAGTGTTTGTAATTTATTGTTTAATGCTTATTTTCTAAAAATAATTATCTATAGAATACAATTATTTATTTTTTAGGTACTTGATATATGACCCCAAATTGGTATAATAATCTATATTTAAGGACAAGTAAAATATACTCAAGCTCTAGATAAATTGTGCAAAATTACTTTTATTTTGTTTTATTTTATGCAAAATTACGTTTTGCGTATCGGCTTAATTAGGTGCAAAATTCTTTACGGTAAACAATAATATAAATTTTATAAAATCAAAAATATACAAAATTCTTATCCTTAAGCATTTGGCATTCATCTCATGGACATTATTTTATTTTAGTGTTATTAAATCTTATGAATAATAAATATAGAAAATATTTTTTTCTTTTTACCACAAAAACGAATTTACATAGAACCTCCTATGTGTATAGCCTTTTATAAATATATATATATAAAGCCACACTTACATCGTTATCCTTCTCGTGAGATATTATTAAAAAAAAAACTATATTAAATAAAAATAAACAAAATAACATGTTTTAACGTATGATCGTTTTTGACTACCATGATGACTTTGTTACAGATAACCTGTTTCAAAGCGTAGTACAATAGTTTATACAATGTCATGATTTTGATACCATTCATGCATTAGTATTTCTAATAACACATTTTAATTGTAATGGAAGTGATTCTCATTTTTGTTTTTAGTTGGAAAAAAAAAAAAACGTTAAAAGCAAATTGTCACCATTATTATTATTATTATTACTAGCAAACCCGTGCGAAATATTCGTACTTTATTTCTTTCCTTATTTACCTTTAAAATTTGAAACGCATAAATGTTATACCAATTTTACCACCTAATTAAAATTTTACCAGAAGCTAAATTATTATTAAAACCAAATTAATATTGCACAATAGTGAAACCAAAATCATTCAAAGGTTTCCAAATAAAATTCATGTTTCACGACCCAATTTTCATACTTCCACAGGCAGAACAGTTTTAATATAGGACTCCCATGACGCCTTTTTAATTTTTGTTGCCGTGTTGGCGATGAATTTTTATTATTATTATTATTTTTTATCTATATAATATTTCTCTAACGTGGAACAGCTTCAGTTATTTTTTGTCGAAACGATACGATACGCGAGGATAAAAAAAATTATATTTATACATAGACAATACTTAAGCATGCGGACTTAGCTCAATGGACTAATAAGGAAAAATGACGACATTTGTCTGATGAGATTATTTTACGAAAAATATGTATTTTTAAGAGTTGTTTCTTCAGAATCTTTGCAAGCGCCATTTTAAACCTAGCAATATTTTAAAGATATATACAGAATGTGAACTTTTGTGTCATAAATTGACTAAAAAACACAATCATAAAAAATATAATCAAAATAGGGATTATTTTATTTTATTTATTTGTTTATTATTTAAAAAAAAAAATTATACCAAAATTAGTAAAAAGTCATCGCCAACATGACGACAAAAATTTAAAAAGCATCGTGAGTGTCCTATATATTAAAATTGCACTGCCTGTGGAAGTATGAAAATTGGGTCGTGAACCATGCGTTTTATTTGGAAACCTTTCTTTGAATGATTTTGGTTTCCTTATTGTACAATATTAATTTGGTTTTATTAAAAATTTTGCTTCTGGTAAATTAAAATTTTAATTAGGTGGTGAAATTGGTATAACAGTTATGAGTTTCAAATTTTAAAGGTAAATAAGAAAAGAAATAAAATGCGAATATTTCGCATGGGTTTGCTAGTAAATAAATAAATAAAATAAAATAATTCCTATTTTGATTATATTTTTCACGATCGTGTTTTTTAGTCAATTTATGATAATAATTCATGTTCTGTATATATCTTTAAAATATTGCTACGTTTAAAATGACGCTTGCAAAGATTCTGAAGAAACAACTCTTAAAAATACATTTTTTTCGTAAAATAATCTCATTAGACAAATGTCGTTATTTTTTTCTTATTAGTCCATTGAGCTAAGTCCGCGTGCTTAAATATTGCCCATGAATAAATATTATTTTTTTATCCTCGCGTATCGTATCGTTTCGACAAAAAAATAATTGAAACTTGTCCACGTTAGAGAAATATTATATAGATTATTATTTAAAATTAAATGAATTATCTTATCGAAATCTGAAAAATGTTTTCATTGGATTATAGTTCATTAACTTAATGGTCAATTTAATCAGGTAATAATATTATATGCAAATACCTGTTATACAAAAGGAAATTATTTTAGCCAATAATTGCTTTTTGTAACTAAGGGAACTATATTGTTTAGTACATTTGAAATTTTATTACTGACCCGTGATACTTTAGAATTTAAATGATTCCATACTGATATATTATCAAAGTAATAATGATATTATTAATATATTATTGTTATTGTTGTTGTTATTAATCGAAAACATTTTTAAAATTTTAAAAACAGTAAAAGTTTTTTGTTTTGCCTGAAAAAAAAAAAAAAAAGGAAAAACGGTTCACATGCGTTAATAATTTGCTTTCTTCTGTATGGAGTTTTTCAAGTAAATTAATTCATTCCTTACCTACTTGATAAATTAAAAGTAATTAACGAGAATAAAACTGAATATTATTTAAGTGACAAAATAAAACGAAAACGATAAAATATTTTATTAAATTTTATCTTATACAGAATTAGTGTAATCTTACGAAAATTTTCGCATAAACGGGCGAAATATTTGTTATACTTTTCGTGATACAAAATGTTAAGTTAATTTCGAGACATACCCCATTAATTAATTTTGACACAAAATAAAATTTTATAGTGATGAAACAATAATGATAACCTTTTTTCGAGGCCTTAAAAAAAGAATGATAAAACTAAAAAGTATTCACTTAATTCTGATTATAAAAGTATGAGAAGCGCTTAGGTTCTAAACAGACAAAATATTAAAATATCGGAAAAGGCTCTAAACTCATTCAACTTGATTATAAATTTCTTATATATATATATATATATATATATATATATATATATATATAATTTTAATACTTTTTAGTTTTATTAAATTCATGCTTTTAAATGATGTCTATAAAGTAAGATATCATTTTAAAGGGAAATCATTTAAACGTACTTAGCTTTTTAATAAGAAATTCTGATAACTTAAAAATAATAATAATAATAATAGTTATATATATATATATATGTATATATATATATATATATATATTATTTAAAGTAATACTATAAAAGCGGAAAAAGACAACGTTTAATCTTTATCTAAAGTGAAAAAATTCATTTAACTAATCAGAACTATTTTTATATTTAAATATGAAGTGCAAGTTTAATATGAAGATATTCAAAATTACTTACAGAAGATTCAGTAACAGAGAAAAATATTTTTATTATTAGTGCCTTAAAATTTAATTTTAGAAAGTGCCAGAAAGTAATTAATTTGATTTTTGAGTGTTTCTTATAAAAATTATTTAAAAAGTTTTAACACTTTCTATGAATTTTAAAGAATTTAATGAATTTTATTCAAGTTTGTTTCTTAATTTGTTAACATTGTCAACATTAATGAAGAAAATTTATTTTAATATTTAATTTCGTTTTTAAGAAACACAATTTTAACTAGGAGAAGTAGAAAATATTTAAATAACTACACATTTTATTTTTATTTATTTATTTATTGGTATATTATATATTTTATGCTTAATTTTTCATGTGAGGTATAATGTCCACATAAAATAAATAAATAAGTAACATAAACAATTCCGCGCATACTTCAAACATTTTTCGTATTGTGAAAAAAATATAAAATAAAGAAAGAGAGCAGAAGTAAGTTTATTTAAAACTTTATTTGCTATTTTAGAAAGGTTTACAAATGTTTATACTAACATAAAATGACAAAGTAAAAAACTATATAGTTATAACAACGTGTTACAATAATCCAATTTTTATGTATGTATATTATATTTCATAAACATCCTCCCTCATACGCATATATATACGTACAGATATGAATTTGTAAATGTTGTTTTATTCCCTTGAATAGGACTCAGACCCAATAGAGATATACTTACTTTTCGCGGACTGGTTGTCCTATTGTCGTAAAACAACATTTACAGGTAGAGCTCTTTACAGTGAAAGCCACTGATATATTATCACCGGCAGAATCTTAATGAAAAATTGAAAAAAAGTCTTAGCTTATATACGCATAAAAATACTGATGCGAATTTGTAAATACTACCACTATTCCATTGAGGATAACTCAGTGCAGAGAAATGCTTAGTTTTCCCGCACTGATAGTTCTACTGCCGTGGAACAACATTTATAGGAAATGCATTTTGCATTGAAAGCCATTACTGTCATATTTCGGAAAAGCCTTCATGACAAACATAAAATCCTCTTGCGAATATACACATAAACATACTGATACAAATTTGTAAATCATTATTTCCTTGAACATTACTCAAAAAATAAAGAGAAATTTCGCGTAATGATAGTCTTACGGCAATGGAACGACATTTACAGAGAGAGAGAGAGTTTCCTGCAGTGAAGGATACTGATATCAGATCATTGGAAAGTGCCTTAATGACAAACTTAAAAATACTCTTGGCGAATAATATACACATACATAAACATAATTATATGAATTTGTAAATATTTCCTTTATTCTTTTGAAGATGATCCAGACAGTGCAAAGAAATATTTATTTGTTGCGTAACGATAGTCTTTTTGTAGTGGAACAACAGTTATAGGTAGAGTTTTTTACATACTCGCAGAAAGCCTCTGATATCTTATCATTGGAATGACTATTAATGACAAACTTAAAAATTATCTTATCGGATATACACATAAACATACTTATTCGATTTTGTAAATATTATCTTTATTCTATTGAAATGACTCGGACAGTACAGAGAAGTAATACATAAATTTACAAATTCGTAAAGAGGAGGGGAGTTAAACTTCAAACCTTTCACTAAAAGAGGGAGAAATGGGCAAATCGTGTTGATAAACGTGCTCTTTTATGGTTTGTCGCGCATTAACACAGATTAGAATGGGACCCATCTGGCTTTAGCCTGAGCTTCCGAACACAATAAGAGTTCACACTGCTAAGTGAGGTATTTGAATACAATATCGCTTTTCAGTAGCGTTACAAAAGAGGTGCTAATGTCATTTCCCTCCATCTTTCACTATTCCTACGCATTAAAAAAAAAAAAAAAATGTATGAAGTTTAAATAGCATAAAGATTGTGATTTGTTATACATGATATGCATGTTGATTTAAATTCATAACATTCATGCAACACAATATGATTTATTTGGTTGTAGCTTTTTTTTTTTTTTTTTTTTAATAGACAAACAATTTTAAATATTTCATTTTTATTTACTTATTTATTTAACTTTATTTATTTATTTACGTAATTTTATTTATTTATTTATTTATTATAAACATTAGAAAAAAATCATAATGCAGTAATCATCTAATTAGATTCATTCTGAAGCATCATGCAATATTATTTTTTCCTATATTCGAATATTGGATTTGTAAAAATTTTGGACTTTCGTTTTTGACGGTTTTATATGTTTTAAAAAGTCTCAAAAGTGTTTTGAACATTTCTAGTACGATGTATGTTTCTGTGTGTTCATCAAGAACAAATGCACTGAATATCACGAAATTTTAAATATAGTTGCACCTTCATCTCTCTAACTCTTGGTGTATATCGTTCAACAAATCGTATCTTTTTTTCATAACTTTTAATGTGACTACATAGAACAAAATTTCGTATAAATGTACACAATGTGGATATTTTTAACCAATGATTGGGAAATAAATAAATTAAAAAAAAAAAAAAAAAAAAAAAAATTATAATAATTATAGTTTACCATTATAAAGTTTAGAATCACCTTTTCCCTCCTCCTGGGGAAGAAGCAATGAGGGGAAGCAAAACGAATGAACTTCTTGGGATGCAATTTTTTAACTCGTGTAGTTTTCATATAAATGCGTCAATACCTTTAAAACGAGTAGTATAACTTTTTATAAAATAAGTTTAAAACAAAATTATCGAGGTTTTTTTTTTTTTTTTTTTTTTTTTTTTTTTTTTTTCCAGAAAAATAAATAAATAACTGAAAAGAAATCTATTCTTTAAGATGTTAAAATCGCTTTTTTTTTTTTTTTTTTTTTTTTTTTTTGACATTTGGAGTTATATTTTTCTGAGTTGAAAATCAGTTGCTTTCACCATGGAAAATAATTTTTAACAGGAAAACACAGAAAAATATTTTGTGATGATCACAAGATACTAAGATTGACTTAATTCAAAATCCGACATGAAATAAACCTTAAATATCGGTTACAGCATTTCCCCCCACACTTTTTAAGTTATATATAAAAAATGTTATGCAGAATTTTTTACAAATATTTGCCCCAGTCCTCTTCTCTTTCATCCTTATTAATATTTTTAATCTAATTTTAGTACTTTTCCTTTGTCATATATGTAATGAACCTTTTCGCAATTAAACTTCGTTCTTACAGATCAAGAACTATGTAAACAAAAAGCGTGAAATGCACAAACACATGCTTGTGAATTTTATGCTATTTAAATACAAATCTCTCATCATTCTACTTTGAATATAAGAGTTTTAGAGTTTATTACTGTAAAAGCGGTTAATAAAAGCTAAATAGAATAGCCCCAGCTAAATAAAATTACAGAAAAACTTTAAAAAAGAAAAAAAACTGCGAATAATCTGAAGGTATTTGGAACAATATAAAATCTTTTTGTAAAAAATAGAACCGACTCCAAAAAGCAACTACTATTCAAACAACTAAAAAAAAAAATGGTTTGAAATGAAATTGTAAATTGCGCCTAAAAGTATAAAATAATTTCCTTCGCCAAACAACCTATAACACTTCAATTAATCATAACTTTTGAAGTCGGCGCAAAATTAAATAAAAATTGATACCTTTATTCAATACAAAAATCAAATCCTATTCAAAAAACACATCTCACATTGTCACCTGCAAAACGCAGCCAAAAATTAGAGAGCCTCCAAGGAGAGAGACGACAAATGATGAAATTACGCTACGGCGCATGCTCGTAGCAGACATTTTTTCTACCAAACTGGGTTTTGGTAGACTGCGCTGCCGAACGCGGTGGGTACCCGATACCGACTTTTTAACCGATGAGAAATAATTTTTTTGATTTTCTTTTCTTAAGAATAAAAATTTGATTTCGGAAATGATTTTTCTTTAGGGGGCACGAAGGGTCAGGAAAGAAATAAGCGCGCAGTGCGAACGGGACTGCGCTGCCGAAGGCAGCGAGGACCCGGTGCGACATTTTACCCGATCAGAAATGATTTTTTTTTTTTTTTTTTTTAATTTCTTTTCCTGACACTAAAAGTCACTGTTAGTGATTCATTAATTTTAGTGATTCATTTGAAAATACTGACCCGCTAGCGGACGAAGCTCGCTAGTATTATTAAAATCTCTGTGCATCTGTCTGTGGTGTAACAACTAAAGCTCCGGCGCTAATGATCGCAGTGGCTCGAAATTGGTACCAGAAGACGTGTAATTTCTTCATCTCGACATCGCAATAATTTGCTAAGCGATGCGACCCTAATTAGCAGAGATATTAATTAAAACGTAGACCTATGTCTAATTAAAAAGCCAGCGGATTCTATTTTTCACTCTCCAAGTAGAAACCGCCCCAAAGGAAAAAGCAGAGAAAAAAAATTTCGCGGGTTTTTTGTAAAGCGATCCCAGGTGAACGGTTGAAGACACTGAAAATACACCTGTACCACGAGAAAGAGCATTTATTACCGATTCTTACGGTACATTTTTTTTTTCTTTTTAATACGGACTTTTTATATTAAAAAAAAAAAAAAAAAAATTAGAAAGGATCCAAAATTTCTCTTTTTCTCGATCTTCTTTTTTGAAACTCCCTGTACGACCGAGTAACTATTCCATTTCTTAACAATCGGCATATTTTGAAAGCTCATTTAATCCTCTTTCGAACAATATAAACATTTTAACAAAATACGGATTAGCGATCCATATTTTTAGATTTTACGAAACATCGATTTTTTCACAAAACAATTTATAACTCAAAATCTTTTAGAGATAAGTCTTTTTTTTTTTTTTTTTTTTGTATATAGATCTCGGTTAGACGATTCACATCTGAAAAGATTAAAAGATTTTTTCAAAAACTGAATGAGTTGACCGACGAAAGTAGGCCAGCCTTGCGGCAGTGTAGAGTGTTTCTAGGCCGAGGCCTAGGCTTACCTCCGTAGTGTTTATTTAGAATAAAACACAATACACACACATATATATATACATAAAGCCGCATGAGTGGAAACTCAAACGGGACAGAGGGCGGCTAGAGAAATAAAAACATGAGTATAACTGAAAACTGAATGAGTTATAATTTTTTTTAATTTTATGCATAAAACCAGGTTATCGATCCATTCCTATCTTCGGACTTCATGTATTTCCGTGAAATTCTCAATGCGGTGGGTCATTTAATCCTCTTTCGAACCATATAAAGAAAATTTTGCGAGTTTTTGCAAAGCGATCCTAGGTGAACTGTTGGAGATATTGAAAATACACCTGTACCACGAGAAAGAGCATTTATTACCGATTCTTACGGTACATTTTTTTTTTTTTTTTAAATACGGACTTTTTATATTTAAAAAAAAAATAGAAATGGTCCAAAATTTCTTTTTTTCTCGATCGTCTTTTTTGAAACGCCCTGTACGAAAGAGTAACTGTCCCATTTCTTACAACTGGTATATTTCGAAAGGTCATTTAATCCTCTTTCGAACCATATAAACATTTTAACAAAATATGTATTAGCGATCCATATTTTTAGATTTTACGAAGCATCGATTTTTTCCCAAAACATTTTTTAACTTAAAATCTTTTAGAGATAAATCTTTTTTTTTTATATATAGACCTCGGTTAGACGAATCACATCTCAAAAGATTGAAAGATTATTTCGAAAACTGAATCAGTTAATAAATTTTTAAAATTTTCTGTAGGTTTTCATGAGATACCCGCTTCTTGCAATGAAATTCTCAATGCGTTGAATTCTCATGGCAACTCCAGATATCTCGTTAGCGGGGCGAAAGAGTTTTTCTTCCTGCCTTACTGAATCAGGTCACGTGTTTTTTGACTGCGATTAAGAATTGCTGATTTCAAAATTCCTCAGTTTTCTTTTGTCGCACACAAAACTTACTATACAGAGTTTTCATCGCAAGACAAAGTTGCCGTTCAAATTTCATCGATTTCGGAGAATAAACAAAAAATTTACATTTTAATTGCAAATTAAATTTTATTCTCATACGGTATTTCAAATTCTAATTATGATTAAATTATTTTTAATACAGCATTCGAAAGATATTTTAAAGTACTTTTGTATTATCGAATGTGGAATTCGAGATTTCATCCGATTTACACGTTTTGAGGTCTCCTGATTAGGTTTTCTTTTGCATCTCAGCTACTAATTAAAATAATTTCTTAAGTAATACATCATTTGAAAGCTTTGTTGATTTGGAATGGAACAGTTGATTACGGGAATTTTTACCGCCAGATGACGCTGTAATATATTAATATTTCAATATTTCAAATTCTAATTATGATTAAATTAGTTTTAATACATCATTCAAAAGATATTTTAAAGTTCTTTTATATTATCGAAAGATTTCACCTGATTTACACGTTTTAGGGAGTCCTGATTAGGTTTTCTTTTGCATCTCAGCTAATCGAGTTAGACCGTTCAGAATTGGTATATGTAGGTTAATTAGGAGGGACTGGAAGGGTGAGGAAGAAATAGGCGCGCGCACGGCACTGCGCTGCCGAAGACAGTGGGGACCCAGTCCGACTTTTTACCCGATGAAAAATTATTTTTTTAAATTTTCTTTTCTTAAGAATAAAAATTTGATTTGAGAAGGAATATGTGCGCGCAGCGCACGTATACCTTTGCGCGTGCGCGCGCATGGGTCTGTGCTGCCGAAGGCAGTGGGGACCCGGTGTGAGGTTTTACCCGATCAGAAATGATTTTTTTATTAAGGGCACGAAGGGTCAGGGAAAGAATACGCTCGCGCACGGGACTGCGTTACCGAGGGCAGTGGGGACCCGGTGCAACTTTTTACCCGATCAGAAATGATTTTTTTATATTATTATTCTTTTCTTAAGAATAAAAGTTACTGTTAGTGATTCATTAATTATAGTGATTCGTTTAAAAATATTCACCCGCTATATTTTTAATAAAATGTGAGTTATTCTATATTAAATTGTTAGAAATAAACTGTATTTATGTATTTTATTTTATTTTATTTTTTAATGAAATGTTAGTCACTCCCTATTAAATTGTAATAAGTTTAAAAACGAATTCTATAACTTAATTTTTAATTGCTTTTTAAGAAATTTTATTTACAATGTGTAAAAATATAATTTCTAAAGAAATGAATTCATACTTTATCTTTGTTTTGATAAGCGTAAAATTTATTAGGCATTTGTAATAGAATTACTTTAAAATCAATTTTATTTGCAATGTGTTAAAAATAAATATTTTATTTCAAAAGTGTTAAAATCAATTTTATTTACAATGTGTTAAAATCAATTTTACTTCGAATGTGTTGGAATATAATTTTAGTTTTCAAAAAAATGAATTAATACTTTGTTTTTATAAATGTAAAATGAAGTATGCATTAATAATAGAATTAACTTAAATCAATTTTATTTACAATGTGTTAAAATCAATTTTATTTCGAATGTGTTAAAATCAATTTTATTTACAATGTGTTAAAATCAATTTTGTTTGGAATGTGTAAAGACATAGTTTGAGTTTTCAAAGGAATGAATTCATACTTTGTTTTTATAAATGTAAAATGAAGTATGTGTAAAATTTAATTATTCTATAAGTGAAAAACTTCGTTGGATTAGAAATTTTAACTAAGCAGTAAGTTTAAATTGAATCTTTTTTTTTTTTTTTCTTTATAACTTCATTCGAATGAGTTATTATGTAGAAATATAAATTATTTTTACATTTGGATTAAAACTCGATATTTTATTAAACATTGTAACTTATTATTTGTTTAAATATATAATTCTACTACTAAAATTTTGTGAGAGTAAATGTGTCTCATTGATGACTCATCATGAGCCATTCTACATTAAACTGAAATTTTTCTAATAATTTATTCCTTTAGGATATATAAATTTAAATTATTTTTTGCATATACAAATGAATAACTTCTAAGATTATTTGTACACTGTACTTTAACTAGTGTTGTTTACTTATAAGAAAGCTAATTTTCAACATCGTATACTATACTTTATGAATTTATGAATGAACGCTTCTACAGTAATAAAAATAATTATTGTTTATACAATAAAATTTTAGTGTTTTTGAAAATATAAAATTTTTTTAACTGTAACTTGTTAGTGTTTTTAAAATGAATTTCTGAAAAGCTAACAAATTTTAATTGTAAAATGTTAGTGTTTATAAAATGAATGGAAAATAATTTTTGAAATAAAACTACTCTTTCAATGAAGTAGATTCATGTTCATACATGCCTAGGATTACTCATTCTACATGAATCGTATGCTTGTTGTACAGTCGGGGGGGTGGGGGGACGCAGCACTCGCTGTAATTTCGTTATTAATTGACGCAGAAAAATTTAACAGACACCATTCCGAAGGAAATTAAATGCACTTTCTGAAAATGTCTTCGAATTTTGAATTAGGGGTTATCTACATATTAAAATCAGCATCAACTTTATGAAATAGCAACACCCAATTTTGATGTCATATTTGAATTTCTGAGAATCTGGCAATGCGAAAAGGTGTACTATTTGTACACTTTATCTTTAGTATTCCTAGAGTTATAATCAAAAATGTGTTAGGGGTTATCTGTAAATGTAGAAAAATAAAATTAAGATCCTACAAGAATTAGACAAAATTTTACTGTTTCACACCGGAAATATTTCAAGAGAAAAAGATAAATAAAAAGATAAATAAAAGATAAATAAAACAATAATGTTCCGTACAATTTGTTTTATAATTTCTTTGAAAATATAATTTCTTAATTAACGCTTTCGCGACTGCTAACGTAGATTCCCGTTATTTGAAAATCTGTAACTCTGTCAGTGCGCGTTTCTTTCGTAATTTGTGTGTTACTTATTTCATAAATATGTACCCAGTGTTCATATTTTTGCAATAAAATATACTATGGATAGAAATATATTGATTAGAAAGAGTATAATTATAATGTATATTCATTTGTAATATAATTGTGAATGCAGAAAGTTTGTTCTGAAATATTTTATTTTTAGAGAATAACGCTCGTAGGCGGACTTTACTGTCAAAAAGACAAAATCTTGCTGTCGCAAAAGTGTTAATATATATTCACATAATTGTTAACTATCTCATTAATAACCATACAATTGTTAACGCACACTGAAAAAACGCCCCTTTTCTCACATCACTATATTTTTAGAATAATTCTCTACAAATGTTGTTACGATTAACCCTTTAAGGTTCACTACTTAATTTATTTTTAAAAATACTAAACTAATTTTAAAAATGGCTTTTAGACACATAGCTGATCATAAATATTTAAAAAATAAAAAATTAGCATTGTTCCTTTTCGAGAAATTTTCGGTTTGAAACATCTGTAAGTGAACCTTATTAAATTCAAAAAACATTTAATTTAATAAATAAATCACTTTATAAGTAAACATTATCGACAACAAAAACTCGTAAAAGTTGCATAGATCCCAACATTTCAATTTATTCCGGAGTATTTTAACCCTTTGCAGTGCAAGATAATTCGGATCATTTAAATTACACTGCAACCGGAATTTACGAACATAATTGAAGTAGAAGAAATTTTAAATTTTCTCGTTAAAAATAGGGCCTTTTCTGCTATATTATAAATGTGAATTTCTGCTAAAAAATTTCCGGGATGAGTTTTTGCACTTGGGAATTAAAATTAGGTGTTCCATCAGCGGGAACACTGCGATTGAAAGGGTTAAATAAGACTAAAATTACTCTAAAAGATTACTGGTGTATAAAAAAAGGCGGGTACTAAAAATTGCACGGCTCATAATGAGATGGTTGGCAAGTATGTATTTATAAAAGTTAAAGTATATTTTAAAAAATATATAAAGTTAAAATATGTTTATAAAATTTTTAAGACTAAAGTATCCTTAAAATAATAATCCTCCCCCCTACAAAATAAAATAAAATAATAAGCAATATAGGAAGTAAAAGATTAAACCTTTAACTATGACGGCAGTTAAGAAACGATTTTACAAGTCTGTCTTGCATTCCAATTCCATTCTTTTTTTTTTCTTTTTCTTTTTTTTTTTTTTTTTTTATTAACAATTTTTACATTCAACCTCTTTTTCTATTTTAAACAGTAAACCCCGCCTATTTAGATAATTTTTTTTCTTCTAGTGCATAATTGCCAACATCCTAATTCTATATTAAACATTCATCCCCTATCGTTAGTTACGCCTTTTTTTTATACATTAGTATGATTTTAGAGTAGTTTTCGTCTTATTTGATCGTAATTGCATTTGGAGAATATTACTCTAGAAATTTACTGGTGTGAGAAAAAGGGCGGGACTAGCAACACTACGGAATATTAATGAGGATGTTGGCAAGTATGCTAGTGTTCGTTTAAAGGATTCAAAATTTATCACGAGATGAAGTAAATACCACTTGTGTATATTTTTGTCAACGTAAAATAAGGGGTTTAACACGAATACTCAAAATCACCTTTACTTTTCTTTTCTGTATTGTTTTCTTTTGAAGAAGAATAAAAGGCGGGGCTTTAGAAAACAGGAATTCTTGATGCTAACACTAATGTCTAAAAATCATCATTTTTGTTTAATTTCTTTGTGTTTGACGTTGTTGTTATATAATTTCACCCGTAAATAAAAAATAAAAATATTTTGTTCAGTTTTCTCCGTTATTTTTTAAGATTTGCAACGTTATCTCATGCAAAACTTTATAAGAGACGGCCCCCTAAACCACTCCAAAAGAAAGATTTATTTATATCTCGAAAACTAATAACTGGAATGAGCTGCAAATTTGCACACCCATATTTTTCAGCATTAGGATTCATTTTATGTAAAAATTAATATAAGTCATAATTCATAATTTTTATGAATATGGATTTATTAATATTTTTCAGAATCAAAAGTAATGATGGATTATGTTTGGGTTTCTTCACTGTATCTCGCAATATATATATATATATATATATATATATATATATATATATCGATCAAGTTATTTTTTGTAAAGATATTAATAAAAGTTTGAAATATGAATTTAACATTAGCACCTTCAAACTTTCAACGCTTATAACTCTATAAAAAAATAATTAAAATTATACAACCAATATACTTTTTCGTAACGTCGCGACCTCTGGAATTCAAATATAAAATAAAATTAGGGTGTTACCATTGAAAAAAAATCAAAGTTGGTGCACGTTTTAATATGTAGACGATCCCTAATTCAAAATTTCACTTAATTTTCTGAAAGTACTAAGAATTCCCAGTCAAATGACACCTATTGCATTTTTGTGCATTGATTACTAACAAAGTTACATCGAGTGCTGCGTTTTTTTTTTTTTTTCGACTGTACATAACTTAGGTTTGCATAACTTTTTTCGCGTATTAAATCTTTAATGTTACACTAGGAAAATTTATTTTCTAAAAATTTTTGAAACATAATTTTTAAAAATACACAACAAATCTTAATTTGATGAGTCATCCTATGTTCGAATAAAATAATGTATTTATCATTTACTTATTAAATGTTGTATTTATAATTTGCTTAGTAAATGTAAAATGATTTTCAGTTGAATATTTCCTTCGGTATATCCGAAGAGGAATTGAATCTTATTTGTGACGCGGGTGAAATTAATGAACAGGAATGGCGAAACCCCCAATGAGATGATGCTTCCCAGCCCGGACCTTCTAGGCAACCTGAATCCCAGCCCAGACCTTCTACGCAATCCGAACCCCAACCAGGACCTTCTTAGGTATGTATTGTTTTATCGCATTTTTTTAGATATGTATTTTATAATAGTGTTCTATTTAAATAATAATAATAATAATAAATAAAAATAAAGTAAAACTGGGATTTTTTTTGTTATTCTAGGATCGACCAGTTTGTCATATATGCCACAAAAGTTTTTCTGCAAAACGGAGCTTAACTCGTCATCTCCTCACGCACCAAATGGAAAAACCCTACCTTTGTCTGATTTGTGGTCAAGAATTCTACCGAAAAGATCACCTGAATTGACACAAAAGGTCACATGAGACTCTCACATCGCCCCAACCCTCCAACAGTGGAACAGTTCAGATCCCTACAACTTCCAAGGTATTTATTAGAACAAAATACTTTGTCATTTTTATTATAAATTTAGTGATTTTTATTATGAATTTTAAAGCTTAAAAAATATACTTAGATATTTTTTATTTCATTTATAAGTGAGACCTACTTGTGAAGTATGCGAGAAAAGCTTTTTCTGAAACTCTGAGTTGAATAGATATAAGAAAATACACCAAGATGAAAATCAGTTGTGGTATCCAGTTGTAACTCAAAAAGAACAATAAAAGAACTGTAACTTTGACTGTTGTTAGAACTCGCATGTCGGTTGTTGTTGTTGCAGCTAGGAACGAGCTGCTAGTTAAAATGTTATGATATAATGTTGTGATTTATGTTGTCATGTGTTTTGTGGCCGCTTAAAGAAATATTAAAATGTGCGTGCTAATGAACTATGCTTAAGCATTGCCTCCGAAGCTCGACACAAACACGCACACAATATCGTAGATGAAACATGGCGGCAGCGGCAAAAGTTTTGGTTTCGAATGTGGATAACAATGGTTTTGACACGTTTTTAAAGGTATTTTAGTGCTTTATAATGGAAGATTTTTTGAAAATACAAGTAGGATAAACATCTTTTGAAGTAAGTTAAAGAATATTATCTTTGTATATTCCATTGAATTTGTTCGAAACGAGATAAAAAAATTTATAATGACAGAACATTCGATTCCAGCTTATCAGGTTACCCCACTCGAAAGGTTTACTTTCTCATCTCCTGTACTTTGGTGTAAATGGAAACAGCATTTCGATAGATTTCGTTTCACTTCCGGACTTAATAAGCAGCCTGATGAAGAACAAGTAAATGCGTTAATCTATTTTATGGCAGATAAAGCAGAAGATATTTTTACTTCCTTCAATCTATCTGCTGAAAACAAAGTAAAATACGATATCGTAATTAAACGATTCACAGATCATTTTATAGTTAAGAAAAATACAATTTTTGAAAGAGCCCAGTTTAACCAAAGGGTTCAAAAGGAAGGGGAATCTGTCAACGATTTTATCACAGCATTATATTCTCTCGCGGAATATTGTGGATATGGTACACTTCATGACGAGTTACTTAGAGACAGAATAGTAGTTGGGATCCAAGATAAAAATTTAAGCGAGAAACTTCAGTTAGATTCAGAACTCACATTGTGTAGAGCTATAGAAAAAGTTCGATTATCCGAATCTGTCAAGAAACAACAGGAAATTTTAACTATTGACAAAACCTTAGTTCAAGAGGTGTCAAATGTTGATAAAGTGAAAGCGAAGAAAGCCGGTTATTTTCATCGAGAAGCAAAAACTTTAGGAAGAGAGTTTTTAATAAAAATTCCGAAAAACAAAAACTTTCTGAGAACTGTAAGTGGTGCGGAAAACAAAAACACGACAGAAAAATTTGTCCCGCTAAAGATGCAGAATGCATGAACTGTTCTAAAATTGGGCACTATGCTAGGATTTGTTGACAAAAAGATAAAAAATCAGCTCTTTCATTTCTGGGAACAATCGAAAATGTTCATTCTGAATTTGTCAGTACTGAATGGAAGGTCCCAATCCGATATAAAAATGAAACTGTTAATTTCAAAATTGATAGTGGGGCAGATCATACAGTAATTCCGGTATCAGTTAAAGATTCTGTGTTTACAGATGCAAAAGTTATGAAACCTGATCAGTGTTGCCAGATTTGGGGACTTTTTTATTCAACCCCCGCCGCTAAATTTTAATTGTAACGGTTGCCTAAGCACTTCGAAAGATAAACGTCTATTATGTATACCAAATATCACTTCTCAAAATTATTGGTGTGAGTTGAATAAAAAAGTCCCCAAATCTGGCAACACTGAACCTGATAAGCAACTTTGTGGTCCAGATGTTAATACACTCAAGTTATTAGGCAAATTCTATGCAGAAATTAGTTATAAAATGAAAAAAATTACTGAAAAAATTTATGTCATTCAAGGTTTACAGAACTGTTTATTAGGGAAGCCAGCAATACAGGCATTTGGACTAGGTCCAAGAATTCTAGAAATTGGTTCCAGTTCCATTCATCCGAAACAAGATTTTCCAGTATTGTTTAGAGGCTTAGGATTAATCAAGGGATGTTGTGAAATCAAACTGAAACCAAATTCAGTTTCTTTTGCTGTTCCTGCACCAAGAAGAATTCCATTTCCTCTTCTCAAGAAAACTGAATCTGAAATAAAAAATATGGTGTCGCAAGGAATTATTGTACCAGTTGATAGACCAACAGAGTGGTGTTCTCCAATAGTAGTTGTTCCGAAAGGTGATGGAACTGTTCGAATATGTGTCGATTTAATCGAATTAAATAAAAGTGTACAAAGAGAATTTCATCCTTTACCTTCTGTTGAATATTCTTTAAATTTGTTGTCTGATGCCAAAGTTTTCTCAAAATTAGATGCCAACTCTGGTTTTTGATTGATACCCCTAGAGGAAAAACCTTCATACCTAACGACGTTTATTACACTTTTTGGAAGATTTCGATTCTTACGATTACCTTTTGGAATTTCCTCAGCGCCTGAACATTTCCAAAAGAGAATGATGCAGCTCCTAGAAAAGACTTCAGGAACAATTTGTCATATGGACGACATTTTAGTATGGGGCAAGGATCAAGCTGAACATGATGAAAGATTGAAGTGTATTTTAGAAAAAATGAGGTGTGCTGGTATTACTGTCAATGAAAATAAGTGTAAATTTTCTGTCAACAAGATAAATTTTTATGACATTTTATTGATGGCGATGGTATTCATCTAGATGAAGAGAAAGTTGCTGCTATAAAGGAGTACCCTCCCCCTACAAATAAAAGCGAATTAAAACAAATGTTAGGCATGGCAAATTACCTTGCAAGATTTGTTCCAAATTATGCAGAAATGTTATCACCTCTAACGTCAATGTTGAGTAACAAAAGGGAATTTGCCTGGGACAGAGCACAAGAAAAAGCATTTGAAGATTGGGAAAAGGTTTTAACTTCACAACCAGTTTTGAAGGTGTATGATCCTCAAAAATTGTCTATTGTCACTACGGATGCCTCATCATACGGAATCAGAGCCACTTTAAGACAAGAACAGCCTAATGGAAATCCTTGTGTCGTTGCTTATGCTTCCAGAACTCTTACACGTACACGTACAGAAAGGCGGTACGCCCAAATAGAAAAAGAAGCACTCGCCTTCACTTGGGGCTGTGAAAAGTTTAGAGACTATATTACAGATACTCACTTTCTGTTGGAAACCGACCATAAACCTCTTATTCCAATTTTCTCAAAGAAAAACATGGATGATTTGTCTCCTCGTCCACAAAGATTAAAGTTAAGAATGATGCGATATTCATATTCCATTTTTCAAACACCAGGTAAAAAGTTGCATGCTGCTGATGCTCTATCTAGAAAGCCACAAGAATTTAAGAAAATACCCGACGAACTAGAAGAAGAAATAGATGCATATGTTCACATGATATCTTCATCTTTACCAGCCAGGCCCTGACTTACGGCAGGGCATACGGGGCAAATGCCCTGGGCCCTCCTTCTGGAAGGGGCCCCCCTACAGGCGAATGCAGAAATTCTGCAACCTAAAGACCTCTTATGCCACTGCAAGGGGGCCCCCCAGAATAGGCTTGCCCCGGGGCTCCAGGTAGTCTAAGTCGGGCCCTGTTACCAGCTTCTTATCGTCGACTGAAAGAATTAAGAAATCTTCAACAAGCAGACCCAACATGCAAGATCTTACAGAAATTAGTCTTAGAAGGCTGGCCAACAAGAAAAAACCTAGACAGCTCCTCTTTGCCCTACTGGAATCATCGATATGAAATATCTATTCAAGATGGACTTTTAATGAAAGGATGCAGATTATTATACCTCCAGACCATACAAGAAAAGTTTTAAAGCAGATACATGAAGGTCATTTAGGAATTACTAAATGTCGTGCAAGAGCGAGAACATCTGTTTATTGGCCAGGAATAAATAAAGAAATTGAAGAAATGGTAAAAAACTGTATAAATTGCATTAAAGAGGCAACAAATCACCATGATGCTAACAGAATTTCCCGAAAGACCATGAGAAATAATCGGCATGGATATTTTTAAGTTGAAGAATTATTGGTATCTTATTGTCACCGACTACTTTTCAAGATATCCTGAAATTGCCAGATTAGATAGATTAACGTCAGCTGAAGTAATCAGTCACTGTAAGTCTATTTTT
This sequence comes from Salticus scenicus, assembly GCA_963930645.1. Lineage (NCBI taxonomy): Eukaryota > Metazoa > Arthropoda > Arachnida > Araneae > Salticidae > Salticus > Salticus scenicus. Next base: position 207,354,661 of record OZ005652.1, on the reverse strand, counting down.
TCAAAACACGGTTAGTTAGATCAGACAATGGTCCACAATTTGTACCTATTGGTTCTTCTGAATTTGCAGAATTTTCACGAGCTTATGGATTTCATCACATCACTTCAAGTCCTAGATATCCACAAAGCAATAGATTTGTGGAATCAGCTGTGATAAATATAAAGTTTCGACTAAAGAAGTCCAGCGATCCTTATATAGCTTTGTTGAATTACATGGCAACTCCTCTAGAAAATGGATTAAGTCCTGCTGAGTTACTCTTTAATAGAAGAATACAAACAACTCTCCCTATCGCAAAATCACAGCTACAACCAAAAATAGAAAATAAACGTGATCTCGAGAGAAAGGAGGAGAAAAGAGTGGAAAAACAAGCTACAAACTTCAATAAGAGACATAGAGCAAGAGATCTGAGCGTCTTAAATCCAGGAGACACAGTGTGGATTACAGACAGGAAAACTTCAGGAAAAATAACCGTAAGATTAAACTATCCACGATCATATACAGTGCAATCAGGAAAGAAGCAATATAGAAGGAATAGAATGCATCTAATACCCTCACCAGATTTAAACCCAGAGGCTGATGAAGTGGATTATTCAGATCCAGTAAACTTTAATACACCTGTAATTAAAGTATCCAGTCCTACTAAAACTGATTCATCAGATTCAAGGGTATATCCTCCAGTGAAAGTAAGTATGGGTCCAATTCTTTCTCTGCAGTTATTACTACACCATATGTCACCAGAAGTGGTCGAGAAGTTCATTCCCCCAAGAGACTTAATCTTTAAAGGAAGGGAGATGTGGTATCTAGCTGTAACTCAAAAAGAACTGTAACTAGAACTCGCATGTCGGTTGTTGTTGTTGCAGCTAGGAACGAGCTGCTAGTTAAAATGTTATGATATAATGTTGTGATTTATGTTGCCATGTGTTTTGTGGCCGCTTAAAGTAATATTAAAATGTGCGTGCTAATGAACTATGCTTAATCATTGCCTCCGAAGAGACTGGTGCCTGTTTCCCTGTACAGAGTGTGGAAATTTTTTTAATCGATTAGAAAATTTAAAAAGACACCAATTGGAACATTCAAAATTGAAGTTCGAGTGTAGTGAATGCCATCAACGGTTTCCTTTCCTGAAAGACTTAGTTCACCACAAGAAAACCCAAGCTTTAAAATGCAAGGCTGAAAAAGACATTGCTCCAAAACTCAAACGAAAATCAGTCTCTGCTCCTGCATCCGATATCTTAAATACATTTTCTTCACATACTTTGGTTCCAGAGGAATGCAATAGGTATGATTTCCTCGCTTGTTTTGAAGAGCTGAAACCTAAAATTCTCCAACTATTCCAGGAAGATAGGCTGAGAAAACGAGCCTTAAAATGGAGACTCATCGTGAATGCTGTGCTGTGTCGGACTTCACGAGATGGAGAAGAGGAAGTTATAACAAGATATTTCTCAAGCAAAAATCAAATTTAGCTCACTCTCGATGATTTAGACGATAATGTGGAGAAAGCCTTCAGCAAAATTATCAAATCCTTCAAAGCGTACCTGCTACAACAAGGATCTGACTGGGTGTTAAAACACATTGAAGAATTACAAGTGTCTACGGCAAGATATGCACCTTTTTCTGGGAGTTCTTATATGGAGCTTCCAGAAAAAATTAAAAGAACCGAGGCAGTTTCAAACATCCAGAATGACGAGGAAAATTGCTTTATTTATTGTCTTCTAGCCCATAAGCTGCAAATAGGTTTTCGAGAACATCCATACAGAGTAGGCATGTGCCGGAGCTCCGTACCCGCAGATATCCGCGAGAAAAAAAGATCCGGATCCGTTTTCTTTCTTCAACGGATGTAATACGGATCTTTTGCATGCTATACTCATTTATTTAGTGATATAACGTGAAATTATAACGCGATCGGCAGCTGACGAAGCCTCAACCCAAACCATACGAGTTCCATTTTATCTGCATACACATCATAATTTCACTTTTTTTTTTTTTTTTTTTTTTTTTTTTTTTTGAGTTGCAAAAAGTTTTTCATATGTGCTATAAATTTACATCACAAACAATTTTTTAAAGTTCTGTAAAGTTCAATAGGCTATCATTTTTTGCTACAAACTTACATAAGTGTTTTTTGTTTCTGTTAAAATAATACTAAAAAAACAGTATTTAGCTGATTTTTTACTCGATGTAGAAATACCAGCTGCGGTTGGTATTTACAAATAGGCCAGGCCATACTACAATGCTGGTCGGTCCGATCCGATGAACTCTATATTGGTCAACATGACTATACTACTGTGGTGTGGATTAGCGTGCGCCTTATTATCTAAATATTGTTGGGTACTTGGAGATTCGGGAACTGTCTCCGAATGAGTGACAAGTCTTGCAGAGACTTAAAAGTTTATTTACAGAAATTTCCAAAAGGTTACAGGTCTGTAAACAAAGTATCAACTTCAGTTTCACCAGAAAACACAGCTTAAATAACAGCTGACAACATCAAAAATCACAGCGTAAAGTGTACCATAGTATTAATACACAGTAATCAACAAGAGAAACAGAGCTCTTTTAGAGCAATGCTTTGGCAAAAAACTGGCTGTCTCCGGCCGTGATGCAATTCCCTTATATACCTCATACAAAACGAGAATTTGCCAGTAACTTCTCAATTAATTAAATATTCTTAGAACTTAGATATTCGATATACAGTCGGTAACAAAAGTCTCCGAATACTAGCAAAAATTCCTGTGTAAAAAAAGTACACTTAATACAGTTTTGTTAAATAAATCCTTGTCGAATCCTGTTTTTAGACTGACTAAGAACAGGATTCGACAAGGATTTTTTAACAAAACTGCATTAAGTGTACTTTTTTATATAGGAATTTTTGCTAGTGTTCGGAGTCTTTTGTTACCGACTGTATCTATAATAAGGATTTTCTCGACAAGTTCACAAAAAAAAAAAAAAAAAAAAAATGCTGCCAAGGAGCAAAAAAAGTCGCCAAATAAATGAATATAAATTTCTCGAATATATTTGCATTGCATTTGCATTCTGAAGATTGAAAAGTGTTGATCTCTCTCGCCATGCTATAAGGAAGGGGCATGTTTACAAACAAACGCCCCGTCGATCAATCTTTGCCACTCTCGAGTGGCAAAAGATCAATCTCTATTGGTGGAAATACCAATGTTTTGCCACTTTACCCATAATTTGATTGCGAGTGACGTCACGTGCCCTTTCCTTATTGACTGAAAGGACCGGTGGCCGAGGGGACAAGAGCAGTTTGCCTCTCCGTCAGAAGTCTGTGAAAACAGGGGTACCTGGTTTGATTTCAGTCGGCGGTGACGCTCCCTGGATATCCCACCCAAGTTCTTTATCTTGTAATCCTAACCTGCGCTATCTATCCTCATCTCGACGAAGACTTACAAGTAGAGATGCAAGGCTTTCAAAACGCCCGGTTTTTTCCCCTGGGAATTTAAGACAAAATCGGGAATTTTGAAATTTCCCCAAAACTGGGAATTTTGAAATTTTGAATATTTTTATAACTTTTGTTAATTTGCCTCCGATCTTTAAATTAACTTCAACTTTAATTCCTGCATAGATTTCCTTTTCGTTTCCCTTTCCCTTTCCAGCTAATTAGAGCATCTTCGATGTTTATTCCGAAAACGAAGAAAATAATTAATTATAATTAATGCGGTGCTAACACTAACAGTAAGTTTCTGTCATTATTCATTAATATTATTTTGTTATTTTCTTGAGATATCCTTTACATTCTTAATGAGAATTAATAACATTTTTTTTTTTTTATTATTCATAATTGGTTTATGAATGTACTATGAAAGAATTAGAGAATTGGACTTAAGGTTTTAGGAAAAAAAAAACCCAACTAAATTCAAGTTTCATTAAACTTAAGTGACGTATTTAAGAAATTAGTTTGTTACCTGATAATTTTTAATTTTAATTTTTTTTTTTTTTTTTTTTTTTTTTAATTACAACAACCAAAAAAAAAAAAGAAGAAGAAGAATTCTTAAATTTAATATGTTTTAGGGAAATATATAAGTAATTCGAAAAATTTCTCCACTTGTTGTGTTAGAAATGCAGAAACTTATATATATATATATATATATATACATATGTATAAAAATCAGGAAAACAATATGTATATAAATTTTTATCAAAAAAATTTCATTGTAGGAAATTTAATATCAATTTTTTACAAATTCTAATAAGAAATATTTATGAAAATAACTTGTAAAAGAAACTATACCACTGCAGTAATTGCATAAAATGACATTTCTTCTTTCTAAAAACCACTTCATTATTTTCAATAATTCTTTAGTTTTATAAAATAGAAAATTTTAAAGAACTTTTCAAATCTTAATTATTTCTCTTCTCAAACTATTACAGGATTATATACATTGCTTTTCTTAATTCTTCAGCTTCTATAATATGGAAATTGTATCCAACATTGTACCGATACATTTATCTTAAGTGCTAATTTAATAAAGTAAACTTAAGTTTCTTTTCAAATTTTGATTTGGCTGCAGTTCTGAAAAATTGAAAATAAAATGATAAATTAATATTATAAGCTTATCAGTAAATCAAAGTCCTTAAAATTGCCATTTATATTAAATAAACAACTTATTGTATGCTTTAGAGATTTCTAATTTGTTTTTTCTCCGCAAAATTTCGAAAGCTCTCAGTTTTTTCCCCAAAACTCCCAGGTTTTTTCCCTTGGTTTTAAATTCCCGAGTTTTTTGCATCTCTACTTACAAGCGGACTTCGAGTCAAGCATACAAGTTGGATATGTTGTAGAAAATAAATAAATAATAATAACAACAACTCATAGATTTACCAAAAGAAATTTATTCCATTCTAAACTTTTACACCCTGATTGCTTTATAAGGTTTGGTAGAACTATAAAACTTTTTCTAAAGCTTATTTCTACATTAAGGTGACCAAATGTTCCCATTTTCTGGGGACAGCCCTTTTTTTTTTTTTTTTTTTTTTTTTCAAGGTGTTTTTCTAAGTTTTGAAAAATTGTAGAAAATAAATTATTCATCATTGATATTTTATTTCTAATCCTCATTTATTAAGAATGAAAAAATATTTAGATCCATATAATACTAAAGACCTGTTCATTCGCCGAATTTCTGCTTGTGAACTTTGAGAGGAATTTTTTTAATTCACGTGGTCATTAGCAGCAAAAACAAACCGCTGTTATCAGTACATTAGCTATGTGATTTATTACATGATTTATTATTTACCATACTTATTGTTTTTAAAAATATGAGGTATTATGTGCCTTTTTGTAACGTTGACAATCGCGTTTATTATTTTTATCAAGGAGATTAAAAAAAAAATATCGATACATGAATTCCCAAGGGAAGAAAATAATAGGGAAGCATGGATACAGCCGTAAGCAGACAAAATAGGCTTGATTTCTTCATATTTCAGTTAATTTTACATAGAATTAATCATACAATTTCTCTGTTATCAGGGCCGGCTCTAGGCGGTAGGCAAGGTAAGCAACTGCCTACGGCGGCAAAATTTAGGGGCGGCAAAATCAATTGAATTACAAAAAATAAATAAATAAAATACTTAGATTATTGAATGTAGAAAATAAATAAATAGAAAAATAAATAAGTAAAAAAATAAGTAAATAATCATAACAAGTATTTACAGGCTTCTCTGCCCATTCCTATAATTTGAAATGCAGACAAGAATAGACAAACTTGTAAGTTTTGTACAGTATGTATTGTATGCGCAGCCGCGACGTGAAGGGAGAAATGCACACTCGCCGCTGATTTTACCAAGCTCTTTTTGCCCTCTGATTAAAGAAAGTCAAGAGTTTGCCAATTGTAGGGACTTTCAGCAGTGTTCTTCAGCATGTAGGAATTATTTGGAGGTACCCTTTCTCAACACGACATTATCAGTATATCCTAAGTATGAAAGAACGTCCTAGGACATCCTCAGACATAAAATAGGAACATTTTGAGTTGTCCGTAAAAGCACGGCAAAATTTGAGTTTGAATTAGTCACAGTGATGTCAGATTTAAAACAATGCTTTATTTATGCAATAACGTCCATCAGATTCATTGGATGGGGGAGGGGGGGGGATAAATTTTTGATGAAGGTATGTTTCCATTGGCCAATCAGCATTTCAATGCAAATTCAATGAACATTTTTAAGGTTTTCTTCCTGTTGAAAGATCTAGTGGTAAGGAACTGCCTAAAGTTTTATTGAAAGAGTTAAAAAAAAGGGGTTAAAATTAGGAAATATGAGAGGTCAAGGTTATGAAAATTGCTCAAATATGAGAGGTGACAAATTCGGATTACAATTTTAAATTCAGAGCATTTCACGCACATTGCAGCAGCCATTTATTAAACTTAGTAGTTAATGAATTACTGCGAAGTTGGAAAAAATGCATAGATTCCCTAATATCTTTATTTCTTAAATTAGAAAATATTCATGATGCTTTATTAAGCAATTACAAAAATGTAGAGATAGATAATATGATTCAAAATAAGGCAGTTGTTTATTGATTGCAGTCGGCAGCAAAATTATTGAAGAAATAGAAATAATTCCTACTTAAAAGATGGGCACCTTATACTGTTTTGTTAAGTAAATATTTGTCGAATCAAGATCTTAAGTCTTATACTTTTTATAAAAAAGTTGATGATAAAAAGAAGCGACCAAACTAATATATATATATATATATACATGAAAAATGTGGATGTGTGCTTCAGTAATTTTTCTGCCGACTGTACAATAAAACAATTAAAGTTTTTTATATTTGATCGTCATTTGACACAGAATTTTTAATTCTATTAATCCGATTAAGTAAGCTATGTGAAACAAAGTTTTTGATTTATACCAAGCCATTAATTTATTAAATAGGTTATTATTATTATTATTATTATTATTTTTAAGAATTATGATCAATTAAATCCTTTGAAAACTTTATCTTAGAAGCTGAAAAATTAGCTAATGTAATAGACGTAGAAAAAACTTTGAGTTGACTACACCACGCCATCATGTTCAATCTTAAAAATGAAATTTTCTTATGAAAGTGTAGACTAATCTATAGAAAATTCAAAAGAGAAATGTAAAATATATTTTTTTTTCTTTTCAGCGATCAGGCGATCAGTGTACTTAAGCTGATATTAAATTTATTGAATAATCATAATCATTCTCTGGAATTTTTATGAAATGTCCTCAAACTTAAAGACACGTGCAAAAAGGAATTACTGAGACTGACCGTGACATTCGATATGTTTCGAGGGTTACGGACTGACACACTGTAAAGATCTGGGAAAATACTTAACAGATGGCGATTCCTCTGTTAAGTCGTTTAAATCTCAACATTTTAAAATTGGCTGGTAAAATATACATTATTTTCTTCACTTTTGAAAAAAAAACAATGTCCAGTTTTGACGTCTTTAAATTCATTACCTTCCTTAACATTGGGCCGAATTTAAGCACTGCTTTAAAAATTTTGTTAACCTTGCCCATAACTTTTGCTAACGGAGAAAGATCTTTTTCTAAACTAATAATCTAGTGTGTCACTCACACAACTTTCTCTTACCCTGAAATTAAATACCATAAATACAGGTTGGAGATTAAGAGGTAAGACAACGAGTAGTGTTATGTACACTGTTAAAACAATTCAAATTTGGCTTCGGAAAAGTTTTATGTGACAATTAGTACTCGCCCCCTCAACCCCCCGTTTCATTACTGCACCTACATTTATATAGAAATGAAATCTGTTATTAAAATTAAAAGTTCACTTAAAATTAGACAAATAATTTTCACGCGTATAACATTCCTTGAAACATTTCCAGCAACAAACTTATATTAACTTGAAAATACAACTTTTGGATCTCCTGAAATTATTCATTTGTAAGTTACTCTAAGAGACACAAACAAAAATCAAACGTTAAAAAACTTTACTTCGGCAATCAGGAAGCCTTAAAACGTGTAAATATACAAAAAACAAGAGATGAAACAAGAGAGCTTAAAAACATGCATTATTTATCATGTCTGTGAGGAATTCATTTCTATTTCTGAGCAGCTTTAGTGGAAATGGTAAAATATTACAGTAAAGAACTTCCACTAACAATAAAAAAGAATATTATCGCATAACATTTGCAGCCCTGTATATCATTTGAAGATTATGTACAGACCACATGGTGCACCTAAATATAATCCTATAGTTAGTGATACACGGCACAACCTGAAATGCACTTCCATCAATTTTCAGCAATTGTTGCACTATAATCAAGTTCTTTTGTGTAGCCCTGTAAATGAACAACGAAAGATTTTTCTTACCATATTCTAAATGAGACATGTTTTTATGCATATAAAAAATATTTATTCATTTCATTTTGGTTTAGAGCAGTCTATAGATGTTAAACTCTACTCCCCTGCAATTTCCCCCATAAACGTAATGTATTTGAATTCTCTTGGGTGTCCCTGTACACGAACTATATGCGTCATCTCAACAAAAAGCTTAGTGTAGCATCCCCATACCATGCACATTTAGAATACCAAGTTTAGACTTTCTGCTACAATTTGTTCTTGAGATATGCTGATAACAGACAGACAGACACACACACAGATAGACACACAGACCAATCGCTAAAAACATGATTTACGGATTCAGGGGACCTTAAAACGTGTAAATATAACAAAAACTCACATTCGAAAATTTGACCCTAGAACAATACTTTCTCTACCTTATGGGTAAGAGAAAGTAATAAAAGAAAGTAAAAATGATAAAACAAAAAAAAATATTTTAAAACCATAGCTAATCAAAATCGACTCAATGGGTTAGCAATGTTGGACATTGAATATGAATTGAGTAACAAATTAGATAAGAATTTATTCGAGATTTGCACAAAAAAGGTTCGAAAGAGATTATTTTATTCAGGTTTAAATTTTGTATACTGTACTAGCATTCTTTATTCTTCGCTGTTTAGAAAATATTGTCTGTACTGTACTAGTATTACTTCCAAAGACTTTGTGTTTTTAACATAAAAAAAAAAAAAAAAGAAAGAAAGAAAGAAAAAAGAAATAGTAGTAAATGTTATATGAGTATTATTTACTTAGCTCAATTCTATTAGACCATTTATGTGATTTTTTTTTTTTTTTTTTTTTTTTTTTTTTGAAAGTTTTTAAAAGCCTTGGGGGGGGGGGCGGCACTTTTGAGGTTTGCCTACGGCGGCAAAAACGTTAGAGCCGGCCCTGCTGTTATTCTCAGTCTACAAGGTCACAGTTCAGATACATTACAGTACATAGATAAAAATTGGTTGAAATTCATTTTTAATAGTGTTATTGGGTTATTATTTATTTAAAAGTTAAATGGTGTAATTGGTAAATATAGATGGATGATGTTTAGAATTTAGGTAAACTGCATTATTTTTTTACTTCTTTCTAATTGCTTTCTTCCTATTATTATTTTATTTTATTTTAACTTTCTATATTCATCATAAGGGTGGTGATGGAAATACGGTCAATTGCCTGCTCTAGGGACCTAATCCAAGTTAAAGTTTCCTACGTGGGACTCTTTCTAAGGAGTCCCAAACCATATTCACGCGCGTTTCACAATGAACCACTGAAAACTCCGAATGGTAGAACAGACGAGCTTTACCTGCGATCAAACCCGCCACCTACACGTCTACCAGTTTAGAAAGCAGAACCTCTTGTTCACTTCATTTCACCATACTGTTCTCCGTGGGAATTTTTATAAGGGATCTCATCCTATATTCACACATGTTTCGGAGAGAACCACGAAAAACTTTGAACGGCTAGGACATTGGGGGATTATTCTCCTTGGTAGTCTTTCTAAAGGATCCCAGCCCCTATTTATGCGCGTTTAGGAGACAAACACTGAAAACTCCGAACGGCTGGACTACTGAATGAACTAGCTACTGGGATCGAAACCAGCACACCACTCGTCTATCAGGGAATTTTAATATATTTAGTTTTTTAATTCTGTAGTATATTATAATTTACATCTGTAATTTTCCTTTCCGGTTTTGCTGTTTAGTGACAACATTGGGTAATGAGAAAATGAAGTGACACAAAAGAAATTAAACGAAATTAACTAAAAGTTTAATATAAAAATATTTAAAAAAGAAAATCAATATAGTAAAAATGTGAAAAATCAAAGCAATATCATCAATGGGAATAAGTAATAAAATTTTCTAAAGGTCTTTAAATTAACGTTTAGAAAACAAAACGTCTCGGCTACTGATGGAATGTCCTCCGTGTGGGTTTTTTAAGGGTTCCCTACCAGTATTTATCCACGTTTTGAAGAAAACCACGGAAAACTCCAAATGGCTGGATGGTAGAGTGTCATAAAAGGGGGGGGGGGTCATTCTAAGGGGTTCCAGTCCGTATTTACGCGTGTTTCTGAGGAAAAAATGGAAAACATGAACGTCTGGGCTAACGAACGTGACCTGGAATTGAACTCTGCACCCCTTGTCAACCAAGAAATTTACGTATTTAGATTTTAATTTTGTAGGATATTATATCTGTAATTTTCCTTTCCAATATTTCTATTTAATAATACCATTCGATAGGTTTTATTTTTAAGTAGTTAAATTACTTTAGTTAAACAAAATTATTTCAATAGTACTTACAAACTTTGAATAAACACCATACAATGCAATAAACTCGCAACAATTGTTTCGGGTCGAAAAAACACACGACCCTTCATCAGGCGAATAAAGTAAGCACGAGTGCTGCAGTCAAAGCGGCAACGCACGAAACAATTGTTGCGAGTTTATTGCATTGTATGGTGTTTATTCAAAGTTTGTAAGTAATATTTTTACAACGCCAGTTTATTGATGCTTCTTTATTAAATATATTTCAATAGTAGCTTATAATAACTTAATAAATATTTATTATATGAGAAGAAATGAAGTAATACAAATAAATAAATAATAAATTAAAATTAAATTAAATTAAAATAAAAATATTAGTATTGTATTAATATAACAATAATAATAATAACAATTATAGTAAAAATATGGAAAGCCAAAGCAACAGCATTAGTGAATAAAATTTTGGAAAGATTTTTAAACTGCTGGAAGTTCTTTAATGATAATAATAATAATAATAATAATAATAACGTGTATGTATATGACGAAATAATGACATCTAATGGCTTTTGAAATTTTATAAAAAGATATTTGAATTTTGTCCTTGGCTTAAACTGAATTTCCAGCAACTTATATATATATAAACACATTTTCGGAAGGGGGGGGGGCTAAAATATAAAACTTTTTTTTTTTATAAATAAACATTTATTTACAATCTTCTTTACTAGAAAATTGAAATAATTAAAAGTAGTTTAGTAAAACCTAAGTAAACATAACACATTAATGTAATTAAAGGGAAATATCAGAATGTTTGTGCTGAACTTAAGCGTCATCTGCACGCATTTTCTGTCAAAACTGCACACGATTTTTTCCAAAGAGAAACAACGAAATCCGCGATTGTAATGAAATGGTGGACTAAGGTGAAATTACAATTAACATGAATAGCTTTCGGCTTTCATCGAGACACCATTGCTAACAGATGTTTAGTTTCACATATATTTATTGAATAAAAATGAATAAATCCGGTAAAAAAGATAACTCATACTGTTGTGTGCCACAGTGTGCCTCCAAAAAATCAAGAAATCCAGAATTAAGCTTCCATTTATTTCCAAATGACAAATATAAAATTTCTGTTGCTTCGGCTAATGGAAGTAAAGAATTAATTAGATGATTTGAAACTAATATTTGTTCAGCTTCAGTTAAAAATCTACTTCCGATCGAACTTTGAATAAACTGAAATATTTTTTCCAAAAGCAATCAATTTTCCCTGATGTAATGGCGGTGAATATTAAGTAGTAACACAAATAGAACAATAATAAATACACGTTGCTATTATGGGTTACATACAAACGGAACGCTTGCAACTTCGATGACGTAAATTTTGCAATATATATATATATATATTTGCAAATACAGTCGGCAGCAAAAGTATCCGAGCATTAGAGAGTTCTAACAGATGACGTCACGAGCATGTTTGCTAGGGGACAGTTGACCCCACTGACCCATTTTATCATAACGGAATAGTGTTACAAATTTATTGTAACACAGTGTTGTAAATGTATTTGTAAAAGCATAAAAAATTTCGACTACTACGCTTCCAAAGGCATGGAAAAATTAGCATTGTGTTTCAGCAAAGTACGGTTGCTAAGAAGAAAGTCACGTGGTTGTTAGAACTCTATGCAGCTTTGTTAAATAAATCCTAGTCGAATCCTGTTCTTAGTCAGCCTAGAAACATGATTCGGCAAGGATTTAATTAACAAAACAGTGTTAAATGTGCTTTTCTTTACATAGGAATTTTCGCTAGTACTCGTATACTTTTGCTGCCGACTGTAGTCACCCCTAAGGCTGAGTTCAGCAGTCGCTTCCCGGGAAGCCCGGTCTCCCCGGGATCTCCCCAAGCCGTTCAGCGATGTCATCACGTGACCATTTGTGGGTAACCCAAGGCGTTCAGCGCACCAGTTTGGGGAGCACGGGATGTTCCCATTTTACCCAGACTTTTTTTACGGGAACTTGGAAGATTTTCTGGGGAGTTGGTCTCGTGACGTGTAACGCGCATGCGTGTGTGTTTGTTTATCAACAGAATCGTAATTATTTTGCATTGTGTGCTTCTTTTATTGGAAATTTTATTAATGCAATTAACTTTGATTAATTTCGGCAGACTATAAAAGTATATTACATTACATTTTAAGAAAAGTAATAAAATATTTTCAAAACTCGTACAGTAAATAATTAATACGTATTTTCACTGTTTTTAAGAAAGCAGTGTTTTTCTCATCTTCATCACATGATTTAAATGAGCTATGTTTTTACGTGTTTATTTTTTATTTTTTAAAACACATTTCCACTCCGCATATTATTGACATTGATTACATGAATATTTTTTCGTTATCATACTTGCCAACTATGCGAAACTTCACTAAATTTTTAAGTTTTCAGTGATTTTCGCTTTTGCCGGAAAAAAAAAAAAAATCTTGCGTCTCAATAGACAGCATTATTTTTAAATAATAATTACTAGATTTTTATTTAATTATTAAACTTTATTTATGCATTTTTTTTTTTTTTTTTAACAATTTAAGCCATGGATTTGGATTAAACTATTAAAAACTGGCATATGTCGAAAACCTGCCAAAGTTATTAGACTGCCATATTATGTAAAAACCTGAAAATGCCATATATAGAATCACCCTTATATTGATCCTATGTTGGTAGATATGTTAAGTTATTAAATGCATTTGAGATCTTTAGTTTACTTGTGTCCCACTGTTTGTACTAATTTGAAGAATTTTATGTTTGAATTTAGTTGTAAATGTTTAAAAAAATTTGATAAGTTAAATAAAGAAAAATAGATTGTTAAATTACATGTCATTCTTTAGATTAATTTCAAAGTATTGCTATATTGAATGATGTTTTACACAAAGTCCTTACTGTTATACTTAAATGCCACAGTTAGTTAACTAGTATAGCAATTTACTTTTTCTTACGATGTGAGAAACACATTTTTTTTTTTTTTTTTTAATCCAGTGAATAAAGTATGAGTATTATGATATATACTTTTCCGTGTTTTTATGATAATGAGATTATTTATTTATTTTTTGTGTGTATGTGTGTGTGTTTGCTCAGTTATTTATAATTTACAAAAAGCAGCAAATTTTTTAAAACAATTTATTAGTGAGGAAAAAAGAAAGTGTTTCTTGAAATTATCGTGTTAGTTGAATGCCTGTTAACAAAGAGTTAACCGTATTTATTTATTTTTTTTATCATTGTAACTTAAAGAAATATACGTTTTCTTTTAAATTCATATTTTATGGCCCTTTTTTTAACAGGGCAATACATGTCAATTTCTTATATTTGCTGATTTTTACTGTTTACAGTTTTGTCTGAAGGAAATAGTAAGATCTGTCATACTTAAAAAAAAAAAGAAAAAACTGAATCTTTCCAGACAAGAAAAAATAAAAGAGTATCGTTACCTTGTGCTGTGAACTGCCTAGAATTTTACAGAATCTTAAGAAATTACAAATACTTAAAGAAGAAAAGTCTACAAGATTTGTTTAGGAGAGATTAAAATATTACAAATTAAAGAGATTACAAAAAAAATTTCATCAACCTGAAAACTGACCCGATCCCGCAGTAGAGAATTTTTGTGACCCACACCTACTTTCTTTATATCCAAACCCAAAAACTATAAGACCATTAATAATTCATCTAAAAATCATGAAAAACTTTTTTCAAGGATAAAATAAGATAAAATTGTATTTATTGTCACACAGTTGGTAAATTATTTTTAAAAGAATTAAAAATGTAATTGTAATAAGTTAAAAATCTGAAAAGTGGATTAATCCTTTGCACACGGGGCTTTTTTACAGTAAATAATAGTACTTATTTCCACTTGTTTTAAAAAAGCAGTGTTTTTTACCATCTTCATTTGAGCTATGTGTTAACGATGAGCAATCTCAAACGTTATTTTAAGTTAGTATTTTTTTTTTAAACACATTTCCCCTCTGCATATCATTTAAATTGATTACAGGAATATTTTTTCGTAATTATATCATACTTGCCAACTATGCAAAACTTTTATTTTGGGATTATCATCTACTGCTCCTTATTCTCATATATTTGTCCCTCCCCCCCCCCCCCTTTTTTTGGAGCATTTTAAAGTTATACGTGTATTTTATCAAAAACTTCTATAAATTTTTAATTTTCTAGTTACTTTCACTTTTGTTGAAAAAAAAAAAATCTTGTGAGTCAATAGACAGATTTATTTTAAAATATCAATTAGTACATTTTTATTCAATTGCTAAACTTTATTTATGCATAAAGATTTTTAACGATTTAAATCATGGATTAAATTATTAAAAACTCGCATATGTCTAAAGCCTGTCAATATTATTAAACTAAAGTCAACCAATATTATGTAAACCTGAAAATACCATATATAGAATCACCCTTATTTTGAGCCTTCAATGTTGATAGATATGTTATTAAATGCATTTGGTTTTAATAATTAAGTTCTTTAGTTTACTTGTGTCCTATTGTTTCTACTAATCTGAAGGATTTTGTTATGTTTGAATATAGTTGTAAATGTTTACAATTTTCAGGTCTAGTTAAGAATGGGCGATAAGCATACCAAATGTAGTGGTCTTTTTCTCGCCAAATCGCATATGAGGAAAACAACACAACCTCCTGTTGGCATCGTTAAAATCTGAAATTATATATTAACAATCTATACCAGGGTGTCTACTGACTTGACAGAAAAAAAATTCATGACCTCAAAAAAATTTTCATGACCTTTTTTATCGACATATCCAACTGTAGATTTTCATAGAAGATAATTTTTTTTAAAGATACAAATGAGTATACTAGGTTTATAATCATGTTTATATATTTACGCTACTAAATAATAGTAATCTGAAAATCGACATGAACTCATAATAGAGAATTTTAATGACCCACACCCGACTCAAAACCTAAAATGAAAATTAATAATTCATCTAAAAATCTTGAAATTTAAGTTATAAAGTAAATTTTTATTGCTATAAAACTGGTAAATACTTTAAAATGTAATTACTAATGCACCAAGTTAAAAGTTTTAAAATCTGAAAAATGGATAAACAATAATTTTTAACCATTTAGGTGTGTTGTGTACTTCAAGTGTTACAAAATGTGCTTCAAGTTTAGTAATAAGTACAAAACTATGAATAAACACACACCATAAAATGCAATAAACTCGCAACAATTGCTTTGGGTTGAAAAAAAAACACGACCATTCATCAGGCGAACAAAGTGGGCACGAGTGCTACAAGCAAAGCGACAATGCACCAAATGATGCGTTGCCGAATTATGTTTTTGCCCGTTAATGAAATTATTTTGAAAGATATTCTCAAGTCGACCCGACTCGTAGAAAAAAAAATTCAATCAACTCAATCCCAACTGCAAGAGAAAAAAATTGTTCAACCCGACCAGTAAAATTGGGTTACCTGAACCAATACGTGACTCAAACCGACGGTCAAATTTCATGACCTGTTCTTAATTTTCATGACCTATTGCTGAATTTCATGACTTTCATGAAACTTTTGAAAACTTTTGACAAACATGACTTTCATCATCGTTGACTTTTATGACCTAGTAGACACCCTGTATACTAATATTATAAATGTGAAAGTTTGGATGTTTGTTACTCAATCACGCCACAACGGCTAAACGGATCTGGATGAAATTTGGTACAGAGATAGATAATAGTCTAGAATAGGACATGGGCTACTATCTTTACAGAAATTCCTCCCACATTCTCCCCTGGGGGGGAAAAAGACAAAAACATGTTTGTCCAGGTATCACTCAAGAACGGCTGGGCGGAATTCTAACAGTGCCTCGCAGGAGGGTGGGGGACAAAAAAAAAAAAAGTGCATTTATAAGCATAACTAGGCTCCCGATTGCTTCACAGTAAAGAAATTACACACGGGGAGACTAGACATGAGTACAAATGACACATTATCTGTGATTTATAATTTTTTGATTTTTAATGCAAGGGAGGGGGAAAATCAATTTTTGGCAGGAAATATTGGAAATTCCTGATTTTGAGTAGAACTCTACCAAAGATATTGAAAAAAGGCTATGCGACTTCCTTAGGATATTTCCAATTTTTTTTTTTTTTTTTTGGTGGGAGTGTTACGGGGGGCAAACTCGAGACACCTCTTTGTGCTAAATTCATTATGAATAATCTATGGAAATTGCGGTCACGAATTTTGGTGCTTGGATTGTTCATACACCTAAAGTAACGAATTTATCAAAATTACACCCATTTCCCCCCCCCTCAAAGGGGGACAGAAGGCAAAAGCACCTTTGTAAACATATCTCAGCTCCAAATTACTTCACAGTGAAGAAATTGCACAAGGGGAGACTACACATTAGTACAATTAAAACATTATCAGCGATTTAGGAAATTCCGAATTTTAAGAGGAGGTATAGGAAAAATCCGTTTTTGGCGGAAAATTTTGCAAATTCTGGATTTAAATTCTGGATTTTTGAGTAAAACTCTCCAAAGAATGGAACAAAGATGTAAAAAACAGCCATTCGACTTTTTTAGGATATTTCCAAAACACGTTTTTAATTTTTTGTCGCCTGCCATTTTTTTTTTGGTTGGGGGGGGGGGGGTATGGTATGTGTTACAAAGCGCAAATTTGAGACACCCTTTTTAGTGCTAAATTTGTCCTGGGAAATTCATGAGAACTGCGGTCATGAAGTTTGGTGCTTGAATTTTTTATATATATCTGACAACTAAAGAAACTGGATTTATCGAAATACCCCCACTTCTCCCCTGGAGGGTAGGAAGAAAAAAACGTTTGTAAGCATAACGCGGCCCCAAATTGCTTCACGGTGAAGAAATTGTACATGGTGAGATTAAAATTGAGTATAAATAAAACAAATACCATTTTTTAATTCTTGATTCTTAAAAAAGAAAGGGGAAAAATCGTTTTTTGGGGGGAAATTTCAGAAATTCCGGGTTTTTTAGTAGAGCTTTACTAAAGATTTTACAAAGGTATTTCCAAAGACACATTTTCTTTTTTTGTGATTTTCAATTTTTTTTTTAGGAGGGGGTTTACAAAGTAGCAAATTCAAGACCCCCCCCCCCTTTTAGCGGTAAATTTGTCTTTGGAAATCTATGGGATCTGCGGTAACGAAATTTGGCGCGTAAATTGTTTATATGTATCTGACACTTATTGTAATGGGATTTTACAAAATTCCCCCCCCCCCCCCTTACCCACTTGAGGACGAGGGGGCTATAAACACGTGTAAAAACACATTTTTACATTTGAATTTGCCTTAAATTATCTTAGAATGGCAAACTTTGGTGTGTGGATGTTTATTAGGTATACGCAATATGTACTTTGTCGAGATTTTGCAAAACTTCGAACTTAGCCACTAGGGAAGGGGAAGTAAGAATCAGGAAAGTTGCTGCCGAAAGCAGTGGGAACATGGACTCCTCACGTTGCGAGCGAGAAAAATCTCTACCGAACACAACGGGAACTCAGGTTAATTAATAACGATATGGAATTTTGACAACTCATTTAAATATTGTGTCCAGCGAAGCGCGCAAAGCTTGCTATTTTCTTTATAAATAAATGGCTAAGAGATTTTTGACTCTGTCTGTGTGTTGATGCAATTTGCTACCAGATTTTCATACTTTAGTTAATTTTAAAAAATCTAATAGTCCGATCGATAAGTTAATTAAACCAACGGATTCAGAAAAAATGCCCTTCTTATTTGTAACGAAACTTTGGTTAGATTTTTTTTTAAATTAATTAAAACGTGAAAATAACCTGGTAAAAGCTTTTAAAATGGACATTTAAATTTTTAATTGTTACCAAAAAAAATTATTATTATTTATTTTTTTTTTTTTTTCAACATAAAATGAAATATGCTTTCATGCAAAAAAAAAATTTAAATAAATTTGCTCTTGCACATGGAGTAAAAAAATATTACCTGAATTTTAGATTTTTTCCCCTTTTGTTTAAATAGTATGTTTTTGGCACGGATGAATCGCACTTGGCATAAAAGCTAATTCAGCATTAAATTAAAGAGCATTACTTTTTAAATTTTGATGCTAAAATAGATCGGACATTTTTCGCCAAGGACTCCACTTTCATAAAAGCCACTTTAAGCCAAGCGTTTCGAAACTGTAATCTGATAAGCACCCAAATGGAAGCCTACTGGTAAGCTATTGTCACAGGCAATAGGGACAGACACCCGAGAAAGAGTGGGTCGCTGCCAAAGGCAGTGGGAAACCAAAGCGGGCTTTAAAGCAATTTCATGTCTTTAAATTTTTTTTTGTTTGTAAAACGATATAGAAAAAGAGTTTTCTTTAAATATAGTGACCAGCGAAGCAAGAAAAGCCTTTGTTGATTTCATTAATTAAAAAATGGTTTCATTAACAAACTTCGATCTATTGGCACGCAGGCAGCATCAGGCCGAATTTTGTACATATCGAGTTTGATTTTGAAATTTTTCCCACATTCGGAAATCGGTACATTCCCGAACCGGTGCTTTGCTAGTAGTCGATAAAGATTTATAGCATTTTCTTTCTAATTGGATGTTATAGTTTCATAATTTTTAGTAAAATTATTAAAAATTGTATTGAAGATGATTTTTCTTGTTTTCTATGTTTGTTTCTGATCAAACTGCTTTTTTTCCAACATGTTTTGTTGATTATTTAGATCACTGAAAAGCTTGCTATCTTATGCTGCCAATGGGCTATTATAACTGCGGCACAATGTTAACAATTTAAAAAAAAAAAAACACCAAGTGGACCAACAGACTAATTTTCCCTTATAAATGTGAATTGCACTATTAGATTGCATGCTTGCAACATTATAAAAGAAGTGAAAGATTCATCATATTTCCGAAGACACTTTAGGCTTAGGAAATAGAAGCTCTTGTGAAAATATTAGTTTTTTTTTTTCAATTGTATTTACAGTTGAACACATTTCTTTAGTTTTTATTAGTACTTTATACTGGAAGTGCTTAAGCAAATGAACGAAAAGTCACATTTTTTGGTTCATATTGGTATTTATATACGTTTATTCCTTTTTTACATTAAAGTAAACTTGTTAATTGCAGTTGTATTAGCCAAACTTCACAATACATTTCAGATTTTATAGATTCTGTTGTTTTAAAAAATGCGAGTTGGATCTTTTTTTTACAGTTTAAAGTAGTATTTATTATTTTTTTTTTATGGATGATCAAGTTTTCATTGGTATTTGGTGTTTTAAGATTAAAGGCAACTGAGTACTCGAGAATCCCAGGCCTGATCAAGTTTACATTATATAACTACATTTAAAGTTTAAATTGCAAAATTTTATAATGTGATAAACATGCTAAGAAAAAGATATGATATCTGTTGTCCTTAGTGAAAAAGAAGAGATCACAAATTTATTTAACAAACATACTTGATTCCTCTGAAAAATCCTGATTATTTTGATAAGGTATATTAAGGGAACAATCAGTAATATGAAACAATATTTTGTCCAATATATACCATGAAAATATACACATGTCATGTATGTTTTCGATTCCCAAGGACAACATATCAAATCTATGCTTATGCTAAAAACAAAGTATAAATGCATAAAGCATAAATCACTACATTCTCTGAGACTTTTAAATTTTTCTTTTATTTTTGGTTTTATTCAATGATTGAAAAATTTTCTCCACACACACAAATTTTTAAATGTTAATTTACAATTAATAGTCACTCCATTACATACACAGCATCACTTCATAAGAATGTAATATTTCTTAATCAGGATACCATTTATTATATTTCATAAACCAAAGTACTTACTTACTTAAAACAATGAATTTTAAATACATTATAAAATAGATAACATTCTAAAAAATTGAACACAATTTTATTTTTTGAATAAGACGCAATAAAACATATACGTGATGAAAAGTATCCGGTTTTAATTCAATCTTTTCAATGTAAACTTGATCATCCATAAAATTTAGTAGTACTTTAAATTCCAACATAAACATTAGCATGTACATTTTATAGGAAATTACATTTTTTTTCAAACGATAGTAATACATAAAACCAAATTAACATGCGAAGCATGAATCTGTTAAATCTGATATGCATTACGATGTCACACTAGTACAACTGCACAATTAATAAGTGCTATTTAATCTAATGCAAAATACAAAAAAGAAACCTGTATAAATAATACCAACATAAACCGAAAAATGTGATTTAACCGCTCAAATACTTCTCAGTATAAAATAATTTAAACTAAAGAAAAGAATTCGTCTGAAAATACGATTTAAAAAACATACCATGCTTCTAACAACAGCTTCTGTTTCACGATTTAGTATGAAATATCTCCTGAAATTTGTTTAATCATCCATTTCTTTTATAATTTTCATATGATATCTTATTCTTGGAAGATAATTCCTTTTATTTAAGCTATTTATTATTTGTGACTCTTCTTTTTGGTATCTTTTAAAATATACACAAAATATTGACGATATCCGCCATGTTTGTTATTGTTTGGTTGATTGAGTGAACTCCCCAAAGGCGTTCAGCAAATCTTCTCCCCACACAACTTCCCGGGTGAAATTCGTGACGTCATTTTTGAGGAGCCCGGGGAGAATGGGGAGCAACGCTGAACTTACCCTAAATTTACTAACAACAAAAGCTAAAAAAGCGACATCTATCGATCATTACAAACGCGGATAGGTTCACTATATCTCTAGTATCACACATTCCTATATCCAATCGTATTTGCCGTGAGTCTGAGTATTTAACAACAATGTATTTGTTTACAGTTTTGCAGAAAGTTTTTTTGTCATGATACGCACGATACGCACTATCGTTTGTGAATCATTACCATGGACGTACACTATGGACCGCTCACGCTGTGTTATCAGAATGGCCCCTTTTTGGTCGCTTTTAGAAGGTGGCGCTCGCATCGACTGCCTTTCCACTTCAGACTTGAAAGAGCGCTTTAACGCAAGAATTAAATGAAATAATGTTAAATATCTCGAACAAAAAAACATATATCCGTAAAATTTTTGCTTTAAAATATAGCTAATACAAATGTCTAAAAATCGATTTCTGGAATTTTTGAAATTCGGTCCCCAAGGGGGGGGGGAAGGGGGCGAAACGTGATTTCACATGCGTTAAACGTGATTTCACATAATCCTATATAACTCAAATAAAAAAACAGATATACGTGAAATTTTTGCTTTAAAATATAGCTAACACAAATGTCTAAAAATCGGTTTCTGGAATTTTTAAAATTCGGTCCCCAAGGGGGGCGAGGGGGTGGGCAAAACGTGATTTCACATGCGTAAAACGTGATTTCGCATAATCCTATATATCTCAAACAACAAAAAAAAAAATAGATATACGTGAAATTTTTGCTCTAAAATATAGCTAATGCAACTATCTAAATACCAATTTTAGAATTTTAGAAATTCAGCCCCCAGGTGGGGCAGCAACAGGGGGGGGGGCTATGGAGCAAAAACAAATAGAAATACAGTTAGGCCGTTCAAAATTGGTACAGATACGTTTTAAAGGCCTGCAAGACGAATGGGGATATTTTCGATTGTGTAAAGTTATTAGGAGGGGCAAGAAGGGGGGAGGGGAGGGGGGGGGCAAAAAAATAAAAATAGTGTCAGATCGTTCAAAATTGGTACATAGAGGTTTTCGATACTTACAAATCAATTGCGGATATTTTCGAATTTGTAAAATTATTAGGAGGGGAGGTAATGGGGGGGGGCGTAAGGGGGGCCTATGGGCAAAAACAAATAGAAATACAGTTAGGCCGTTCAAAATTGGTACAGACAGATTTTAAAGGCCTGTAAGACGAACGGGGATATTTTCGATTGTGTAAAGTTATTAGGAGGGGCAAGAAGGGGGGAGGGGAGGGGGGGGGCAAAAAAATAAAAATAGTGTCAGATCGTTCAAAATTGGTACATAGAGGTTTTCGATACTTACAAATCAATTGCGGATATTTTCGAATTTGTAAAATTATTAGGAGGGGAGGTAAGGGGGGTGGGGCCGTAAGGGGGGCCTATGGGCAAAAACAAATAGAAATACAGTTAGGCCGTTCAAAATTGGTATAGACAGGTTTTAAAGGCCTGCAAGACAAATGGGGATATTTTCGATTGTGTAAAGTTATTAGGAGGGGCAAGAAGGGGGGGAGGGGAGGGGGGGGCAAAAAAATAAAAATAGTGTCAGATCGTTCAAAATTGGTGCATAGAGGTTTTCGATACTTACAAATCGATTGCGGATATTGTTGAATTTGTAAAATTATTAGGAGGGGCGGTAAGGGGGGCTATGGGGCAAAAACAAACAGAAATACAGTTAGGCCGTTCAAAATTGGTACAGATAGGTTTCAGAGGCCTGCAAGTCGAATGGGGATACTTTCGAAAGTGTAAAGTTATTAGGAGGGGCGAGAAGGGGGGTGGGGAGAGGGGGGGCAAAAAAATAAAAATAGAGTTAGATCGTTCAAAATTAGTTTATAGAGGTTTTCGATACTTACAAATCAATTGCGGATATTTTCGAATTTGTAAAATTATTAGGAGGGGCGGTAAGGGGGGGGCTATGGGCAAAATCAAATAGAAATACAGTTAGGCCGTTCAAAATTGGTACAGACAGGTTTTAAAGGCCTGCAAGTCAAATAGGGATATTTTCGAAAGTGTAAAGTTATAAGGAGGAGCGAGAAGGGGGAGGGGAGAGGGGGCGGGGCAAAAAAAATAAAAATAGAGTTAGATCGTTCAAAATTGGTATAGGTTTTCGATACTTACAAATCGATTGGGGATATTTTCGAATTTGTAAAATTATTAGGAGGGAGGGGTAGGGGGTGGGGCGGTAAGGGCGGGCTATGGGCAAAAACAAATAGAAATACAGTTAGGCCGTTCAAAATTGGCACAGATAGGTTTTAGAGGCCTGCAAGTCGAATGGGGATATTTTCGAAAGTGTAAAGTTATTAGGAGGGGCGAGACGGGGGTGGGGAGAGGGGGGCAAAAAAATAAAAATAGAGTTAGATCGTTCAAAATTGGTTTATAGAGGTTTTCGATACTTACAAATCAATTGCGGATATTTTCGAATTTGTAAAATTATTAGGAGGGGCGAGAAGGGGGTGGGGCGTATACACTATGGACCGCTCACGCTGTGTTATCAGAATGGCCCCATTTTGGTCGCTTTTAGAAGGTGGCGCTCGCATCGACTGCCTTTCCACTTCAGACTTGAAAGAGCGCTTTAGTACGAGAATTAAATGTAATATTTAGCGGTTTTAAAAGCACTGATACATATATATATATATATTTTTTTCTTTTTCGCATCATCCCCCACAAACACTAGAATACCACATGTTATTAAATAATCACACATTCTGTAAGATTATTTTGTATAAGGTTTTAAAAATATGAAAGATTGTAAAAACGTTTATCCTGATTGTGTAATATGTATATCCTGATTGTGTATGACTTTTATAGATAAATTGTATATCATACTATCTGAATGAAATGTTTTTTTTTTTTTTTTTTTTACATTCTCACACACCGTATAAAATAAAATACTTTAAATTTTCTTACTTTTTAACCATTAATAGGAAGCAACTAGATTCAAGAAACTAGAAAAATTCATCAATTTGATAGATAAATAAAGCAAATTTCTCTGTGAATAAGTTTAAATAATAATAATATCAATAAATAAACGAATCCAATATACATATATATATATATATATATATATATATATATATATATATGAAAAATCTATTCAGATATTTCAGAGGAATAATGAATATAGCTATGAAAAAAATTATTTATTTATTATTATTATTTTTTTCAAAATCCAAGAATGAAAACATTCATTATATGTAAATATATATCTATAAACATAAACAATTCGCTCCCCCCCCCAACCCCCCCCCAAAAAAAAAAAAAAAAAAAAAAAAAAATAGACGAAATAGTATAATGAAAACATAAACATATGATATTTAAAAAATAAATATGAAAATATGAATTTTCATAATTTAAAACAATGAATGTATTTTAAAAATCAGAATTTATTCCAGCATTTCCAATTAAACAAAAAAAAAAAAAAAAAATTGCAAAGTATGTAAAAAAGACAAAATTTCAAAATTTATTATGATTTTTTTACAAAGGCGGCCCTTTTCCCTTTTCCGAGACTCTAATGGTGGTCGAGCGGTTCTGCGCTCAAAGCTGAGTGACGGGAAGTGCCTGGGTTCGATGCCAGGTCGCGCTTGTCTACTTAGTCATTCAGAGTTTTCCGTGGTTTTCTCCGAAAATTGCGTGCATACGGACTAGAATCCCTTAGAAAGACCCCCCCCCCCACGGGGGGCACTCCCCTTCAGACGTAGGACCTACAGTAGTCAATCGACCTTATTCCCAAATCCAATAAATCCATAAACCGAAATACAGCACTTTTTCCCTTTTATCAATATTTTTCATTTTAAAATTTGCACTTTAAAGAGATTTTTAATCTGTATTATTTACTACTCATTTAAAGCAAATAATTTATTCAAAAAATAAAATTAACTTATATATATATATTTAAATATGCGCGATATAAAAATCAATGTAATGAAAAGCAGAGTCAATCATAATAATTTGAGCATTCCCTTTCAAAAAGCTAAAGGAGCATTTTTTTTATTAATTAATTAATTAATTTATTTTGGGAACCAAAGCCCATAATACCGTATGGGAAAATTTTTTTAATTCGGAATATTTTCTTCTAAAGGATTCGAAAACTGCTTTTAGGTCATTCATCTGACTTTATAACTTAAAATCAATGTTGGTGTTGGAGATTAAAGCCAGCTGACTGCATTAGGGTCCAAGGCCTGGGTCTGCCCACCGTGACGGTCCTTTTAAAGGGCCTTTGTCCACAATTACGAAGTTTCAGGAAAAAGAAAAAAAAAACGCGCAAAACTCCGAACAGCTAGACCGATAAGCGCGATTTGGGATCGAACCCGACACTTCACGTCCACCAGCATCAAGAAGTCAATTTTTGAAGAACTAGAACAGATTTAATGGTCGAGAAATTTCTGAATGTGCAAATGGAATTATGAAATATATACTGGATAATGTAATTCTATGAACATCCATCTTTGCAACAAACAGTATGATACCACTGTTTCTTGCATGTAAAATAATACTCTTGTTCCTTAACAACATTATAGCTGCCTGGTACTCATAATTTCTAAAGTATTCTCTCAGTTTTTTGATACAAGTTCCTATAGTAATATTTTTAATTAAAAACTATTATATTGAAGCTTAGAGAACATTTTTCTCTTTCTAGAATGCAATTTTTTTTTTCTACTTGTGCAACAAGAATTGGGGAAAAAAAAGAAGGAAAAAAAACCTGTTATAACAACATAATTAAAAAGTAATGTTTGGGTTTAAGGCCGATTGCCTACGCTAAGTTCCTAGGCTAGTAGGTGGAATGCCCTCCGTGGAGGTCTTTCTAAGGGGTTCTAGCCCGCATTTACGCGAGTTTCTGAGAAAACCGCGGAAAACTCCTAACGTATTGGTCGATGAGCACGACCTATAATCGAATCTGACATTTCTGAAAGATAATAAAAATTACTTAAAAAAAAAATTGATTCAATTTATAAATTGTTTAGGAGATTTCTTTCTTCTTTCATTTCTTAATTTTTGAAATATAAGGTTTGCCACTATGTATTATACAATGTGACCCAAGGAGAATGATATATGCTTTAATCCTTAATTTTTATAGATAAATGGGCAATGTGACTCAAGTGTGTTAAAAATAAGATGCTATTAAAATTTATCAATATTAGCATAGCTTGTATAAGAAATAATGCATGTAATATTTATTAGAATTATTTCTAAGAAATAAAAAAAGATGGCAATAAAAATAGCATGTTGATAAGAATGTGAAAAAAAAAAAAAAAAAAAAAAATGTGAAACTTCAGTTTACAAATTCTGTGGAAATTAAAGCTAATTAAATTCTTAAAATATTTATCTGAATCTCAGTGGAATAAGAAGTAATATAATACAGTCGAACCTCGTTAATGTGAACACTGTTAACATGAATTACTTTTTGCCCACCAGCGGCCGAGCGGTTCTGCGCTCAAAGCTGGTAGACGTGTGGTGCCGGGTTCAATCCCAGGTCATGCTCGTCGGCCTCGCCGTTCAGAGTTTGCCGTGTTTTTCTGAGATACTTGCGTAAATACAGGCTAGGACCCCTTAGAAAGACCCCATGGAGGGCACTCCCCTCAGGCCTTGGACCTACAGCAGTCAATCAGCCTTATTCCGAAATCCAATCCAATCTATGAATTACTTTTAACATGAACTGTACGATCCCCATAAAAATGAAGATTACTTTAGTAATATGAAGATTAGTTACTGATAGCATGAACTACTGATACCATGAACAAATTTTTTATCCTCCTTGAGATTCTCGTTGACAAAGTTCAATTGTATATATATATATAACCATTTAAACATTATTATAGTTCTTTTCCATTTTGCATAGCGAAATAACCAGTGATTATACATAAATTTTGAGATATATATGTTATCTGTAACGGTTGAAATTTTTTAAAAAAGTGTGGAATATATATATATATATATTTAATTAAATGCATACGATGATTTTCTTTTACTCTGTTATCAAAAGAAAAGACAAGGAACCATGTAAAAAATCTTTTATTATATAAGTAAATTAACATAAAAAAGGAATGAAAAACAAGTTACATAGAGTCAATAAAAAAAAAAAAAAATCAACAGAATAATTAATTATAAACACTATTTACAAAATTTTATAAACACTATAACTGCAAAATTTACAAAGGTGCAAATTCAATTATAAAGCTTAAAAATTATCTTTCTTAAAATACAAAAAATATTCCTTTAACATCATAATAATATACATATTTGAGAGTAATAAAGAGAAAAGCCAGTTTTTTTTTTTTTTTTTTTTTTTTTTTTTTAACAAGGGAACCTTTTTAAGTGTTCGTCATACTTGAAATTAACATTATGCACATTTTATACAGTTTTTAATGCTTACTCAAAATATGTAATCGGTTTTTTAAAAAACTCATTTTTATGGGAATTATGACCCTCTTAAATTTGATGAATTAGCGATTTCTCTCACCTTGGAAGAAATTCCAGCACATAATATTTTCTAATTATTTAAATGCATTAATTACCTGTGGCTTATAGAATAAGTGAAAAAGGAAAAAAAAAAATAATATTTTTTGTTAGTAAAAAATAATAAATCTTCTCGATAGATTTAAAAAAAAAAAAAAATGTATGAAATTTTCCTACATTTTTTTTTTTTTTTTTTGCCAAATATGTTACCTACACTGATACTCAAATATGTTATTAATATAAAATCATCCATATATTATCTTGTTTAAATTCTAAACTGCATCAAATTTTGAGTTTAAAATTCTAGCATTTATGATAATTTTCTCTTTAGTTATTCAAGCTGAAAAGATTTGCATATGAGTATTTATTCAAAATTATGTTTTCTAAATATTTCAGTTACTTTTTTTAATCTTCCATAATTATAAATGAAAACATATAATTGATGTTAAAGTATAACTTAAATCCCTTGAAATTTTTCTATAAAGAAAGCCGCAATAATAAAAATGTTTGTTCTTATGATGATACTTATTCGAAAAATTCCTGCATCAAGAGAGCCACTTTGGTTTTTCCCTAAATTGTCAAATTTTAAGTTGTCACTGTTTCTCAAAAATTGCGTTTTGCAAAAAACTGATTACATATCCTGAATTGGCATTAGAAACTTTATAAAATGCATATAGTATCGATTCAAAGTACAACTAACACTTAAAAAGATTGTCTTGTAAGTAATAGATGCAGGGCCAAATTTGAAATTTGGCATGAACATAGCTACAGCCATTCCATTTCTTTAACAGATTTCTTTTCTTTCTTTTTCATTTTCTTTTTTTTTCTTTTTTTTAATTTAGATATTTCTTAACTTAAAGAGGGGGGAATAAAGTAAAAACCTTTTTTAATTTGTCTGAATGTATAAAATGTGAAGAAAAAAGGGGGGGGGGGAATAATTTGCCACCCAATTTAGAGAAAAGAAAACTGTAACATTTTAATAAAAAAAAAGTAATTATACACTTCTTGCCACCAACTTGTAAAAGTAAACTACAGTTTTTGTTTTTCTTTTGAACCAATTATCCAATTAAGCAGAACATGTATATATATATATATATATATATATAATCATGCAGTATGCATTGATTAGTAACACTTTCCCACTGTACGTAATTGTTGTATCGAATAACTTTTAATATTCTTTGCCTACATTATCACACAACAGACAGAAAGACTGAATAACATACAGATAGACTAATTGATTTTAAAATTACTCTTATGCATTTTGAAAAGTGTTAAAAAGGCTTAACGCAAAAGAAAATGCAGCCATTCAATTATAATTACAGCTTTTGATCTCTCTGAATATTTTAGTGTACCCTGTAAATCAGAAAGTTAATCATATCGTATTCTATACAAAATGTTACTTTAGAATATTAACAATACATTTCAACATTTTTATGATTTTTACAGTAGAAAGTTTTTTAAATATAACTTTCAAAAAATTCTGTCCTAAAACGTAATGCATTGGCCTTTTTTTTTTTTTTTTTTGTCCCTGTAAACAAACTAATTGTACAGGACGTATTAATATTATTTTAAATGGTGAACATTCTATAGAGAAAATATTTAAAAAATAACACTCATAGAGTGCCGGGTTCGCTCGTCGACCTAGCTGCACGAAGGTCTCCGAGGTATTCTCCAAAACACGCGTAAATACGAGCTATGGACGTAATAAAGACCAACATGGAGGGCACATCACCTCGTGCAGTCAATCGGCCTTAATCTTCACCCCAGCAGGACCACCATCTTATCAAACAGTGGCCGAAAGGTTTTGCATGCAAGACTGGTAGACAGGAAGTGCCGGACTAGATACCAGATCGCGCTCGTCGATTTAATTGCTAGAATTTTACCGTGGTTTTCGCTTAAACTCGCACGAACATGGGCTAGGACCCCTCAGAAAGACCCTGCAGAGGGCACACCACCCAGACCTAGTATCCTCGTATAGTTAATCAACCTAAATCTTCACACCAGCATCACCAACCTCCACTTTATTAACAATGGCCGAGCGGTTCTGCGCTCAAATCTGGTAGACGGGAAGTGCCAGGTTTGAATCCAGGTTACGCCTGTCGAAGTCATTCGTATTTTTTTTTTTGTTTTGTTTTTGTTTTTTCTCCGAAAATTCCGTAAACATGGGCTAAGAAACCCTTCGAAAAACCCCCACGATGTCCCAAGTGTAGCTATTTGGCTTTAATTCAAGCACCAACACTTTATTAAAAATTTATGTGTGATGTACGAATTAAGGCCGACTGTCTACACGATAAACCTGGGGAGGTTTTTCTAAAATGTCCTAGTGTTCAAGCGATAAACTCCGAACGGCTAAGCCGACGAGGACGACCTGGATTTTCATTTGGCACCTCCTGCCTCTCCTAAAGCATGCAGAATAATATATATGTATATTTACATATTTTTTATTGAAAATATGTTAGTGAAAAAAAGACAATGTGCGTGATTGACCATAAATTAAAATAATAATAATAATAATAATAATAATAAGATAAATTTATACTTACTATTATTTTTTTAAGAATACCCAACCCCCTCTTTTTTTTTTTTTTTTTTTTTTTTTTTTTTCGTTTTAAGATATTTGTAACATTAAGCCATACATTATTATTTATTATTATTATTATTATTTTAAACCGTATCAATCCTTAATGAATTTCCATTTGCATGTCTAAGTGATGAGTAAAATTTTTAATTCCATATGCGACTTCTAAAACTATAGAGATTTGTAAAGTACCAGAAGTAGAAATACTTCAAATCTCCAATTTTCAACTGAATTTAGGAGTTTTTTTCTGTGAAATCATAATCATTATTTTTAATTTTTGACAAAACCAATTAAAAATTTCTTTTTTGTTAAAAACAGTGCATTTTTATAATATGGTAATAATAATGATAATAATATAACGTGATTTATCATCTAACATGAATTAAATGTTAAAAGATTGGCAGTTTGTAAAATTAATTTAAAATATCAATGCAAAGTGGCCTGCAATAAAAAAAAAAAAAAAAAAAATCACATTTTAAACTATTTTTAAAATATCTTAAAACTCAGTAATTTTGAAATGAATTGAAAAAAGTCTGACTGTGAACTCATATAATTTTTAACCAATTTTTAACTCTTGCCAAAATCGGTTTACAATTCAAGATTTTTAAAATACTTGTTTTTAAGCTCCAATAAAAAAAAAAAAAAAAAAAAAACGTGATTTATAATTAACATGATTTAGATTCGGAAGATTTCAAGCTCGCATGTCTTAGCCGAATGATATAAAAAAAGGAATACTGCTAGCACTCAAATTTTAAAATCTTAATGCAAAGTGACCTGAAAAATTACATTTTAATTTTAAAAAAAAATCTATCAAACAGAATTTTACTAAGAACCATCCCAATTAAATCACACTTTTTTTTTTTTTTTTTGTATTGTAATAGAATAATTATAAGACAACAATTTTATCATTCAATAAAACATTAAAATCAATAGCTTACATTAGGTGGACGAAATAAACTTAGGTTCTTTTCACCTATTTCCTTGTTTTTTTTTTCGAACACTTCGATATCCAGAGGTGCAACCCGGTGCGTAACAGTGTGACATAATAAAAAAATCTAATATTAAAAATAAATTAAAAATAAAACTGAAAATAAAAGTAAAATTTAGTCTGCTCACAATGCTATTCTATGGCCTTAGTGGACAGTCAAAGAACACATACGACCCCTAGCGGCGAACGAATAATAGCGACCATTTCGGGTCCATTTTTGAGGGACGGCCTCCGTTGGGGAAAACGGTCCTTCTCTTCTAAGTCCGTGATCATTACTTCAAGCTGGCCTTGAAGGTTCTGAAATATGAGTATTTTAAATTATTTCCGTCCAATTTCTGATTTTTTAACTGTAAATTTAAATCAAATATGGATATTTTTTCTATCAGACATATTTTCAACGTCACTGGTAAGTTTGCTTAAAATATAAGTAAATTGGATTAAAATGTTTTTTCTTGATTAATTTGCTTTTCATGTTTCATAAAGGCCTTTAAATCAATATTTTGTTGCTAATTATAGATCATTTTGCTAATCATGTAATTATTTTAGAGTTTATTTTATCGTAGCTTCATGAAATTATACTTTATAGTCAGCAATTTCTTGCAATAGAATATACATGTATTTACTCAAAGTTTGTGCAGTTGTGAAATTTCAGATGCCTTTTTTTTCTTGTTCTTATGTTGTGTAAAAAACTATTTAAATTGTGATTTTAATATGTCTAATTAACCTTATATTTAACGGCTATGTTAGTATCAAAATATAATTGATTTTAATGGCCTGTCCAAATTTTACATTGTATTGGCTTGATTAAAAACATTGTTTTATTGATTAATTTTTAATTGAACCGTAGAATAATTGGTAGCAATTGAAAATATATTTTACCAGATGACTTATGTAAAGTAAATAATGTTACCACCAGAACTAAGTGTGTTTCCTTTATTTACGTAGACATCTATCATTTGTTTGATTCTGACAGCTGTTTTTGGAGCAATAGCCTTGTATATTTTTCGAAAATTCAAGACAGGGGATGCAATAGGTACATATATTTATTTATTTTTCAATAATATAGTCAAAATTTTCAATAGTTAGCAGATACTTACGTATTAACCACTTGCCAGCAATTTATCGCTGGCATGAGGTTAATAAGAAATGTATACTTTATGTGTATTTTTTATTATATATATATATATGTAAAGTACTTTAACATGTTTTTACTAATCATTGGTACTCAAATTAAATTATCACCGTGGCAATTTTTATTCGAAATAAATCTCAATTAAAATTTAATTTTATGTTGGTATTTTCATCTGTCTTTTGTCTGCTGAGTGTTACAATGGTAATAAATTATTCAAATTATATTGTGTATATATATGAATATTATACAAATGATCTTATAAAATGCATTATATTTGTATATAAAGTATATCGCCAGTGGCATAATACATTTGGTAATGAGTAATTATGGAAACAAATTTTCCCATAGAATAACATGGGCCACAGCTGTCGATGAGATTAGGTATTGTCTGTTCTTAATAGATGTCTCAACTCAACAAACCTAACACAAGCACATATTTAGAAAGAAAACCATAGCAAAGAAACAGGAAGTGAACCAACTCACAAAGATTAGATAAGATTAGCAATCTTCTTGCCAGTCAGCCACTGCTGATTAGGAAATAGCATTTTTGGCATTAACAAAAATGTTTTTTTTTTTTTTCAAGGTAAAGAATCAGCCACTGCTTGATGCAGTTTTCACAATTTTCCATTTTTGTGCTGTATTCAGGGCCCACTTTACAATTTTAGCGGCCCTAGGCAATATATTTTTGGCGGCCTCCTGTAAAAGATACTACGCCAGGGAAACTTACATATTTCATGTGACCCATATAAATTTTCAGACTCAGATCTCCCCCCTCTGCCTCCTACAAAAAAAAAAAAGAAAGAAGGTCACACTCATACTAGAAAAAATCGTTTTAATTATAAGTTATTATATTAAGACTCAACTTATTCCAATAATATAAGTGAACATAAATTTAAACAACTTTTGCATTTTTTGTAAAAATTGAGTTGGATCGGGCTTTTTTAAGAATAAGAAAAACAGGTTGAATCAAACTTTTAGCTTTTCTACCTGACCATGCTAAACATTCGATTAGGAAAATTCCTTAAAATTTCTGTCTATAAGAATCTCCATTATGTACATGGCATCACATGTATCGATTCACCAAAAGCTGTTGGCCGAAACTTTTAGTAAAAACATATTGCAATGGAATGAAACAGAAAATTTTTGCATATCCAGAAAAAAAAAGTTATGGAAAGCGCATTATTTCCACTTTTCACCGAAAAAGAAGTTCCACTGTGAATAATAATAATACTAAAATATTTCTTTTTTTTTTTTTTTTTTAAATTAGTTTTTATTTTTATTATAATTTTAACTGTCTCGTAATAAATGATAATTTTCAATTGTACATTAAATCCGATATCAACAAGAATTAATTTCAATCTTTAAACAAGAACAAAAAATCATGTGGTTCCGATAGACGATTAATACTTTCCATCTGTACTGGCTTGTTGCATCGTTTAACCTTCAAAGTACTTTGCCTACATGATCAGACAGTAGACAAAAATACAAAGAGACAGACTAACTAAATTCACAATCACTCTTAAACATTGTTGGAAAGCGTTAAAAACACAACCCTTGACACAAACGGAAAAGCAGTTCCAGCAATTTCCAGTTGTAGCTCTTTATGTATCTGAATATTTTCGTTTGACCCTGTAAATTTTAACGCTAAACGTACCATATTCTATAGTAAATATTTTTTTTTCTTTTTTTGTTTGTGAAAAGTAAATGTAAATTGTAATATGATTTGCTCAGTACAAAGATTTCAGATATGATTTTATAAAAATGCATTTCATAGGAAGCAATGCATCGCCATTATTTGGGGGTGTTTCTGTACTAAAGCCAGTAATGCTATTTCTACCATTTTAAATAGAGATCATTGGCCACGGTTTTACAGACAAGCTGGAATCAAACTTTTTTGAAACTTTGTTGGACGTGTTAAAAATGTTTCTCCTTCATATTTGCTTAAACTTGTTCCTTATTGTAATAATGTGAAATGAAATTTCCACAAATTCATTTCTTGGTGGATAGATTTATCAGATGAAGTTTTGTGTAGGCTATTTGTTAATTCAAAACTAATCATTTCAAACCTAATTACGAAGTCTTTTCATTCATAAATGCACGAGGTAGTTAGATATTCTTATTTAGATATGATGATACGAATCAAAGTAGTGTTTACTTTTTCCGTATGAAAGTAAAGACTGTCTAAGTCAACGCTTTAAACAGTTTTTCTAGATACAATAGTCTAGAAAAGGGTATCTTTAATATAATTTATATTTACTCCTATTTATTTTTTATTTTTAAATTGTATATTTTGCGTGTTTTAAATATATGTTTAAGATTTTCTGAGTTTTAACTATTTTCTGACTTAATTATAAACCTATTTTTACACAAACGTATAAAACTTTCAGGTATTTTTATTTAGATAACTTATAAACTGACTTCTCATTTTTAGTTCTTTTACTAAGTTAACTATGTATAAATTTGATTGATATAAGGAGTTGGAATTTGAAATTGGATGAGTTTAAAAATAAGGCCGTCATGTGAAACTGTGTCAAAGGCTATAGTAATGCCAAGAAACAAAGCTCCGACTTTTTTACATTTAATAAAACTATCGTGGATGAATTCTGCTACTCTAAAGATCTGTTATGATGGAATGCTTAGGTCTAAAACCAAATTGTTCGGCTTGCAATTGGAAATCACTTCATCCCCCCCCCCACCTTTATCTTTTTCATATAATTTAAAAAAGATCTAGTCTTCATTCATTACCACTATACAATTCAAAGCGTATATTTATCAAAAGTCAATACTTTAATACCTTGCGGTGTTTTTATACATAGTTAAAATCTTTAAAGAAAATTACTCTATATTTACAACTTAATACTCACATATGCCTTAAAAGAGAGAAAATCAAAAATTGGTTTATGATTTTCGCCTTTTCTTTCTTTTTTTCTTTTTTTTTTTTTTTTCCCTCAAGTTTTTGTGCAGTGTTCTAATTATTTTTGGCGGCCCTGCTTTTCTGGCGGCTCTAAGCAACCGCTTAGGTTCGCCTAATGGTAAAGCGGGCCCTGGCTGTATTACGTCTTATGTATTAGAGGAGTTATTCTCCAGGCAACTTTATGCAAAAGTGGAGTATTCACAATACATTAGCAATAAATAAAATACATTCAAAATAAATGCTGAACAAATAATTTAAAACAAAAATTCATCACTAAACAAAGTGAAAAGTGAGTGTGTGTGTGGGGGGGGGGGGGGGGAAGGTTGACTCTCAAAATGCCAAAAATTCACTAATATAGCTTAATCAATGAATTCATGTTGTGAGCTTTGCTCATATGAAATCAGAGGAATTCATGGGAGGGGCTTAGAAAGCTTCATTTAAATAATAATAATAATAAAAAAATCTCAAGAAAATCAATCAAATAAATGTTTATCAATATTCTTTAATTATAATATTAATTACAAGAAATCATTAATAATAAACATTTATAAGACTTAAATTTGTTTTTAAAAAGGCGATTCTTTTTTTCATTTGATATTAAAAAGAAATTTCACGATATCTAACATGGGTCTTTGAACCCCTCCCTCAAAGCCTTTATATATAAAATCCAAATAAAGTAACACAATATACCTCAATTTTGATGTACATGAATCTCCTGAATTACATGAAATTAAATAATATTGCAGTCAGTGAAAACATATTGTGAACTTGACTCACATGAATTCTTCAAAAAGCAATATCATTGGATACACTAACCTCAATCTGTAATCTCAAAATGTATGCAGTTCGCTAACACAATAATCAGTAAATGCATATTCTAAATTTGCACATGAGGAAAGGAAATAAAAATATCCCTGTGAGTACTTTAACTTTGTACATTTATCCTAAATTACATAAAAGTCAATAATACTGCAATCAATAAACATATGTTGTGACTTTCGTTCACATTAAAAAAAAGTTATTTTTAAGAGTTTGGAATTCTTAAGTAAAATATCTGTATAAATATTTCTCTAACATGGACCAGTTATGATTAAATTTAGTCGAGACGATATAATAGTACAATAAATAATGAGTAAAATACACAGTGATAAAAAATAATCATAGATTATATAGGCACGGGGACTCAGTTAATTCGTTATTTGATCATAGTTGTACCTTTACAATTTTTGAAAATATCATTTTAAACATAACAATATTTTGAAAATACAAACAGAATATAAACTATTGTCATAAATTGACTAAAAAAAGCAGCAATAAAAAAATATAATCAAAATAGATAAAATACTTTTTTTTTTTTTTTAACAACAAAAATTTATGCCAAAATAAATAAAAGTGCATTACCAATATGGCGACAAAACAAAAATTTAAAAGTTGCCATGTGGATCCTATATTAAAGCTGTACTGCCTGGTGAAGTATGAAAACTGTGTAGTCAAACATGAATTTCATTTTGAAACCTTTCTTTAGATGATTTTGGTTTAACATCATTAGCGTTTCATCGCACAATATTAATTTGGTTTTCACAATAACTTGGCTTTTGATGAATTAAAATTGGGTGTAGAAATTGATTTAAGATTTATGAGTTTCAAATTTTAAAGATAAATAAGAAAAGAAATAAAGTGGGGAAATTTCGCATGTGTTTGCTAGTGTATATTATTTTTGAGATGTACTTTTAGCATAGCAATATTACTCTACATTTATTTTATAAATACAGTCGAACCCCATTAATGTGAACTGGGGCTGGCAAGATTCTGCTGGGGCAGAAAACCGGCATGGCAGAAGCAGAAACTAGTTTCGGTCAGTAAGGGGCAATAACTGGCAGAAACTAAGAAAGAATGCTAATAAGAACTTAAATCTGTAATTCATAAAATTCACATAAATATTCAGTACATAGGCAATTAATCAAAAATTTTTTAAATGATCATGTCAATATTTTTATTATCATTATTAAACAGTATGTGTACTAGTTTCAAGAAGTCTAAAGAATAGTAACTTTTTTTCACATAAAACCAGATATTTTTTATATGTTACCTTGTATTGTATACGTTTAATTCACTGTTATTTTATACAAGGCTGCCACGAGGAAATGCAATGAAAAATGTTGCTAAGTTTTACAAAAAGTTGCAAAAAAAAACAAAAAGTATCATAGAAGTATTGAAGAAGTAGCAAAAAAGTTGTCTTAATAATAAAATATAGGAGAAAACTGGTAAAAAACAAATAGTTCATTCAAAAGCATTTTTATATTTTATTTCAGCATCAAAATTGAATACACAGTACGATCCAGTGACAGAAAAAACACGACACGGTGACATAGTCGCGGACGCAGAAAAAATGCTTGTAGACAGTTTTTGTTTGCACTAATAAAAAAATTAGTCTGCAACTTTAGGACTGCAACTTTTTTTTTTGTCTGTACTAATTAAAAAAATTGCCTGCAACTTTCGGACAGTCTTTGACTGTAGTCATAAAAAATTGTCTACAGTTTACGAACATTTTTCGCTTGTGGCAATGTGCTACCGATGTATGACGTCTTAGACGCTCTCTGGTAGGAACTCTAGAGCCCCCATATAGGTGCCTTGGTAGGAACACACAAAACAGTGCTTAACAACGGCGACCTAGGGAGCCTATATCTCCCTTGATAGGCAGTGTTATGCGTGTATTCTTTTCTCCTGTTACCTGTTACTGAGATTTTACGGGAACGTTGAAAAGTACTAATTTCATTTAAAACTGCTCCAAAACTTCTCCTCCACTTCAAAATTCACTTATAAAAATTTCTGTATAAAAACTAAAAGTAGTACTTTTATTATTTATAGTTATTTATATTGTGTTGCGTCAAACATTGCTATAAATATTTAATTGAATGAGTTCAACTTATTATAATTGTTTATACTATATTGTTCCGTAGTAAAATTGTATTTGTGTATTGTTGCATGAGATCACCACTGCTGTTAAGCTTCCCCCCCTCCCCCAAGATTGCCACTATCAGCTTTCAGGCTTTTTGAGTGTAAGCTATTTTCACCCCTGATTACATGCAAATTTCACAGACAGACTGTGAAATTTTAAAAGCAGCAACAAAACTTTCTGCCACTGGGCAGTACAATAATATTGTAAGAATTTGTCAAAATAAAATGTTTTAAAGAGATATTGCAGATTCCCATAATTCATGGTCCGTCTTAGTAGTGGAATGGTTCAAGCTTTGTCCTTCAGTGCAAAGTGATGGGTTTGAGTCTTAGTTCATGTGTGGATATCAGCAGCGCCGACTTTGAAAAATTTCTGGGGGGGCTCGAACCAAGGCCGTAGCCAGGATTATTTTTTGAGGGTGGGGGGCATCACATTTCTAATACAAGGTCATCAAATATGGTGTAATAATGTACACACGCTTACCCAAGGAAAAGAACATATGCACACACAAACAACGGCCTGATTAACACAGGGGCACGTGCCAGGGGCTCTGAGTAGCAAAGGGCCCCAAAACTGGACCTGAAAATGCCATCATAATCTTTGCCATTTAGTTTATGTAAATCGAATTTATATGGCAGTAACTTTTGTAAAAATAGTTATATTACTTTGCATCGATGTTTCTGAAAACTTTTGCTCCTCATGCACAAACCATAAGTGTAGCACAGTAAAGGGAATCATCTTCCTCTGAACTCACCCCGCGCCCCATACAGAGACTTTCAGCCTCTCTTGTTTTTCTTTCTTTTTTTCTTAGTCGATTTATGCCCATTTTCAATTGCAACAACCTTACTTTACAGCTATGATTTTGGTAAAAAACTAAATAAGAAATAGAGGAAAGAATTTCTTGTTTAATAGAGAATCAGTATTCAAAATTTCTGGGGGGGCTGATCCCTTACAGAAAATTTTCTGGGGGGGCTCGAGCCCTCAAGCCCCCACATAGTCGGCGCCACTGGTGGATATTCATAATTACTCTGAATCCTTTATGTGCACTAGGATGCAATTATCTGATGTACAAAAAATGAATGAATTGCTAATCTTTATTTTGTTAAAAATTTTATATAGTTGGAAAGAAGATTAAATGACCTTTCAGAGGTTATTCCAGAACAAATTTAATGCCGCATTGAGGCACTTTCACAAAGTCAACTTTTGACAATGAGGTACCTTCACAAATTCAACTTTTAGCAAAGAGGCACCTTCACAAAGTCAATTCTCAGGAATATAGCTGCACACTAAAAAATTTTAGAAACTTCATTGCATAAAACACATAAAAATACCCTCAATTTGAATATTTGCTGGAGACAGTGGTAAATATCTAAGTGTAAACACCTTACCTTACATATAAGAAATAAGTTGACTCGCACATGTATATCTTTACTTAACAACTGTTTCATTTTATTTTTTAAACGTATTTTAAAATTAAAAAAACTGCTTTGTGCATTTTAATTAATTATTCTGAAGCATTTTTCACAAACTTACTTGATGTTTTCACAAATTATTTTATAAATTCACAAATGGGGTACTACCATTTTTAAAAAACTGGATTAATCCCTGCCTTTGTAAAGGTATCTTTCTTTAAAATATTGAATGATTAGTTTTTCATACAGGGCAATGCAAAAAGAGCTGATCAATAAAAGATAATATTTGGTCATCTTTAATTTTTTTTTTTTTTTTTTTCTTTTGTGAAAATGTGCATTACCACATTGCTCTGCGACTTTTTTCAAAATCGCCAATTTGGTGCATTTTTGTAGTTTTGCTTCGTGATTTTTTCAAAATGGCCGATTTTATGTATTTTAATTTAAATCAACTACCTAAAAATAAAACATAAAAAGGAGCTTTTCAAAAATTTGAACAAAAGAAAATTCAAATAAAAATACAAATTTTAAAAATTTGCATGTTTTTCATAAAGGAACGATATCAAATATTAATTACTAGCCACCTTTGGCGATCAGCTGGTTCACAATCCTTGAAAAATCTAACCGTTCTAAAGTCCAGCTCGGTGGCGCCTGCAACACTTTCTTCCTGTTTCAGAACTCATGACAGCTTATTCGCTTATTGTTCAAGTACCTTTATTAAGAATTCTAATTATAGCAAATTCTCGCTTAGTAGCACCTGTGGCACCGTATTCCCGTTTCATGATCAAAACAGCCTGTTTGTTCACCGTGCAAGCGATCCTTGAAAAATCTCACCATGTTAAACTTCTGCTCGGTGGCACCTTCTTCCTATTTTAGAACCTACAACATCTTGCTCGCTGATAGTGCAAATACCTTTGAAAATTGTAATTGTTGCAAATATCTGCTCTGTGGCGACTGCGATGCCCTTTTGTGTTTCATGATATGAAACAATCTATTCGTTCCTCATATAAGCGACCCTTGAAAATTATGATCGTGGCAAACTCCCAACCCCGTGACGGCTATGATCTAATCTACCCTATATAAGTAATTTAATCGTGATTAGAATTGGAGATATTGAAATTTTTAAATATTAAAGCATCATCTGGTGACACAGATTTGTGACGTCTACTCTTGAAATCCAATTCAAATAAGTTTTAAAATGACATATTACTTTTGAAATTATGCTAATTAGAAGCTGAGATACAAAAATAATGTAAATACTGTTATAAAATTATTTATGTCTGACTTTTTCTCAGTTTTCTCCAAAACTTGCGTAATTCCGGGCTAAATACTATTAAAAATCCTTAGTAAGAAATGTGAATGGAGTATCAGAATTCAAACTCTGCAAAATTATAAAAGAATAAAGGCATTCTGGGTTTTCCGTTGTTTTCTCTGAAACTACCGTTCCTTTTGTACATTTTTTGCCCCTCCTAATAATTTTACACTTGAAAATATCTGCAATTGATTTACCTTGCCTTAAAACCTAATAATACTAATTTCAAATGCTGTAACTTTTTTTTTTTTTGCCCCTTCTCTCCCCTCAAGCCCTTCCTAATAATTCTACACTTTTAAAAATATTCACAATCAAATTATCGGGCGTTAAAAATAAATATTATGAAATTTTAATGGCATATCTCAATTTAAAATCAGCAATGCCATTTACACACTATAGCTGGTAAATTATGTTAAAAATCGAAGGCAGCACGCGAAAAATTTATTGTGGCACGTCCCGGGGGACGTGTAATTTTCATTCTTAAAAAAAATTTCAAACTGGAAGAAAGAAGAAAAAGTAAATATTAAAATATATTTCTTGTTTAAAACTGATAGTTTCCTTATATTTTTCAGGTACTCTACTCTGAAGAATTAAAAAAAAAAAAAATCTTTAAAACTCCATTTTATCATAAAGGGAAAAGAACCAATCCAATGCGAAAAAAAGAAATGAGCAGCCGGTGCAAAACCAAAAACAAAGTTTCGACTCCAATACGACAAAACGAAGTTCCGATGTAAAAGGATCATCAGTAAAAAATGCACAATACACCAAATAGCATTACAGTGTAACGTATCGCCAGTGGGTATATTCCATCAAAGCTTAGCTGAAATATGATATTCGAATAGTCGCAAAATCATTCTTTAAAAA
Source organism: Salticus scenicus (assembly GCA_963930645.1). Taxonomy (NCBI): domain Eukaryota; kingdom Metazoa; phylum Arthropoda; class Arachnida; order Araneae; family Salticidae; genus Salticus; species Salticus scenicus. Next base: position 207,312,786 of record OZ005652.1, on the reverse strand, counting down.
AATCAAAAACATTCCTATCTAATTCCAATATGATATGCCAATCCTGTATGATAAACACACACGAATGGTCGGCGAGAAAACAAACACAAAGAAATATGAAAGAAAAGTTTCGATTTGAAAAAGTTACCAGTTAAAAGTGCCGATACATTGAACTGCATCATCTAGATGCATTCTAAATTTATTGAAACAAAACAAAAGAAATGGATGAACAAATGTGATTACAAGAACATGATATTGTGTCTATTAAGATTCAAAAACATTTATTATTAAAAAGAAACCTAAGTATTAAATAATAATAATATGTTTGCTACATTAAGCAAAAAATAAAATATTTTTGATAATGTCAGAATGTTATTATTAATTTCTTTTACAGATAAGTAAGTACACTTTTTTTACCTTTTATCTAATTCATTATTTAAGTTATCATTACAGTTTATTGGTAAGTTATTTTGTAGTTAAAGGACGGTAGGGGAATGGAGGTAGTTTTTGCAGACGTGATATTTCCATATACGGCTGGGGCTGATATCCAGAAAATTCTGATAAGCGGAATCAGGTTGATCCCGCAGCTGACGGATAATGAATCCTTTTCAGTATTTGATGTGGATTGTGTACCCAGGGCCTGATTACCCAAAAGGCTCGGGAAGCACAAGCTTCCCCTCTAAAATTTAGGAGGGGGCCCCAAAATGACTAAAAACAGGGTCTTGAATTTTCTGTTTTATATTTTCATACTGAGATTGAATTTTTCTGAGAAAATTCGCCTAAAGCAAGATAAAATACTCACTAGTTCAGGAAAAATCTATTATTTAACCTCAAAAATCTGAATGTTCTTAATTAATAAGTTATACGATTTTAATGTTATGTGTAGAAATCACCCAGATATATGAATGAAAAAATAATTAACTATAAATACACACTAATTTTTGGTCTATAGCATTTTTATATTACAATATGTAACAGGAAAACAAGATTTTCTGAAATGAAAGAGGGCCCTGAAATGATACTGAGCTGCCCCTAGCTTCAAAGCTTAATCGGGCCCTGTGTGTACCATAATTTAGTGTATATTAGCCGCACTGGTAGATAAGCCACAGCTTATTAAAATGTTGCGAAAAAACAATGCTCTTAGATAAGCCGCGGCTTATGCAAGCATTGTTACATTGATGTTACAAGTAAATAAGGAAAAAAGATATGTCTTTTGACATCTACGCAAGTTAATAAAAATAGTTAATTATTAATTATAAATGAAAATAATAAATTATTTAAAAAATAATTCGGTATAAATAAAATAAAATAAAACTATACTAGTATGCAGATGTAATACAGCAAAGATGAAAAACACGGGAACAAGATGGTGGAATCCATGCATATATACAAGTCATAAAAATAATTAATTATAAATAAAAGTAATAAATTATTTTAAAAGGCACTGTATAAAAAAAAATTATAACAAAAATTAAAGCCAGTATACAAACACGATGCAAAAAATAAAAAACAACGAAACAAGATGGTGAACTCCAGACGTGTATGCAAATTAATCAAAATAAGAGATTATTAGTTAATAAATAAGAGATTGTATGTGTGAGTCAGTGCTCGAGAAACTCGAATACTAAACTTCTGTTTTCTGGGAAGATCGACTGTTCCAAGAAGTATGGACAACGGAATTTGGCATTATCATTAGATAGCCCGCAGTCCCCAAAAATCGATGTATTTTTAAAGATAGCCCGCGGCTTATCTTCACTAAAATACGGTAATTAAATTTTGCAATCAATCTGCTTATCTCAAAACTCCTCCTTACTCCAAAAAAAAAAAAAAAAAAAAAAGTATCTCATTTTATATTTAAAACATTAAAAACCTTTTAAGATTACCTAGTACTGGCGCTTTTTGCCGCTAACCGCAACCACAGTTAGCAGCAGAAAGTACTAGTACTAGGTAATCTTAAAAGGTTTTTAATGTTTTAAATATGTTTTTAGAGTTTTCTTTTTTTAATTAACTTTTAAAATGTATCTCATTTTGTTCTCGTATTGCTGATAATTTCAAGGACTTTTTAAAAATGTTTCTAGTTTAAAATAATAATAATTAGCTATTATACTATATTTTTACTCTTTTTTTTTTTTTTTCTTCCAGAGCACATTGAGCTAGAGGTTTTCTATTGTTTCTTAATAGCAACCACCTCCTACATAATATTAGTTTTAAGACAGTCTCAAAAAGAGCTAGTTAAAAATTCATGAAAAACTGTTTTTCATCTACAGTATGATGCAATTTTAATTTATATTTTTATGCAAATTCATGTATGTGAGGACCCCCTTTTTTTTTTTTTTTTTTTTTTTGAAAAATGACCCAGATTTTTGGAATTCATGGGTCCCAGGAACCCAGAATTTTGAAACCCAAGCGGCATCACTGAAAATACTGCAAAATATAAAAGAAAACTTAATCTTACATTGTCTTTTGGTCACGTGAGTTGTGATAAATATAATTCCCAATAACAATGTAATTTTTTTTTTGTTTATTTACATATTTTCATGAAAATTGAACTGTAGCTTTATAATATGCTGTCTAGGCCGAATATTAATTTAAATGTAATGTGAATGAAAATTTGAAAAAGTTTGAAAATTGCAATTTTTCCACCCACTATAAAACACGTTTCATCTTAATTGGTTACAATCATTTCCTTTTTCATCACAGACTGTCGACTGGCTGTTGAAATGATGTTGCCACCTAAATTTCATACTTTAGTTAATTTTAAAAAATCTAATTGTTGTATCGATAAGCTGCTTGCACTCTTAGATTCAGAAAAATCTCCCTATTCATTTGGTACCGAATTCGTAATGATTGGACTAATATTTCTAATTTATTTTCCACTTTTTCTTCTTTTAACTCTGTTAAAATATCTATTTTTATCCAATCGTGGTAAATTCTCAGTCATTGAGATCGCTTTTAGATTAGACATAGGTCAACATTTTAATTAACATCTCCACAGCTAATTAAAATTTTTAAATTCTGTTTCCAGGACCCCTCAGGAAGGCTCCTGAGCATCCATATGTAATTTTTTTTACTTTGCATTCAATAGGGGCTGAACGTATAGAAGAACAGACAAACCTTTCCTTTTATTATTATAAATTATAAGATAGGTAGGTAGGGTTTAACGTCACACTAGTACTGCGCTATGGGTAATTTTAAACATTACAAAACAAAAAATACCATTAATAATTGAAAAAACACAACAAATAGATATATGAATAATAAAAAAATAATAATTAATCCTCCGTTAAAACTAAAAAGCTCCATCAAAATTAAATAGGCAAATTCACAATTTAAAATACTACTACAAACTTTTTGTCAAATATATTCAACATACGTACAGCATCTTCTAAAACCATTAATGAACAAACTTTTTACATTAAAGAAAAAAAAAAAAAAAAAAAAAAGAATGACCAGCTCCATTCAAAACGTGTACATCCAATCCAGCACATGTAAATAATACAAAATCACCTACTGTTGCCATTATTAAAAAAGAAAACCAAACCAAACTTATGAAATATACTGCTCACATACTAATGTACATAGGTGGGCTTGATTTAACATCTTATTAGTACTATGCTATGGGTAATTGTCGACGGTCTGGAATTTAATTTTGCAGCAATCAATAATACGTTCATCTGTATGCAAAAAAATATCGCTAAATACCTCACCCGCAATCTTCATGAATCTTTAAAACACACAAAAGTTCGTTTCACAGCGATCAATAATGTGTATATGAAAAAAAAAAAAAATCAAAAATCACTAAATACCTCACCCACAAACTCCATGAACCTTTAAAATGCACGAAATTTCGTTTGGCAACAACCAAATACGTTGGCATCTTTATCGGCAATAGGAAACAAGACGAACGCCAAGCAATATCATAAGGCACATTCAAACCTTTTTTTCTTAAATCTTATCTTTAATTTTTTTTAAAAAATCTGTATTTTTAAAAAACAATTGCACTGTTAGAATTGTGAATAAATGCTCTTTCGAATGGTACAGATGTATTTTGCATATTTCGATCCATTACGAAGAGATCACTTTTAAAAAATTCAAAAAATTTCTACCTTCCTTTCTTCTTTTGGGTGTGCTTAGAGAAACTGTTTGCAAGTTGGCAATTAGATTACCTGTATTAACATCAATAATTCTTTAACTAAAGTGATATAAATTTCTAATTAAGATAAACATGTTCCTTAGATTATTTAGACTACCACTGGCATGGTAAAAACCTTTTTCTGCCGGCAGAGAGTGCTTGCGTGAATCTCAAGGGGGATAAAATATTTGTTCATATTATCTGTAATTCATGCTATTCCTAACTCGGAAACTAATCTTCCTTTTGATGGAGATTGTGGAAACAGTTCATGTTAAATGTAATTCATGTTAAGCATGTTCATGTTATCAAGGTTCGACTGTATATAAATTGTAGAGAAAAAGTTTTAAAAAAATCAAAAGTGTTGATATTTCAAAATTGAGGCCTTTTGTGCAAGCTAAAGAATATATACACTATCTAAAAATAAAAGGATGGAAAGTACAGTGTAAAACCTATTCAATCTATTCTAGTTTAATACTTCATGTTTAAATAAGAGTGCTAATTCACCTCAGATAACAAACTCTAATTAAAGTGGTGTTTCCGTTTTGTTTTCTGAAATACGGAATTGCATAAATTTTTAGATTCATGCAATGCTATGTTGGGATACCCTGTAATGCTTTTTTAGGTTTATGTGTGTAATAATGATTGTTGAAATACGAAATTTCATGCTTTTATTTCCCGTCAGTACATATTTTATTAAATTTCTTATTTGTGATTTGTTATCATTTTGTAATTTTTAAATGAATTTTTAAAAACTGTATTTTATGATGATTTTTTAGTTTCTGGTGTTTTGTTTCTGGTTGAATTGTTTATTCCTAACGTATCCAATCCATAGTGTAGCACTAGTACAGTGTAAAGCATGTATTCAACTTCAAACTCTGATGTATTTAGAGATATATTTGAAAATTTCACTGAGAAGCCCTCTTAAACTAGATTCGTCCTGAGAATCTATTTATTTTTTAGATATTCTTAAAACTTCTTCTTTTTTTTTTTTTTTTTTTTAACATTATAAAATATATCCTAAATATTTCCAAATTGCTTTTTGTAAAATTCTTTTAGGCTTTTTTTTTTTTTTTTTTTAATGCCAAATAAATTGTTGTATTTAACTATTTTGTGGAAGTTTTGCTATTGTCTTTAACATTTTTTAATTAGATAATTAGATTAATCATCTTCATAAACCTTTTCTAGTAACTGCTCATATATCATTTTAACTGCAGTAAATCCATGAAAATGAAATCTCTCTGGAACAAAATGTTGTTTTATACGGAAAATTTTCATGGTTCCAATAAAAAGTACTATGCACAGTTTCAGAGTAATATATCATCTTAAGTAAAGAATATTGATCAGAATTATATATTTTATTTATTTATTTTGAGGGGAAGGGAGGCTATGCAATTTCTAAGCAATTTTGTTTTCATTGATTTTATTGCATTTCTCATACTATTTGATCTATTTCATTTTTCATAGCTAGTTTGTAATAAATAAAATATATTGCTATAGGGAAAAAAAAGGAAGCATTTCTAATTCTTAAAAACAATTTTCATTACAAGTGCCCTTTTCTTCTTTTCTTTTATGCTTTTTAACTGTAAAATTACTAGGTAAATTCCTTATAACATTTTATCTCATAATTACTGTTAAAAAGTTTATTATAATAAGTAAACAGTGCTCATTAGAAAATGGCTTCCTGTCCCTTTGTGATTTCTTGTTTTTAAAAAAAAAATTCTGTTTGATTTTTCTAGTTAGCACAGTTACTGCCAAAATGATGGGTTCACGACCTCGTTTCAGAAAAAGGGATAAGGTTATGTTTTATGGAAGGAAAATGTTGCGAAAAGTAAGTAAACTAAAATATGTGTGTGTATTTTTTTTTTTTTTTATTTAAAATTGTTCCTTTAATCTATTAATAAAATATATTTGTTATACATACTGTCCATGTATAACAAATAAGTAACTCAATGATTAAACTCTTGATCTCTCAAATAATGATTAACTCTGTATCAAAAACTATGCTGCAGAATTTCATGAAAATTGGGAAATAGCATAATCAGATAATGAGAATTTTATCTAGTACAAAAAAGTTCCAAAAACCATCATTTTCTTATAGCTTGGCCTGCAAGATCACCAGATTTGAATTCTTGTGATTTTTGGCTACTTGAAGAGATACCTGAAAGACTTGGTGTACTGTGATTACATAATGTCTGTCTCCAACATTAAAGATGGCACAACATACCATGTGGATAACATTCCCCTGCACACACTGCTTTCAACAGTTGAACATGCAATTTTGCGCTTCCAGATGGAAGCAGATTATGATGGACATCACACTGAAGCAAATTTTGTAGATTCTTGTTATATTCACTGTAAAACTATAATAAGCCCTCTAGTGATGGCTTTTTTTTAGAACTTTTTTCTACTAGATATAATTCTTATTTGATTATGTTATTACCCAATTTTCATAAAATTCTACGGCATAGTTTTTGATACAGAGTACTCTAAAATGGTAAGTTTAATTATGGGTACCCTGTATATTTTTTGGAGCTCATTTTTTAACGTTATAATATAGTGAAACCTCATATAACAAGCTTAAATTATTCTAGAATCTTACTCATAATGTGAAATACTTGTTAAATGAAACAATTTTTCGCGTATAAATTAATATAAAATACGATAATACATTCTATGCCAATAAAATATTCAAAATGTAATTTTATTTAAAGAAAAATACTTTATTAACTTTTTACTAAAAAGCTATCTCTAGAAAAATTAGTTTTTCTTTGCTCTTCAAAATTTGGTAAAAATGTGACATTGCATTGTCATTGAATAAATTTATAGCTCACATAGCCACTATACTATTCAAGTAATGTTTTTCAACATACAAGCAACAGTTTTCATACTTTCAGCATTTATTTTTTCTTTTGTGCCAGAAGAGTATTGTTTTGCTACACACATACAAAACCACAAGCAATATATAAACACAAGATTGGAAAATATCATAAACAACACCAGCATGCTATCACAATGATTTCCTAAACATACGACTCAATTTTTCAAGAATTACAGTAAAAAAGAGCAATAAATCCGATTGAGCAATATAAGCTTCTAATGCAGTAAAAAATAAAACAAAGTGATTTATATGTAATGTATAAAATGTAAGTAATAAATCTGTGGGAGGAAAACTTTTCATTGTATGAAGTAAATCTTTTTTAATCATAATATTTGAACTGAAATTCATCACTGCAATGCATAAGTTAAATCAACCAGATTTGGCTTTATTTAAATTGTGAGTTTCTCATTAAACTAACAACTTAAAAAATTAATTTCCATGCTGCATACAGAAACATATAATCATGAATATATTTAAGACTAATAGTATCTACGTATAATGTGTGTGTAAACTTATGATGTTCAGATTTCTATTTTATCAACTAAAGCAAGCTGTAGAAATTGATGGTGATGACACGATTGATCACTTGGAGCCATTGATTTGTGATAACATGAAAAAGGACTTTGTTCTTCCGTGTCATTTTATAAGGCTTAAACATTTTTCACATAATTATCTTGTAGTTTCATTCTACAAATTTTATTACATATTTTGAGTAGATAATGGACTTAATGTTGTCAACTTTTCAAAACAAACTCCTCAATGGAGTGCTGGTACTATAGTATCTAGATATTTTTATTATTTTCTTTGTATCAATATATTTCTTCATGTTATTTGAAATTTACTATTCTATTAATTGCTTTGTTGATATTGTTATGCAGTTTGGTGTCACATTATGTATGCTAGTCTAAACAGTTTAAAAGTTATAATTAATCTTATATATTAAAACAACAAAGGAATTTCTTTAAGACCAAAACTGCACAATCTGGGCATGCGCGAGAAAATTATGAACCAATTCGGAACCGGAATATTCCTTTCCTTTTATGCAGTGCAATATGAACATCAGTGATAGAAATCGAGCAGACAACATTGATATTTCACATGTCTATGGCAGATGCCTGATTAAAGCACAATAATAAAAACAATTCACACGATTAATTAATTGATTTATACTTTCCAAGGAAGTATATTAAAAACAAAGCAATTTGTGTATACTTATCGGCTACCTTCGTATGCATTTTCATATCACCGAAAAATTTCTTACACAGGATAATATTTCAAGAGTTTTTGTGGCGCCATCTTTTACCATGAAAACATATTGTACCATATTCTTAATATTATTTTTTTCAATTTCTTATAAGAAAAAAAAAATCTTTTAAAATTAACAAATTGTCAGAGTTTATTGTTCTTTAAAAGTTAACTTTTATCGGTTGAAAACTTTGTTTAGAAAAAAAAATGTTTAGAATCAAAGGAGGTTTTATTTTATTTATTTATTTTTTAATCTAATTTAAATTAATCTCTGATATTTCATTTCAGTACTATATTACAGAAAAAATAATTTAAAAAGAATAACCTTAAAAATATTGATGTTTTATACGAGTAGAAATTTACATAGTTTAATTTATTAATAAAAATTTAATGAGCAAATTAACTTGCTAAAGTATTAAATTCATTCTTATTTATTTATTTATTTTTAACAGTATACTTTTTTTTTTTTTAAATATACTATTTTGATAGAATAAAGTATTATAATACTAAAAAAATAAAATAAATAATTCAATCAAAATCAATTTATTTTTAAGTAGCATAGTCTGTTTCCAAATGCAAATAAAATTATAATTGTAGAATATATAAAAAAAAAAACTATTAAAATTTATTTTAGGTTAAATTATTTTGCTTTATAAATTTATGTGATTTTAAAAGTGTATCTTTTTATAAATACCCCTTCCCCTAAAAAGAAAGAAAAGAAAAGAAAAAGATGAGCCTTGAAATTTGATTTTTATCTTATCTTTACTTTAAAAACATTCTGATTTCATGATTTCTTTTAAAATTTTCTAATGTACGATAATTTCATTTGGAAGAAACATTTTAAGCTATTTTGATTTAATTTTAGTAGTCATTGAACATAATAATTAAACTTATTTTTAAAAACCGATTCTATAAAAAAAACTGTTTATGAACTATTTTTTTCCCCCAATTAAAACAAATTTTAACTTTATTCCAATTTGCAGTTTATTTTTAGAATACAATGAATTAATATTTTGGATTAAACCCAAGTGATTTTACAAATATGGGAATGAGAAATCAGAATCAAAACTATTATTTTATACTTAAAATGCACTTATTATTTTCTTGGCAAATTAGAATTAATTAATATAATTTACAAGTATTTCACAAGTGAATAAAATCTTTGTCTTTCATGTATGTCTTTTATTAAAAAATTGTGAACTGTTATCGTTGATAGTAAGTTAATATAATCATGTAGAAAATCTTTGTATTCTTTCATTTCACGTGAAAAGCAACGAATAAATTGTGCAGTAAATGTAAAATGAGTGTAGTTCTATAGATTATTAGGATCTCATTAGAAATATTGATTCTTTCGATAATTTATATAAATTCTGTCTTTCTTTTAATTACTCCTAACATTCTTTTGGTCATATTTAGAATAAAATTAGGAAAACCGTAGGATTTTGTTTTTATTGTGTGGAGTATGCTTAGATTTTGTATATTGTAATTTCATAAAAGTATCCTTCCTCCCTCCAACCAAAAGATAATTGATTAAAACAGGGCATTTTAAACTGGTTAAACGTAATGCGAAATATTAAGGCAAGGGTGTTTTAAACTTTATGCCATAAAAAGATTTCAGTTGAACAACATCCGTCAAATTTTAACTGGTTAATTATTAAACCTTTTAAAGCTCCATACCTTTTTATTATGGAGATATAGCAGCTTTCGGTAGTGTATCCGCCCCGTCCTCAGCAACCTCCTTTGTGGCTTGCAGTGACACCAAGTGTTGTTCTTTGTTTCCTTTCTCTCGTTCTTCTAAGAGGTGGCGTCAAACTTGATATCAACTTCTGCGTGATTCATGCCCATTACAAGAATCACTGTTACTAATAATTTCGACTGGTGTCACTGTTATTAATAATAGCACTTGGTGTCACTGCAAGCCACAAAGGAGGTTACATAGGACAGGTTAGGTACACCACCAAAAGCTGCTTCGTCTCCATAATTAAAAGGTATGGAGCTTTAAAAAGTTTAATAATTAATTAATTATAACATGCTCTATTTAAAAGCCTATTTAAATTAAGTTTAAAAGTTGTTTTAACTAATATCACACTCAGTACATTGATCTTAAAATGGTGTTGCATAGCAACTAAGGAAATCTTGAAGTATTGTCTACTTTCAGTTGAGCTCCTACAGGCTTGTAAGTGAGCCTGGTGGATTTTATTTTGGAAAGGGAGATATGAAAGGATAAAAAAGAATTATATTTTATAATAGCTAAATTTAATTTTTGAGTTAAAAATTAAAATTTTTTAGAGTGCAGTCTTGACAATTCAAACATCTTAAGTTCTGACCTTAACTTTCAAAGTGTTTACATCATATGCTGTGGGAGAAAAAAAAAAAAAAAAAAAAAAAAAAAAAATCAGAAAATTTGGAGTGGAAGGCTGATTTTTTGTACCAACTATGTGAAAAATACCAGAGCCGGGAATAAAACCCATGCCTTCCGCTTTACGTGTGGATGCTCAAACCATCGAGCTACCCTGGCTGATTACCAGCTAGGCATTTCTCACATAACATTTGTTGGCAAAGTCACTGAATCTGGAAACACAGCTGTATCAAGTGACATTATTAATCATGACACAACTCCAATAGACCATGAAATTTTCAATTTAATTTAGAAATTTATTCATCAAGTCTGAAAGTTCATTTCAGAAAATTTTGGAGTGGAAGGCGGAATTTTTTCCTTCCACTCCAAAATTTTCGGAAAAAGCGGAAGGCCCAGGTTCAATTCCCATTTCTGGTATTTTTCACATAGTTGGTATAAAAAATCAGCCTTCTACTCCAAAATTTTCTGAAATGAACTTTCTGATTTGATGAATAAATTTCTAAATTAAATTGAAAATTTTGTGATCTACTGGAGTTGTGCTATGATTAACAATGTCACTTGATTCAGCTGTGTTTGCAGATTCTCGATGACTTTGCCAACGAATTTATGTGAGAAATGCCTAGCTGGTAATCAGCCAGGGTAGCTCGCTCGATGGTTCGAGCATCCGCACGTAAAGTGGAAGGCCTGGCCCTGGTATTTTTCATATAGTTGGTATAAAAAATCAGCCTTCCACTCCAAAATTTTCTGAAATGAACTTTCAGGCTTGAGGAATAAATTTCTAAATTAAATTTAAAAAAAAAAAAAAAAGCATATAATAAAGAACTTTAATACTTAAATTACCTTCTTGTCAATTCATAAGACTTAAGTAATTTAACTAAAATATACAAAGCGTTTAACATGCCCCAAGAATTTCATCTTTTAATTTACGAGAAAACTTATGTTATATTCTGGTGCATGTTATATTTTTGTAAATTAATGAATTTTTTGTAGGTTCAAAATTTATCAGGTCAAGGTTCAGGTAGACCAAGAATTAAGAAACGGCAAATAGTTTTAAAACTTGCTAAAAAGTAAGAATTCTGTTTTATAATAAAATGAATATTTGTGAACTATGAATATACTATATTTTTTGTTATTTATGCAATTTTTTTTCTTACTTTTTAACCATCTACTTTTTGCATCTTGCCAATTTAGAATAACAAAAACAGTTCTGAATTTGATATGAAAATTTTGGTACAATACTGTCCTCCTCTTCTTTATTTTTTTCACAATTTATTATTAAATCAATTTTCAAGTTTCAGAAATTAAGCTGATAATATATTTACACTAGACTGTCAGAAATCCACATTCCAAAAGTCTACAAACTCCAAAAAACCACACATCACAACTAATGTAAACAATAAAATTTATAGTAAAGTGTTCAAGGGAAAAATCAGGACAACACTTATTTTAGTGATGATTTTTTAAAAACTGAATCTAATGAGATAAGGAAAGGTAATTTTAATTGAAGTCTAGCTAATGGGGATGAGTACTACCTAAAATTTTGTATACAACATTTGCATTTGTGTTGGAACAAAAAATAAGAGCTGTTCAAAGACTGCAAGAAAAAAATTTTAAGGGAAAAAAAAAAAAAAAAAGGTTTATACTTTGATTTATATTTCCAAACTGTAATAAAATTTGTAATTCATAGTTCTCAAGTCTATATTGTATCAGACGTTTATGTGCTTAAATTTTGTATTTTTACTTTATGGGACAAATTTTGTTTTGTTAATTGAATATATGTAACTATATCTTTTGCTATATCTATTACTCTTTAATTGCCTCAATTAATTTATTTTTTAAATATTTTACATGTTTACTTACAGCATTATCATTTTTAGTGTATTAAAGCATTAAAATTCTAGTTCAGAAATGCAAGCAAAAAATACCTAAAATCCATGCAATCTTTGGTCCCAAGCTGTGCAGATTTTTGAGAGCATACTGTATTTGCTTATTTTCCCCCACCCCACCCCTCTAAAAAAATTATATTATTATGGAGATTCAAAATCAAAAATGCTTTTTATAAATGTATGAAAAGTATGTAACAACAGATGAGGAAAAAAGAAAAAAATTAACTAGGAGGAATTTTTGGATTTCTTGTCATGCAAATTAAATTGTTAAACACAAATATCTGATATTAAAAAAAATTAGGGATGGAGCGGATATGTATTTTACCGGGTACGGATATCCGGCGTTTCGGATATTTTTTTACTTTGCTGGATCCGGATATCCGGCAGTCCCCTTTCCGAGTACACATGAAAATTTCAGTTTTTTAAGAGCACACAATAATTAAACTAGGATGTTGAGGCCACCACAAGATTTTCTTCTATATTTTTCTATACAAATTTATTAAGGGCAAATAATTTATTAAATCTATTATTTATTAAAAGTATCTAACATGAAAAATGGAAATGATTTTTATCTTAGAGAAAACTAAAACCAAATATCCAAATAAAGACAGTTTTATTGCTTATAAATAACATCTTAAAAAATGCGTATTTATAATGGTTATCTAATCTATCAAGTTTTGTACAGTTCTATGCCATACAAGTTTAGATATAGCCTTCCCGTGATATTGAGGAAATTTCTGGTATAGCAGCGCCATTTATTGGCCTATCCAACTTCAATCCAACTTCAATCAGCATAATGTCTCATGATGGCCTTCTCACATATCAAGTTTTGTTTGATTATACGCAATAGAACCTGAGACATAGCTTTTTCTTAAATTGCAGAAATCGCTGTGTAGCAGCGCCTCCTGATGAGAGGGTGACACCAAAAGTTGATAGAAACTAACAAAGCAATGCTCCCACATGCACATTTTTTTTTCTTTTTAACTATAACTATTATAAATAATTCATATTAATTTTACAATCACACATTTAAAATAACTCTCATTATGTACATTTATACAAAGTTTTGTCCCATACTGCCACGTTAAAAATTTAGAAAAAATGTGATCACAGCACCACCTGTTGAGCAATTGTCAGGGTTCAACTAAATACCAAGTTTGGTTAAATTTCGTTTATTGGTTTATTACAGCATCCACAAAATTTGTGATGCACACACACAAACTGACAGACAGACATTTTCCAAAAACAGTCAAATCGTTTTCAGGACATCCAAAAATGTGTAATTCCATTGAAAACTGGAGTTTGAAAGTTTTCACGAATCCAATACTTTCTCTATATATACATGATATAGAATAAAGTAAAAATGTAAATACCATTGGGATAATAAGTCATAATAGTTTTATTTTATTGCACTCCTCTGTATTCAATAGAAGAAAGTATTGGATTAATAAAAATTTTCAACTTCAGTTTTCGACGGATTTACACGTTATGAGAGGTATAGAATACGATTTGACCATTTTTAGAAAATGTCTGTCTAAATATCTGTGTGTGTGTGAGACAAAAATTTTGTGGCAACTGTATCTCCGTAACTACTGCTCAAAATTACATATAAATTTATATGCAGATAATACTTGACCTAATTTAATGCCAATCAACATTTGGTGTCAACTGCTCAGCAGGTGGTGCTGCTATACAACGATTTCCGCAATTTAAGGGGAGGCTATAACACAGGATCTATTTCGTATAGGCAAACAAAACTAATATGTAAGAAGACCAACGTAAAACATTATGCTGGTGCAATTTGAATGCTTATCGGCCAACAGGTGGCACTGCTATACAGCGATATCCGCAATTTAATGGAAGGCTGTGTCTCGGGAACTACCGCACAGAAATGCATATAATTTTATATGTAGATGCAACTCGACCTAAATTAGTGCCTACTAACTTTTAGTGTCAATTGCGCAACTGGTGGTGCTGCTATACAGTGATTTCCGCAATTTAAGGAGAAGGCTATATCTCAGGTTCTATTGCGTACAGTCAAAGAAAATTTAATGTGTAAGAAGGCCGTTATGAGACCTTATACCATTGGAGCATACCATAGGCCATTATGAGACCTTAAGCACCAGTTCAGTTTGATGCTTACTGACCATCAGGTGGTGCTGCTATGCAGCGATTTCTGTAATTTATGGGAAGGCTGTAGCTAAGGGCCTACTGCACACAATTGCATATAAATTTACATGTAAATGCACCTTGACCTAAATTAGAACCTATAAACTTTTAATGTCAACTTATCAACGGTGGTGCTGCTACACAGCAATTTCTGCAGTTTAAGGAAAGGCTATATCTCAAGTTCTATTGCATATCATCAAACAAAATTTGATATATGTGAAAGCCATTATGAGACATTATGCTGATTCAAGTTGGATGCTTATAGGGCAATTAATGTCGCTGCTATGCTGGAAATTTCCTCGATAACGGAAAGGTTATCTCTCAACTTGTGTGGCATATAAATGTGCAAAACTTGATGTGTGAGACAACCATTATAAAAACACATTTTTAAAAATGTTATTTATAGACAGTAAAACTGTCTTTCTTTGGATATTTAGTGATAGTTTTCTTTAAGATGAAAATCATTTGCATTCATCATGTTAGATAATTTTAATAAATAATAGCTTTAATAAATTTTTTGCCCTTAGTGAATTTATGTAGGAAAATATAGAAGAAAATCTTGTGGTGGCCACAACATACTAGTTTTTTAATATCAATTCTTATGCTTATGTGTCGCTTTTAATAGGTTAACAGAATATATTGTGCAATGTTGTCTGAACTACGTGCTTTGTCTGCCTTGCTATGCATATAATTATCAAAACTTACTTAAATAATCGGGTGTACCACTCACACGACTTTCTCTTACCCTGGAATTTAAAACTGTAAATACAAATTGGAAATTAAGGGGTAAAAAACGAGTACTGTTATGTAAACCTATGTTAAAACAATTAAAATTAGGCTTCTGAACAGATTTAATTAACAAATAATGTGTATGTTGGGACTACTGTTCAATTCAACATCCTGTTTTATTATTATTTATACATTTATATAGAATTCAAGTCTGTTATTAAATACAAAAGTTCATTTAAAATTAATCAGACAGCTTTCACACGCAACATTTCTTAAAATTTATCAATTTTGATCAATTTTTTCTACTAACAAGCATATTAATTCAAAGTACAACATTTGGATCATCTACAATTACTTGTTTTTAATTTACTCTAAGTGTTACAGGCAAAGATCAAGCATTAAAACTTGACTTCGGTATTCAGGAAGCCTCAAAACGTGTAAATAATAATAATAAAAAAAAACAAGCAGTGAATATTTTAGCTTAAAAAATACGTTATTAACCATATGGCCATGAAGAATTAATTTTAGTTCCTAAGCAGCTTTCCTAGACATGGTAAAATATTATAGAAAAGCACTTCCACTAACAATAAAAAAGAATATTATGGCTTAAATATTGGCCAGTGTATATCTTTTGAAGATTATGTAAACACCACATGATGTACTTAAATATAATCTGATATTAATAACAGACGGCACAACCTGAAATACATTTCCATCAGTTTTCAAGTATTGTCGTACTATAATCTAGTTGTTTTGTGTACTTCTTTCAGGGTTGCCAACTGCTCCGATTTCTGCGGAGTTTCACCGAAAATTTTTAAAAACTCCGCAATTCCGCGAAGTAATGTTTATTCTCCGCAAATTCAGTCTTGACCACCTGACTAAATATTTTTTATTAAATACATAAAACTGAATAGTGGCAGACACCGAAAAAAAAAAAAAAGAAAACTATGTTTCTTTTTTCTTTCTTTCTTTTTCTTTTGGAAGAACCACACGCTTCATCCTACAATACTCATAAATAAATAGTAAAGACAAAAAAGAAAGAAAACATTCTAGTGCTAGGCATTGTGTAATCAAAATATTGCTGACTCAGAACTGGAACAAGTATTTGTTTACATTAGCTAAGAGTGTGTTTAATTAAAACCACAAGCTGAAAGGGGGGAAGAAAGAAACCCAATGCTATGATTATGCGGTGTTTTGATTTTCATTTAAACTATATCAATGTTTCAGTTATCTTAATGCTTAAATAGGTCATTAAAAAAATTGTTTATTTTAATTATTTATCAATAAAAATAATGGATTCAAAGCTACTGAACTTTAAGGCCGATTGACAACGCTTTATTTAAGATTTATTTGAAATAATTATGCATTTATTTTATCATTCACTTAAAGCATTAATGATTTATTATTATATCGTCTTTTTTTCTGGGAAAAAAAATAAATAAGTAAACAAATTATGACCAATAATCTGCAAAATTCTAAAGTTTGCACAACATATGGTCCCAAGCTATGCAGATTAGAGGGAGTTGACTCAGAGATGAGATCATTTACACATTTATATGAATATTGGAGATTTCGTTTTTAGATTTTTATGTGATAGTATTATAATTATTTAACATTCATGAAAATTGTTGGAAATTTAATTATTTTTTTTTCCCTTTGTGCTTTTTTTTTTTTTGTGT
This sequence comes from Salticus scenicus, assembly GCA_963930645.1. Taxonomy (NCBI): domain Eukaryota; kingdom Metazoa; phylum Arthropoda; class Arachnida; order Araneae; family Salticidae; genus Salticus; species Salticus scenicus. The sequence goes on along the minus strand of OZ005652.1, from coordinate 207,295,730 downwards.
GTGTGTGTGTGTGTGTGTGTAACTGAATAATCTACTTTCATATATTGTCTTTATTTATGTATGGAAAATATGCCATTATGCAAAAAACAAATTACTTTTGGGTTTTAAGCTTATATTCAGACTTAATCATTTCCCATTCTTATCTCTCTTCACTGTTTTGCTAATTATATTTGATTATCAATAAATATTTCTTAATTTCATATGATTATTTATTGTTAATTTATTTTTGTTAGTAGTTTATTTCTTTTCTTTCTTTTTTTAATGTATTTTTAAAATTGCTCCTCAAAGTAGCCAAAATGCTCCTCAAAATTTCTCTGAATACTCCTCAAACTGTTTTTGAAAAGTTGGCAACCCTGTTCTTTAAACGAACAGTGAATGATTTCCATACCATATTCTACATGAAACATGTTTGTACGCACATAAAAGATATAAATTCATTTTATTTGGTTTAGTGCAATTTATAGTCATTAAACTCTATTTATCTACAATTTTTCCTATCGACACAATGTATTGGAATTCTCTTGGGTGTCCCTGTACACAAATCATTTATTTGATCTGCATGAAATACTTATTGTAGCATCCCTATATCATACAAATTTAGAATACTAAGTTTGAACTTTCTGCTTTTATTTGTTCTTGAGATATGTTGATGGTAGACACACACACAAACAGACCAGCTGTTAAAAATATGATTTTTGGATTCAGGGGACCTTAAAACATGTAAATATAACAAAAACTCGACTTCAAAAATTTGACCAAAAAACAGTACTTCTCTACCATTTACATGCATGAGAGAAAGTAAAACTAGTATGTTGTGGCCACCACAAAACTTTCTTCTATATTTTAACACTCTTTTATTAGCTTCACCTGTATGTATGTTTGTAACCGTGCTGGGAGCAAACAAAAAATCTATGTTGTAAAAGAAGACTTTCCATACGTGAACACTGTGGCTGTGAGGTAAAGCTCTGGGCTACAAACCTAAAAGTCTAATGTTCGAGCCCAGTCAAGGGAGATTTTTAAAAAATGGTTTTTGTTTAATTCTAAATTATTTTATAATCACCCTGTAATATGGTGTGTCACTCACAATTTTTTCTTACCCTGCATTTTAATACTATAAAGATAGATATTTTGTGCTTTTTAGTTCACATTTCAATACAACTGTGTTCTTTAATTTTTTAAAACTATAATTTTATTATTTCCTATGTAAATTCACTCAGTTCAACTACAAAGACTATTATTTATTAAAATTATCTACCACAATTTTCATCTGGGAGAAAACGAATACTAAATATCGAAAAAAACAATTTAACTAACATCTTAAAAAATGCATTTTCATACTGGTTATCTCATGTATGAAATTTCGTACAGCTAAATGCCATAGAAGTTGAAACATGCATTCCCATTCTCGGGAAAAACTGCATTGTAGCAGTGCAAAATATTGGTAGATATACATCCCGATTGAATTGGCGTAATATCTCATAAAGGCTTTATCACATATCAAGTGTTGTTTGATTATACGCATTAGAACCTGAAATTATAATATTCCTTTAAGCTGAGGAAATCGTTGTATAGAAGCGCCACCTATTGAGCAACTAGTACCAAAAGTTGCTTCGCTGTAACTTATGTCAAGGTGCATCCATATATAATTTTTTATGCAATTTTGCACAGTAGTTCCTGAGATATAGCCTTTTGTCAAATTGTGGAAATTGCTGCATAGCAGCGCCACCTGTTGATTGGTTGACACCAACTGTTGATAGGCACTAATTTATGTCAACCCGGGAGCGGGAACCCAAGATGAGCGTTTGAGCGATTTCAGTATTTTTTTTTTTTTTCTTTTTTTAACAAAGCAATATCGAAAAGAGTTTTCTTAAATATATAATGACCAGCGAAGGGGGCAAATCCTGTTAGTACATAATAAAACTGTCTTTCTTTGGATATTTTGTGTTAGTTTTTTCTAAGTTGAAAATTATTTGTATTCATCATATTAGATAATTTTAATAAATAACATTTTTAATAAATTATTTCCCCTTAGTGAATTTATATAGGAAAATATAGAAGAAAGTCTTGTGATGGCCACAACATACTTTTTTTTAATTAAAAGAAATAAATTGCAGGAATCTACATCTATAAAGGCAGATCTCCTGATGCTTACTCAGCAATGCCGAGTCAAACTAATGGAGACACAAATGTGGAATTTTATGAGATTATTTCTTTAGTGACGTGATTTAAGAAGTTATTTTTTTAAGCTTCCCCGCAAATGGAGGGATAAAAGTTGTTTTTTGCATTTCTCACTATATCTTAATGAAAGAAAACAAGGGAAAAAAAAGATTAAAAAACTGGATATCCGGCATATTAACCGGATAACCAGTAATTTTGATCCGGATATCCAATGATATTTTCGATATTGAAAAATCAGCCGGATATTTTCCGGATATCCAGTCCATTCCTACAAAAAATAATCTTGACAAAACCATTAGCATATTTTAATTGTACATGTGGGTAATGCAAAAGCAGAATGTCGTGTATTTATATGGATTGAATGCCTGTGTAATTATTAGGTGTAAGGGAAAGTTCTGTCATTGTGTGGCACCCAATGTGTGGCACCCAAACAGAGAGTTTGGATACGAAACCAAGCCTTTAAATGTGATCCAAAACAGTAGTCTGATGAATTCCAAGCTTGAAGCCCACTTCTGTGGAAGTTAACGTTGTATTTATCCTGATCATACTGTAGCACTTCGTCCTTGACACTTGATGGTCTTCCTGATCTGGGTTCATCTTTCAAAGAAAAATCACCCAAACAAAATTTCACAAATCGTCTTTGGCATGTTCGAGCTGTTACTGCATCCTCTCCAAACACACACAAGTTTTTTGTTGCCTCCATCTCGTTATGCCCTTTTTGGAACTTGTACAACATACAATGTCTTAAGTGCTCGTTTTCTTCATCCATGGTGACAGTTCTACAAATTTGAAAAAACTGACTAAAATACAAAAATATGTGTGTAAATCATCAATCATATTCTAACCTAACTGTTTAAACCATTTCAGTTGATAATCGGCAATGCATAAAAGTGCATACGTTCAAAAATGACAGAACTTTCCCTTACACCTAATATTTATGAACTGAGCTACAAATTTTTACGAGGTAAATCTGGGAACTATGATGTTTATTATTTCAAAAATATTTCTGTATAAAAATTTTCAAACTTTTTTACAATCATATCATACCATTTACTTCCTCTCTAATTGTGTACCTTTTCTAATGGACATCAGTGAGCAAAGCCAATTTCTAACTAGCAAAGTTTTAAACTTTTTGTTTAACTAGCAAAGCCAATTTCATAAAGATTCCATTAATCATCACTTCGTGATAAACTTTTATTTACACAATAGAAACTAGTATCACACTGGGTAGTAAATGATTTATTTAGATCTAAAAAAAAAAAAAAAAAGTTAAAGAATGTTTTATTCTTTTGAGGTGCAATGTGTTACATTTAGTCATTTCATTTAGTTGTTTTAAACTTTACTATTTCTTTCTATAACTAATTTCTTTCAAAAGATTTTTTATGTACTGTTCTTGGTCACTCTGTATTTTTTTAAATTAAAATACACTATTCTTTATTGAATTATGTAATTTTTTTGCCAGTTAATTGTTTCGGTACAGTTTCTTTGTCTAACCCTTTATTGATCTTTTCTTTAATATGTAAATAGCATTTCATTTTGAAATAATTTGATTGTTTTTCTACTATTTTATAAATTAATCACTAAATTTAATTGATATCAGTATCACACACACACACATATATTTGTGTGTGTGAATAATTCACAAATTTATTTAATAATTAATATATCAACATTTGAAATTAATATTTTCTTTTTCAAATCAGAAAATTTTTGGGTTTAATTCAAAGTAATGATTTTAAATTGGTAAATTATAAAACTTTTTAAATTTTGGTTTATTATAGAATTTTACGCTTGCGAAGAGAACAGCCTTTAACTTTAAAAGTTATGGAACCATCTCAGGCCTTTTTGGAAGAAGCTATTTCTGAACAGTCAGAACAACGATTACCCCCAGATGTACTATATATGTTAAGAAGTATCAGGTTGGTAATAATTTTAAGTACTATTACTTTAAAATGTTTTAGATGTTGTTTTAGATGTTTTTTTTTTTTTTTTTTTTTTTTCCAATTCAGTAAGTTATGTTTAGCCATCAGGTATTATATAGATTTTAATTCCTAAATACATCAATATTATTAACAAGAAAGCTAGATGGTAAAATACTTTGTTCATTTTATCTTACTTCCATACAAATGTTAGATTTCAATTCTAAAATTGCTTCCTTTCTGGATATTATGTGTGTATGTGTTATATGTGTTAAACATTTTTATTGAATAATATTTTTATTCATTTTATAAAGTAAAAAAAAAAAAAAAGCATAGTTTTAACATTACTAAACTATATTTAAAGTGTCTTTATTATTGTAGTTTTCATTTAATGTAAACATTCATTTGATTTTTCATGAAATGCATTTTTTGTTTTTTTCAGGGTATTTGGTTCTTTTGAAAAGCCATTGTTTCTTGAGTTATGTAAACACATAGAAGCCATTCATGTATCATCAGGAAGCTTGTTATTTTCTATTGGAGAACCTGATGACAGTATTTATGTAGTGCAAAGTGGAAAATTGATTGTGTATATAACAGAAGTGGTAATTATTATTATTATTTTTTTTAAGTTGTTTCTTCTTTTTAAAATTAATTGTTTGAAATTGTATATGTAGCTTTATTTAGCTACTTGATATCCATATTTTGTTCACAATCTATATATTTCCATGAAGATTAAGCGACAAAAAGAAAGTGTTAGCTTATTTCATTATCTTTTTACAAAAATAAACATGACATCAAGATGCTTTTTATATAAAACCCAATCTAAAAATAAACCAGATTATCAATAAAATGAACTTTAAGTATTGTAATTTGCATTTTTCTCGAACTTTATTCTTTTTTAGATTGATTTGGAATGCTGACTGTATGCTACCAAATTAAAATGCATTTTTTCCTTCTTTCCCTGTGCTAGAACTACTGCACTGCAACATTTTTTTTAATAAAAAGATTATTAATGAAATAGAGAGAAACAAAAAATTAACCAAAAAGAGGATGTGGTTCAACATAAAAAAAGTTAGTGTAACAGAAAGCACTAAACTGTTCTACAGAATAATTTTATTTCTTTAAACGCAAAATGATATGATAGAAGACTTTTCTCATGAACAGAAAGAAACTAAATTTTCACTTTCCCCCAGGTATCAATTCATAATCATTCAAGAATAAAAACACGTAGCTTTTTCTTTTTTTTTAACCTTCAGTCAAAATTCAGTGTTAAATTATACAGTTTAGGACACTCGCTACCTGGTACCAGATAAACCAAAGCCTATGTAATTCTGTGGGGAAATTTGTTGCTAGAATTACTCATTAATAATAAATGTACTGTTGAACCCCGTTATAACAAACTTTAAGGGTCTAAAAGTTTTGTTCACTATATCGATATCTTAACCATTAAGAAAAATGATAGAATTCTCAAAATGTGTAACTCATTGCTTGCTATGAATATATTCAATAATGATGTATTAATAAACGATAAAATCTATTAAAAACAATCATTAATGAATTAAATTGACTAAAATCACTTACATTAAACTGACACAACCTTAATTAAATTAACTAAGAATGAAAACAAATGCAAATAAATTTATTTTATCTTTAATAGTTGCTCACTGTTTTGATACAGGAATAGTCTGTAATCTACTGCTGATTTGATGCCGATTTCAAAAAACATTTTATGAATTTCTTTGTCCAATACATTGACTCCAACAATCTTCTACTCTTTGTGTATACTGCACGCATTGTTGTTGTAGCATCTGAGATGGTTGTGATTTCATAATTTATGCATTATTGTTGGTGGTTTTATTAAAAATTTCTCTTTTATTTTCGCCTGTTATGTTTTTTGGAATATTTATATATATATATTTTTTTAAATCAGGTTTATACCGTTTTTATTCAAACTGTACTGATCCATTAATTTTTATATCGGAGGTTAGAAATTTTTATAGGCTAATTCCAAAGATTCTGAAATGGTCATTCATACAAGCAAAATTTAACCATTGAATAGACTGATTGTTGATGTGCAGCGTATTTCACTATCAGGTTGTAACATATGAAATGTCCAATTCTCACCAGTAACATTTTTAAGATTTGGTTCCTTATAAACTTTTTTGATACAGTCGTTAATTATGTATCATTTTAAAGCTAAAACCTTGTCTTTTTCATCTGATGTGTTTCAAATAAAAATATTGTGATTTGGTGGTAAGTTTATAGCTTTAATCGTAGGATGAATTCTAGAGATTTTAGAGTGCTATTTTTGTATGAGTGGAAAAGTAAGCATAATGCTGCAGCAGCTGCCCGAAACATTAATGCTGCATTTGGAAACGGTTCTGTAAATGAACGTACCATTTGACATTGGTATGCAAAGTTTGAAACTGGGGATGAGAGTCTCACAAACGAAGACCGGGGCAGACCAGAGACTGTTGTGGACAATGAAGTTTTACGAGCAATAGTTGAAAAAAATCCAGGCAGTACTGTTAGAGATTATGCAGAAGAACTAGGTGTATCTCCTACAACCATTTCACGTCATCTAAAATTGATTGGCGAAGTTAAAAAATTGGATAAATGGGTACCGCATGAGTTGAATGAGAATCAGAAGCGCAAACATTTTGAAATCTTGTCTGCCCTTCTTCTTCGCAACCAAAATGATCCTTTTCTCAATCAAATTGTAACTTGTGACGAAAAGTGGATTCTGTACGACAATCGTAAACGTTCAGTGCAGTGGCTGGATGCTGACAAGGCTCCACGACGCTTCCCAAAGCCGAAACTCCATCAAAAGAAGGTTATGGTGACTGTTTGGTGGTCCCCAGCTGGTTTAATTCACCATAGCTTTCTAAAACCAGGCGAAACCATCACAGCAGAGAAATATTGTAGAGAAATCGATGAAATGCACCAGGAACTTACACGTAAACAGCCAGCATTGGTCAATAGGAAGGACCCCATTCTTCTCCATGATAACGCTAGACCGCATGTTTCAGTGATCACTCGTCAGAAGCTGCACATGTTAAACTACGAAGTTTTAGACCATCCACCATATTCACCTGACTTCTCACCTACAGATTTTCACTTTTTCAAACATCTCGATAACTTCTTGCAGGAGAAATGCTTTAGAAATCCAAAGGATGCTGAAGCGGCATTCAATGAATTTGTTGCCTCCAGGACGACTACATTTTATGATACCAGCATAAAAAAAACTTGTTTCTCGTTGGAAAAAGTGTATTGAAGCTAATGGTTCCTATTTTGATTAATAAAGTTTGTTCTGTAAAAATATATTCTTTCTTTAAGTAGACCATGAAAATCGGACATTTCATATGTTACAACCTAATATCTTCCTATGAAATTAGAAAAAAGTTATGTTTTCACAATTACAGAAAAATTTGGGGGGGGGGGGGGGGGGAAGAGTCAGTGGTTGATTGTTAAAAAAGTTTCATTATAGCCAATTCTTAAGATTTAGTAGGTTTGCTATAAAAGGATAAATTAGCATTAAATGCAATAGAAAAACAGAATAGACCAAAAGTTTTGTTCATTATATCCGTGAGTTTGTTACATACCAGGTTCGTTATATTGAAGGTCAACTGTTTTTTTTTTTTTTTTTTATTCAAAAAATTCACAACCTTTGAATTTATTCTTGTTTTCCAAAAATTAAGTTTTTATATTTTATTTTGAAGCTAAAAAAATGTGAAAAATGAACCTAAATGCATTTTTCCCATTTTATATTTTCAAAATGAAAAATTAAAAGAATTTTGCAAAACAAAAATAAATTTAACATTTTGAAATTTTATTTAATAATTCATCAACCATGAAAATTCATTTTTAGATGAAGTGGAGTGTAAGGTTTATTTTTATAACAACTGTGTGAAAAATGCCAGAGCCAGGAATCGACCTGTACCCTCCACTTAACTTGCGGTTGCTCTACTACTGAGCTACCTTGACTGATAATCAGCTTGGCATTTAACACATAATATCCATTGGCAAGGTCACCGTGTCTGCAAATGCAGATGTAACTGGTGAGAATACTACTCGTGGCACAATTCTAATACACCATGAAATTCCAGTTTAAAAATTTTATTTGATAAGTCATCTACCATGAAAATTCATTTTTAGGTTAAGTGGAGTGTAAGATTGATTTTTATACTAACTGTGTGAAAAATACCAGAGCTGGGAATCAAACCTAGGCTCTCTGCTTAACGTGCAGTTGCTCTACCACTAAGCTACCCTGGCTGATAATCAGCTCGGCATTTTACATATAATATCTGTTGGAAATGAATTTTTAAACAAAATTTCTAAACTGAAATTTATTGGAGTTGTGCCATGAGTAGTATTTTCACCTGTTACATCTGTGTTTGCAGACATGGTGACCTTGCCAACGGATGTTATGTAGGAAATGCCGAGCTGATTTTCAGCCAGGGTAGCGCAGTGGTAGTGCAACCGCATATTAAGAGGAGGGCCCAGGTTTGATTCCTGGCTCCGGCATTTTTCATTCAGTTGGTATAAAAATGAATTTTCATGGTCTATTAGAATTGTGCCACAAGTAGTATTCTTACCAGTTATATCTGCATTAAAGGTAAAACAGTTGGAAGTTAAACAAAAAGAAATAAGTTCAATTAAAGCATCTGCATCTAAAAAAGGTTGGTAAAAATATTATTGTAAATTTTACAGATAATATCACATGTATAAGAGATAGGGATGAATGTGAAAAGAGAAACTACATCAAGTGAAAATCATTAAACTATCAGAGGGAACACTAATCTATTTCAAATCATCAAGAAAACTATAAGCAGAAATAATACTAAATTGAGAATTCAATGAAAGGGGTTTAAGATAAGAAAGGTAATCACTTTTTAATGTATATTTATTCTTGAGCAAAAGAAAGAAAGAAATTGGAAGTCTTCCAGAAAGAAATTGGTACTTACGATGCTTAATCATAGAGAGCAAGAAAACGCTCTGCTGTAAGGCTTTCTCCTGCTTTTACTTTGAGTTCTGCTACAAAAATACTTTACGTAAAATTTCTTAATAGGTCATTTGAAGTTTTTATTTAACTTAGTAGCTTGATATTCTGATTTTGTGTAATAATATATTTAATTATTTATAAAAGGAATGATCTAAAAAAATCCAATATCCCTCTGCCTGAAATTTTTTAAACATTCATATTTTAAATACATTAAAATAAACTAAGAAGGTAAAAAGAAAAAAAAAACTTAAATGTACTTTTAAGTCGTGTCTTCTTGTGGCCTTCTTCAGTATGTAGGGAACATGTTGTTTCAGCTTTTTTACAATTTCTTCGTAGCAATGAGTGCTACCTTGTCTTGATTTGGATTCATCAATATCGTTTCACACACTTCTGTCAGCCTAAATGTCCCATGGCTTCATGATTTCAAGCATAAGCAGGGTTACTATAATTGGCCAATTCAGCAAAGTTTTCAAAATATATTTTATATTTTCTTTTTGATAGTTTCTGGCAAAAATTTTAATAGATTTATTGTACTTAATATTATGAAAATGTTCTTTTATTCTAGTTTTAATTTATCTTTTTGTAATGCCCACGTATGTACCAGTATTGTATTTTATTTATTTATTTATTTTTTCTTTTCTTTTTTTTTAATTTAACCCAAGGTAACTCGTCGGATAGACTATCCTCCCCTGCCAATTTTGTGAATTTGAGGTGTTTCCAATGCACTGACTTCATTTGCTAAGAGTGCCAACATTAATTTTTACCACATTTCTATCTTTTAATTGGAATATTATAATACTTCTCTTAAGATATCCTAATTTGTTTGAAATAAATAAAGGACATTTAGAGTGACACTGATTTAAGTTTAGCTTTCTAGAACTTAACAATAAATCCCTGCAGTGCTAGAGTAATTAATTTGGTCCTTGTTATTTCTAATGCATGAAAAAGTTTTTATTTGGTTTTGTAGGGATATTTATGTGTATTTTTGCAGTTTCTGTTTTAAACTTGTTAGAGGCACTTTTTAACTTTTTCAAATTATTTTAATATATTTAGTTCTTCAGTTTACTTTTATAATGGAGTCTTATTTTTATTTAATATTCAATAAACTTATATAAGTATATATATATATATATATGATTTTTTTTTTTTTTTTTTTCTTTATCTTATTGGTCATTGGTGTTTCAGTGATCTTGTATCTGTTGCTTGGCTTCTACTATGCTTAATAGATCATCTTTATTATATATATATATATATATATTAATGAAGAAAATTATAAAAGAACATTTTAATTTTTTGATGCATTCATTTTGTAGCAAATTTGTTATATTTTCACAGGATGGTAGTGAATTAATATTGAAAGAAGTTGGCCCTGGTGAAAATATCGCTAGTCTTCTCAGTGTAATGGATGTGTTGACTGTAAGTTATTTTCTTTTTATGCACTTTTTATGTTTTGAACATCATTTTATAACTTGAAAGAATGTTAAAATGAATACTGTAAATTGACTTTTATGATACTGCACTATATTCTGTTATTTCATCTATATGCATGATGAATGCTGCATGATTTGTTTTTTAATATTCATATTTTCTAAATTTTTGTCTCTGTATCTATTATTTTCTTTTAGGGTCGGATTGCTCCTTACAAGAGTGTCTCTGCCAGAGCACTTGAAAACTGTGTGGTTTTAAGGTATTTTCTTTTTATTATTTTATTTCAAAGTACTAAATTTTAATTGTATGAAAAAAAAATATTTGATTGGTTTTAATTCCTTTACTTATAATTATTTTTAAAAAAATATTTAAATTATTTGAATAATAATAATAAAAAAAGTAAGTCTACGCTTTCCTGCATTTTATTATTTGTTGTACTATATCAGACATATACTATGCTACGTATATATGTATTATGAAAGGATAAAAAGAATCAAGATTTTAAATTATTATTTTAAATTAATATTTAGTGATAATATTAATATCTCAGAATAAATCTTAAATTAATATCTTAGAATAAATGAATCAGAATATTCGACAGAATTTAGGAGTCAGATGTAAGAACAATTTTTAGAATAAAGATTATGCAATCATTAAATTTAGCGGCAAAACATTTCAGAGTACTTAATCCCAGATGTCCGGGTCAACCGATGATGAAATGTAGGCGCGATCTAGCTCAGCTAACTGTCCAATAAGAATTCATAAGAAGAGTTTGTGCCGAAAAGAGCAGTATTTAAGCTGGAACACACGAGGATTCATGATTTTTTCCGATATTCACTTGCCTAATAAACCCACGTTAATTAATACTACATCATGTAAATCTTTGTAGCTAAATCCACGGTGCCCTATGAGACGGCTGCATTGGCGAATTGCCGACCATCAACATCGTAGCTTGACGGTTGCCAGAACTAAGAGTGCATATGCTGCTCAGGATGTCTCATTCTTGGCCCATGACTGTATCTCCATGACTTCACCTCTAACTTAATAAAGGATTATTAGTTTAACTGATGGGCTCCCTTATTCCTTCATAAGACGCCTACATTCCTTTATATTGGGTTGTTCGATAATTAATGTAATTTTTTTTTCATGTTTTTCAAAGCGAATTTATTTATATTAACAACAAACATTAATCAATGATATATTGACCAATTTGTTGGATGACCTTTTGCCATCTTTCGGTAAGTTGAAAAATTCCACGTTCGAGGAAGCCTTGGTTTTTAGAAGCGAAGAACTGGTGCACCTCATTTTTAACAGCCTGATCAGAATTGAAAGTTTTACCATTGAAATGGTTTTGAAGGGACCAAAACAAATGATAGTCTGATGGTGCTAAGTCAGGGCTATAGGGTGGATATGGCATCAGTTCCCAATTGAGCTCTATTAATTTTTGACGGGTTATCAAAGAGGTGTGTAGTCTGGCGTTATCATGATGGGACATCACGCCTTTGCGGTTGGCCATTTCAGGGCGTTTTTTCTTGATTTCTTCGTTTAATTTCGATAGTTGACGACAGTAGACATTCGAATCAATAGTTTTGTTTCTTGGAAGCAGCTCAAAATAGACTACACCCTTGTAATCCCACCACACAGAAAGCATAATCTTCTTTGGTGAATATTGGCTTTGGACGTCGATTGTGGGGGCTCATCTTTCTTGGACCATGATCGTTTTCGGACTATGTTATCGTAAACAATCCATTTTTCATCACCCGTTATGATTCTTTTCAGAAATGGGTCGTTTTGGTTACGATTCCTGCTTTTGGTGAGGTGGATTTCCTTTAATTCGGGAGAAACCCAAAAATCCAGTTTGTTTCCGTAATCAAGCTGTTGTAAGTGCAAGTAAACTGTTGAATTCGATATGTCGAGCTTCTCTGCTATCTCTCGAGTTGTCATACGCCGGTTAGTTTCGATTAACGGCTTTATTTTGTCGTCATCAGTAGTGGTTGGACGACCAGTATGTGGTGGATCTTGCACATTAAAATTTCCAGAACGAAAGCGAGCAAACCAACGCTGACACTGGCGTTCAGTAAGGCAGTCCTCACTTTAAACAACACACAATTTCTTTCGAGCTTGCACCGCATTTTTGCCCTTTCGGAAGTAAAACAATAAAATATGCCGACAATGCTCTCTTTGATTGTCCATTTTCAAGTTTATTTTTAACCAACTTGTTGTTTACTAATGACGCTCAGTTTTTGACTGAAGGTAGTCTAAAGTCTAACTTTTAAAATAGTATAACCTTTAAAATAGCCACGCAATCACTACAACATGAAATATGCAGTTCACCCCGTCTATGAGAAAAAAAACGACATGAATTATCGAACAACCCAATAAGACGACTGGACACCCCAACTACTTATATCGTTACATATGTATTGATCATCTTATCTCTTTTCCTGGGACTTCTTTAAAATTAATATACTATAGGATTATTTATATATATAAAGATTTTATGTGTACTCAGTTGTGTTAAATGTCTAATTATATTTTAATATATTTAAACTAAATTTTATTTACATGAAATATAGCAAAAATTTTAAATTATTGCAGATTAAAAGTTGAAGCATTCCGCTCTTTATTAGAAAAACATCCTGAATCTCTAGTCCGTGTATCTCAGATCATTATGGTGCGTTTGCAGCGAGTAACATTTACAGCTTTACACAATTATCTTGGATTGACAAAGCAGCTTATTAAACCTGTAAGTATTTTTGTTTGTCACAAAAGAATTATATTGTTATTATTTTCACAAGGAATGTTACTGGGAATTATATCTTCTTAAAAAATAAAATATTTTTTTAATTTAATTTAGAAATTTATTTATCAAGCTTGAAAGTCCATTTCAGAAAATTATGGAGTGGAAGGCTGAAATCAGCCTTCCACTCCATATTTTTTTTTAATGTTATATTAAAATTGTTAAAAACTATTGAACTAAACATTTTATGGTTTGAAAAGGAAAAGGGCAACTTCTCAGGGTTTAAAAAAATGTCTTTAGTTCTTCATTCTTTCAAAAGAAGATATTTTTTAATCTTATTTAAATAGAGAAAAAATATTAGGGAAATTATACTGATTATGGAAATAACAAACGTTTTATTATTAAAATGGTATAATTTTAAAGGATTATTGTTTACTTCAACTCAAATTTAAATACCTTATTTTCATCCTTTTGAAAAAGCGAATATATTTTGGCATGCACTTCGAAGCCCTCCTCAGCTCTAATATGACGACTCCACTTGCCGGCACTTCCAAGGTAAACATTCAACTCCTCATAGTCAGTCCACTTCTTTTCCGCTATTAACGGCCGTGAACACAGCTTAATACCCAATGTTTGGCAACAGTTATTAAACCCCAAGAGTGAAATGAAGTGGACCGACTACGAGGAGTTCAATGTTTACCTTGGAAGTGCCGGCAAGTGGAGTCGTCATATTAGCGCTGAGGAGGGCTGCAAAGTACAAGCCGAAATATATTCACCTTTTCAAAAGGATGAAAATAAGGTATTTAAATATGAATTGAAGTTTAATTATTATTTGTGGGTAAAGAATCAATAATGCATTTTTGTCACAATTGAATTTTGATTTTGGTAAACTTTGCCTTACTTTATTTCCTTACTCATGAATTTTGACAGTTTTGGTCATTGATCCATGGACCAGTGATTTTAAGATTTCACTGATCTATACCATACTTTTACTAGTCTGTTCACCTGTTCACCTGTTTTTAAAGATACTTAAACTTTTTTAAAACAAAATGAATTTACTTGACAAATATGATAATTTAAAATACAATAGCATGGATGAAGAGATGAAGCATAGAGGATGTAAAAGAACAAACAGTTTATTTCATTAATTATTGTGGATCATTATAATTTATAGTTTACTGGTCTGTTGAATGTTTTTGTGGTCCTGGACCAGCAGACCATTGTTAATTTTTAATCTTATATGAACCAAAAATTTATATTTAGTTTTATTATAGAACTAAAAAAGGTATTTTGAATTTGAATTTTATTGCAAAAATTTATATTTTAAAAGTGGGTTAAATGTCACGCATTTACCATAAATAAAGTATGTTAAGTGAAAAAGTTATTTAAATGAAAAATTACAGAGAGTATGTGATACTGACAGCAGAGTTATTTGATTTAAATCACCCATTTAAATCAGTTGATTTTTTTTTTTTTTTTGTTTGTTTGTTTAATCATTGATTTAAATTAGTTTTTTAAAAATCAAGTTTGAGCATGCTGCAGGAACTTGATAAAGATAATCAGCTTGATTTCCTTATGTTTGACTGTTCAACCCATTTGTTGAATTTTCTTGCTCATGATCGAGGATGTAAAAGAACAAATATTTTATTTCATTAAATATTGTGGATCATTATAATTTATAGTTTACTGGTCTGTTGATTATTTTTGTGGTCCTGGACTAGTGGACGGCTGTTAATTTTAAGCTGTGGGTAGCATAAGTAACTGACAATAAACTTATAAGGGATTGGTAGGAAATGTTTCTGATGACAATCTTCAATTTGCTTTATATGCTTCATATCCATGAAGTATTCAAGTTACTCATTAAGTATCCAAGTTCATAAATGACAATTTAAAATTAGAAAGAAAAATCATATGAATTGCATAGATTATAAAATGCTTTCCAACTATATTTGCATGTTACACTGTTGAACCTTTAATACATTTTATCTTCATTATGATATGCTTTAAAATAGATATTGTTTTAAATTATGGGGGGGGGGGGGGAATCTCTCAAAAACTATTTTAATAATTTTAGTTAAAAAAAAAAAAAAAAAGTATAAATTATCTTTTAATAGACCTGTATATGTCTAAAAGTTATTTGTGCATTAATATAGTATGCTAAAAGTTTAGCATAGGTAAAAAAAAAAAAAAAAAAAAAAAAAAAATCCTATATTTTTATTTTATTCTGGTGGGACTTCTATAAATAAAATGTTTAAAAATTACCATTATTCCATTTTTCAGATTTTTAAATAATTTACCAACTGTGAGTGGTAAGGAAAATGTACCTTATTTTATAATTAAAAAAAGTTTTGCATGATTTTTAGATAAATTAGTAATGCTTGTTTAGTTTTTGGATTTAAAAAAAGAGGGTTCAGGTCGGTTTTCAGGTCGATGAAAATTTTTTTGTTGAGTTCAAATTGGATTTCAGGTTAATTTAAACTTCATCTGTCGGGTTCAGGCCGGGTGACACTACTGGCAATTGCTTGTAAGGAATCCAATGTTAAAAATAAAATTTTAAACACTTTATTTAAAGATCAACAATTTGGAATAAACTACCAACTTTTAACCATCATTAATCTTCCCATAATAATTGGTCAAAGGATATTGAAATAAAATCGGAAATGATTTATTTAAAATCTATAAAAAAAACAGCTTTTCAATTAATAAGCTTGAAAATATTTAATAAATATCTGAATATTGGTTTAAAAATGCTCTGAATTATTCCCAATAATATTTGAAAAATACTTATATTTAATTTAAAATAAAACATCAAAACTTCTGAATAGCATTAAAATAAAATGATTAAAATGGCCTACTTAAAGTTCCACGTGAGATCTTCCGTTGTGGCGCCAGAACTAAAGATCTTGCGTGGAAATTGAAGTAGACCATTTTAATAATTTTATTTATTTTTAGCTTTAATATTTTTTATTTTCAAAATACATTGTTTCTCTTAGCGTTGATGCTATAACATCATCATTTATTTCCTTTCGAGAATTTTCTTTAGGATTCAAATTCCCACTTGACTGGAGGTATCCCTATGAATTTTTCAAAAATAGCTTCACTTTTGAATACTGTAAAAGCACTTATTTTCGCGAGCTATAATTTTAGCGAAAATCAAGTTACCGGTGATTTCGCGAGCTGAAAATTTCGCGAATTTTATATGAACAGAACCGAAAGTTGAAAAATCCTAACGTTGAAAAGTACCTAAATATAGAGCCTCTTTTGCATAAGGCGTTTCAAGAAATTTCCATCGCTCTAAAAACAATTTATGCTTACAACGGCGCTTATACATCAACTTGGGCTTAACGCATACATTCCAACCCAAACAATTTTCTTTTCTTAATCCCTTTTTTTTCACGCTGTTTATCAAACTAGGGACTTCTGAATCCTTTTGCACCGAAAATGTAATCACCCCACCCCCTTCACTTTTCTCGGATTCGGACCGTCAATGCATGTGAGTTTTGGTAATTGAAAAATTTCTGTTTATTATTATTATTATTATTATTATTATTATTTGCTGCAAAAAAAAAAAAAAGTATTTCGCGAGGCTTAAATTTTCGCGATTACGATGGGCTCGCAAAAATCGCGAAAATTAAAGCCTCTCGAAAATTAGTGCTTTTACAGTATTCAGCAAAAAATATGAAAAATAAATTAATCTATATATTCACTTAATGCAAAGCATTGAATAAGCTTTAAACTGAAAAACAACTACCTTCAGTGAAGATGAGTGCGACAGCACTTGAAATATATCTGTACAGTAATGCTCTAGACTAGTAATTATGAATGGTAGCCACTGGCGACCAGAGTCATAAAAGATGGTCGCTGCTTTTGTACTTTTGGTAGCCACCTTTAGATAAAGTCTACTGGCAACACAGAAAGTAAGTAAATCATTCTCTTTTAGTAATATTATATTAATAAATTAAAAGGGAAAAAGATGTATGATACTCAACAAAAACATGTTATAAAATTTTTATAGAAATATTTTTAATTATGAAGATACATAAAACGCTAGGGTTGAACTTGTGTAAAAATATCTCATTCGTTTGAAACAGGATAAAGAGGGTAGAGCTCAACCACTAAAAGTACAAACGCATAAATTGTACTACATTTAACAAAAAAGGTACACTGATATTGCACTTTATTTTAGAGTTATTCACACTAACATTATAAAATAAATACAATATTTCTGCATGTAGAAAAGTATACTATATTTGAATAAAAATTTATATTGTATATATAAGTATTCAGTAAATAAAACTGTGAAAGAAGAAAACTAATTTGAGTAAACATTATAAAATATTTTTAAAAAATTGAATGATTTCCAAAAAAATAATTTTTTTTTTAATTTTGAACACAGTATAAATATGAACTAAACTCTAAACAAAATACTTTATGAAAAATAATAAAAAATTTTTGAGTGATGAGCATTTTATCATAGCTATTATTAATGCAGTTTTGAAACGGAAAAGAATAGTTGAAGTTTGAGTGTTTATTTAATCAGACTGTCATTGCATTATGAATATACATAACTACCCTGTGTAATTTATAAAGTATTGAAATTCTTTTGTATAACCTCGTAAATTAATTTTTTATTTTATGGACATTATTTTCTACAGACACTATGCTTTTAAGCATCTTAATAACGTATGCTAATTTCATTATTATAAATGTAGAGTAACAATGTTAAAACTCACTTTAAAGAAATGTCTTTCATAGATCGTAATGGTACGAAGCTCTTTTGTGCTTCTCTGCACACCAACCTTAGATATAAACACTATACACATAAAAAAAAAATATATTAATTTCATGTGATTCATAAATAATTGTACCAAATTTCAAATGAAATGAATTATTTTTATGACCGCTACCACAGTACAGAATGGTGGAAAGATATACAGGCAGCAAAAGCTTTTTGTATATGAGTAGCAAGCTCTTCGTTGACTTTTATCTTCTAATTGTTCATGAAATTAGATAATTTATTATTATTATTATTTTTTTTTTTTTACAAAATTTAGTTACTAAAAACATACAGTAATAACAACAACAACAACAAATAATTGTACTTTCTAGTATAGCCTGTACAAAACTTATCTACATTTACGGATTGACATTTTTTCAATTATTAGACTTTGGACAAGCGTGATAGAATTTATTTAGTTTTATGCAATTTTATGTATTGTTGTACTGCATAAATATCATTATCAAAGATAGTTTCTTTAATTTCTTAAAATGAAACGTAACAAAATTTAACTTAAAAAGGTATATTTTAACGTCTTTTTCTTGGAGGCCCTCTATCTTCAGGTGGCCCAGGTGGTAGTATGGCATACATTCTTTACTCCTTTAGCAAACGAATGGCTCAAATACCAAATAATGTTTGACTCAACTGAAGTAGAGCATCGCGCTTCGAAGTCATAGAATCTTGCTATGCACACAAGTGGAAAGTTAAGAAAAAGGAAGACTTTTACAGTACAGCAGGGATGTCATTAGCAGTCTTTGTGGTATTTTCTTCTCCTCTCTGGTTGTATGATGTGCCGAGCAAAGGATAAAATCTCGTAGGATCCATGTTTTTAATTTTTTTTTTTTAAAACTATGCAAAATATTACATGGTCGCCGTTTTTGGCGACTAAAGTTTGATTTTTTGGTAGTCATTTTCAGTGTAATGGTTGTTGACTGGCGACCGCTAATCTAGAGCTTTACTGCACAGTCAAAAGGATGAAATTTTAAGCTAGTTGTTTTTCAATTTAAAATAAATTAATCTTTTAATAAATCGAAACTGAATAATCCTTGAATAAAGATAATTCATTTTTATTAAGTTTAAGCAACTTTTATTTATATAAGCAACTTCAATTAAAATCATTTAAAGTGAACTATTTACGTGTGCATCAATTTGCCGGTACTTTGGCTTCCAACACGGGGGATTTAGGAAGGATGTCACACACACTTGGAGGGGGAAGAGATCACAGGGTAGTTCCCTATAATTTATCAACTTTATTATTAATTATTGTTGTTTAAGCCATTAGTTATTAACTATTTAGAATGAATCTAATTCCTTGAAAATAATAAATGGACTGTTTCCTTACCGCACGAATAGTGCATCATTTGTGCTACGATCTTTGAATCCTTCTTAAGTCTACTCAAAGTGTAATTCAAAGCAATTATTTCTCCAAGATCATTGTTTATTGTATGAAGGAAATTGTTATACTTCTTCCAAATGCCTTGGATCTGAGTCACTTCAATAGCATCTCCTTTCTTCAGTTTGTGCCTTCGGGAGAATATTAAGCTTCAATGGAAATCCATATTTCCTTCATGATGAAAATAGTCATGAAAAAATATAAATGTGAAACGGCATATGAGTGCTTTTAGAAAACAACCAACAACTCTGCAATAAGATTCACACTAATATCCTAATCAAAAGAAATCTGATATCCAATGACTGAAAAGTATTTTTGAGTACAAACTCAACATGAAAGAATCTCATCTTAAATTCCATTTTCACCAAAAATAAAAAAATGAATCGAAACTGTGTATCGCGAAATTGAACCAATCAAAAATTAAATATATCAAATAAGTATATTAAAAGCATTTAAAAAACGTTTAAAATTACCTTGCAATCGTTTAAAATTACCTTTCGACTGCTTCAGCAGTCTTCCTCAGGCATGTGCTCCGGTGAACCACGTTCGTCGGGCGTATCCTTTGTTCTTTCATTTCTCATCTCTAGGAGAGTGCGCCACCCGGCGTCGATTTCTATTGGTTCAGTGTTGCATGTATCGTGGTTCGCTATAATTTCGACGTTTTCCCTCTTTGTGGCATAATAATAGTTGTTGTATTGAGCAATTTTGCTAAAGTTTTTAAAGTCTATTTTTATATTTCCTTTTTCGTTTATTTTTGTTAATGCTGTTGTTATTTTACCGTATTTTATATCATTTTTGTGTTCTTTAATCCAGGTTTTTATCTTTCTTTTAGTCATGCCGATATAGCATCCTGTTGTTTTATCTTCTTTAGTGTAATTAATTTTGTAAATTCCTGCAGTTTCTGAAAAATGGATTTGGTCTTTATCATTTCTAATTCTTTGAAAAATATTACTATTAGGTTTTATCGGTACGTTTATATTTAATTTCGCGGCTTCGTTTTTTATTTTATTGCTTACACCTTTATTATATGGAATTGGAGGGATGTATTTTTGCTTTGGTTTTTGTGCGTTATTAATATTGTTCAGTTTTTTTAGTTTGTTTCTATATAGTTTATTTATTGTGTGCTTTTTGTAACCTGCATTTTGGCATATTTCAGTAGTTTTTTGCATTTCTTGTTTTAATAAGGTTTTATTGGAGCATATGTTTATTGCGCGATTTATGTAATATTGTATGGCCGCGATCTTATATCTATAAGGAGTTTTGAATTTGGCGTTTATGATATCATTGCTGTTGTTTTGTTTTCGATATACTGTGGTTTCAAAGTTTAATTCTGGGGGTTTTATTATAGTAACGTCTAGGAAATTTAATGAGTTTTCTTTTTGGATTTCGAGAATGAATTTAATGTCCGGGTCTATTTCGTTTAGTTTTTCTAGTGTATTTTTGGGGGGGGGGGGGGGGCAAAACAACAGCAATGAAATCATAAACGCCAAATGCAAAACTCCTTATAGATATAAGATCGCGGCCATACAATATTACATAAATCGCGCAATAAACATATGCTCCAATGAAACCTTACCAAAACAAGAAATGCAAAAAATTACTGAAATATGCCAAAATGCAGGTTACAAAAAGCACACAATAAATAAACTATATAGAAACAAACTAAAAAAACTGAACAATATTAATAACGCACAAAAACCAAAGCAAAAATACATCCCTCCAATTCCATATAATAAAGGTGTAAGCAATAAAATAAAAAACGAAGCCGCGAAATTAAATATAAACGTACCGATAAAACCTAATAGTAATATTTTTCAAAGAATTAGAAATGATAAAGACTAAATCCATTTTTCAGAAACTGCAGGAATTTACAAAATTAATTACACTAAAGAAGATAAAACAACAGGATGCTATATCAGCATGACTAAACGAAAGATAAAAACCCGGATTAAAGAACACGAAAATGATATAAAATACGGTAAAATAACAACAGCATTAACAAAAATAAACGAAAAAGAAAATATAAAAATAGACTTTAAAAACTTTAGCAAAATTGCTCAATACAACAACTATTATTATGCCACAAAGAGGGAAAACGTCGAAATTATAGCGAACCACGATACATGCAACACTGAACCAATAGAAATTGACGCCGGGTGGCGCACTCTCCTAGAGATGAGAAATGAAAGAACAAAGGATACGCCCGACGAACGTGGTTCACCGGAGCACATGCCTGAGGAAGACTGCTGAAGCAGTCGAAAGCGCTCGCAAGGTAATTTTAAACGGTTTTTAAATGCTTTTAATATATTTTATACTTTACCTTTTATTGATTTTAAATAAATATATCAAATAAGTTTTAAAAAAAATTTGTGGAAACAATTATGTTGAAAAAATTTATTATTTGAAATGATGATAATATTGGTCATTCATAATTTTGATGTTATTAATTTTTCCTAATTGCACTATCACTTACATTTTTGTTTAAAGAATAATCAAGATATTTTAATAAAAATAATGCTCATCCAATAATGAGTCATCATTCTTTATATGTTCTTTTTTGTTTCTTATTTATTGAAGGTAAGCGTTTTTATATTTTTCTTTTTTTTCAGATTGATAACTATGGATATAAATATTGTTTAATTAAAACTATTGAACTATTCATTCTAAATGAATGAATTTAAAGAATAATAATTTGTGCCGATAATATGGCGTATTAATTAAATCTGAAAAAATAAGAGCTTTTTTGAATTTAGAAAAATTTCACCGCATTGCAAATTTACTAAACACAATGCAATGCTTTTTCGCCCAACAGCCAAAATGCCCATTTTCTAAAACAACGCGATGGTGATCATCCCCACCTATTAATTTTCAACATCAAAACCACTATAACAAAAGAATATTTTAATTTTAATTAAAAAAAATTTTTTTTTTTTAATTTTATATCCAAATATTTTTGTTTGGCCCTGTAAGTGAATCATGAATGTTAATCATATCATTTCTGTATGAAACATCCATTGTTGCATCTGGAAAAGTTTATCTTTATTTATTAAGTTAAGCACAGTTTTAAAAAGTGCTTAAAGGGAATACTTCTCTTAAACCAATAATGTATTTGAATCATTTTGTGTGTCCTTCTGTACTAATTAATTTTGCTACATTTATGATTTTCAGTAAGCAGTATTCTACAGTAAAGCTTAAAATCCTAAATAACATATCAGTTTCAAGCCATTCTAATAATAAACATTCTTTTAGCTTTATTAGAATGTGTTAAAGTCCCTTAACACAGCATTTTGGCATATATGTCCCCCAATGTATCTGAATTTTTCGAGTGGCCCTGTAAACCAATAATTGGTGATAATCATATCATATTCTACAGAAAACATGCTTTGATGCATCTGAATAATGTATGTTTTGGGGTTTGACTGCAGAGGCAAAAATGCTAGAACCTGTGCTGGGTTTACTTGTACATTTATTTTTAGAAATTATGAAAATCTGTGACATTGAAACTTTCACAGAAAAGGAAAGTATAATACTGATTGTAGAAAGATTTTATTTAAATTTCAAATTATTGACTTAAATCAATATAATAGTTTGGGGTTATTTTAGGTTTTAAATAATTATTATGCATTTTGCTTATAATTCTGCGGTAAAAATTATATTTATTGATTGAATTTTATGACTGTTAGATTTTTTATCACTGCTTAAATCTAAAAATTTAAAATCTTTTTGATTTTATAGTCAGCTACACAAACTAGAAGAAATACTGCAGCCTCTCCAAAAAGTAGTCCATCTCGATCTGTTTCAAGACGACCAAGTCAAGTAAACTATTTGAAAGTCCAAACTAGTGATTCTCATATTAATGAAACTTCATCATCAACTGGTAATAATTTTTCTCCAATCTAAACAAAATTTGGCATATTTATTCTGCGACTCAACAAAAAAAAATTCTAACTGTGTAGTAACATTTTTTTTTTATGAATTATTTGTTATTACAGAAAAGAAAAGAAAAAGAAAAACTTGAAAACTATTTTGGGTTGAAAAAATTAAGCATGTGTAGTTAGGTTTGTCTAGAAACATTAGAATGACATGGATAAATAAATCAAGAAGTTTAATCTGCAAAAAGCTTGCTAAAAAGAAATTGCTTAGATCCAGCCATTTCAAAAAGTCAGTTGATCTGTCAGCAAAAACATAAATATAGTCACTTTTAAAAAATTTGCTAATTTTGTATGACCTAAGAAGAAGGGGAGAGAATATATTAACCTCAACAAGATCACTTGACAGAGTTTTTTTCACTACCAAATCTAAAAGTAGACTAATTGAACGTCTTTATTTTGTGTGACAGATTTGAGAGAATGTATTGTAACAATGAGTAAAATTCATTTAAAAGACACCAAATACAATGAGCAGAGATTTTAAAATTAATAAATAGATCAATTGTATGCTTATGAAATTACAAGATTGCCAACACAAACTTTAAATATATTCAGCTGTTGCTGTAACAATTCCAAGCTAAAATCTTTTTTAATATTTTCCAAGCGAATTCAAATATTTAACGTTCCTATTCTATTAACTTGCTTTTTCTTAAATAATTTAAAATATTCTTAAATCATCATATTTTGACATTTAATTTTCTTAAAGAATACTTTTAGATATTACTTTTTCTGAATAGAGGACATTTTTTAAAATTTAAGTTAAAAAAAAAAAAAGTTTCCTAAGGTGTGCATAGATTTGTCTCACATTCAATGTTAAAGACAAATCTTTACTCTTGAAATTGCAAAGACTTCAAACCATCAATTCTGGGGTGATATCTATTTAACTGAAGCAATGTAAACTTTTAATATAATATGATGTCCAAAAATTATTTGGGCATATTACTTCCTATATCTTGTAAAATTTGACAAATAAAAATCAAAGCTACCTGTCCTATTTTCGTTTATTTATTAAAGTAGCATTTATAATATGTATTTTAAAAGTATCATTTAAAAGAAAAGAAAAGAAGAGAAAAAAAAAAAAAAACCTCAGAATTTTTAATTATATAAATTATCTCTTAATTTGTGTATTATTTAAATTTTCTTATCAGTTTTACAATCAATTTACTGTAGAAAATAATTTTTTTTTTTTTTTTTTTTTTTTTTTAATGAAGAGTTGTTTAGAAAATTCTGTGTTAAGTCGTTCATTTATAATATGAAAATTAGATTTTATGTTCTCTAAAAATTCTAGCTTTAAATTTTTTTATTATTTTGTGGAATATAAAGTTACAAGATAAAAATCTCCCTTATAAAGAAAGAGATTTTAACAGATTTTTTTTTTTTTTTTTTTTTCATCTAAAATTTAGAAAAACTAATAATACAAAACTTCTATTATGGTTGTTTTTATTTGAAATGAACTGCCTAACTATTTAATATAATATTACAGCTTAATATTACACATTTTCTGTGATTCACTAGTATTTTAACCCTTTTTTAGAAGTTGATGCTGCTACATATCATTTGAAAGAAAATCTTATAGTAAATGCTGATGACATTCAATTATCTCCTGGTCCTATAAATCTACAAACTGTAAGTATATAAATTGTGAGTGTATAATTGAACTACATTTTAATATTCATGCATAATTTCTCCAGCTAGAAAAAAACCATAATCTATATGCTTAAAGCAAGGTTTCCACAGGTCAGGGAGAATCTAAAAAAGTCAGGGAATTAGAAATTAGTAAAAAAAAATGTTAGGGCAAATTGCAAATATTGCTCCAAAACCAGTGAAAAAGATGATATAAACTTGGAAAATGGATTTTGAGCATGCAATTTAAAATGTACTATGTTATCTTTTATGTCACAAGTTTCTTTCTTTCTTTTACTTTTTTTTTTTTTTTTTTTTTTTGTTACGAACAAAATTTTGTGACCTGGAATTTATAAAAGTAGATATAAAAAACTTGGAAAAGTCAGGTAGTTTTATTTTTGAAATTGAGTGAGAACCCTGTCAAAGGTACTTATCTGCATTTCAGCCGATAGTTAAATAAAGTGCTTCAAATGATAGTTATCACACAGTATTATTGTGAACTTTTTTTTTTTTTTTTTTTTTTTTAATATATGCATCGATATAGCTTTATTTAAGATAAGTATACCAATAACGGACACTGGCTGTACCATACTGTACCAGTAGTGAATACTTTTAAATTTCTAAATTTAAAGGTATTCATTAATGGTATAATAATAATAAATACATTAAAAATTTTAAAAGTGTATCATTCTAAGTCATGCATAGATTTGTCTTGTATTAAGGTTGAAATAAACTTCTACTATTAAGCTCTTGAACTACAAAGATTTCAAGCTATCAGTTTCAGAATGACATTCATTTGATTTATTTGCAAACATTTTATATCTTTTCACTATTTCTTGTAGTTTTGAATAAGGTAAGCCAAATTTTGTTTGCTTTCATGTGCTTGCTTTGAACTGATTTTGTGTACCTTCTGCTTCCATATGATTAAAATAAGTATGCAAAATTCATTTATTGTGTTAAATTTTTGATTTTGTAATAAGATATACCTTTATTATTATTATTATCCATTATTGGTACCATGATATGTTAACATTTCCCAATAATTGGACATCCCTGTCTATTACTGATCATATGATTTTGAGGAGAAGAACCAGTAGTGGATACAAGGCTTATATTCTTTTATTTCTTCAATTTCAATCTTTACATGACCTCCCATTTTAGAGATGTACATGATTTTAAATTGTGTATATATTTATGTCTGTATGGATGTGTGTGTGTATCTCACATAACTAAAAAACGATCAGGAATGTTAAAAGTTTATATTTAGGGGTGTCATGTGGTTGTGTACTTTGTTTTAGGTCACTATATGATATTCCATTTTAGATATGTCTACAAAAACTCAAAATATATGACCTTCTTAATTAAAGATATTATAGATAGATTTCAGCAGAACCTAATAATGCAGTCTACGTAATTATATTACTAAAATACTTGTAAAAGCATAATGAAAATAACAGCTTGTCTATTGATTTCTACTAAGGTTGATATTTATAATGAACTTACTGACATAACAAATTTGATGAAAAATAGTAATTGAGAGTTGCCAAAGTCTGTAGCTCTATCTTAATTTGAAACTGTGTTATCAATCTTTTTTGTTTTCCATATTTATTCTGTCTAAGGAAAGTATTAAGGGGTTACATCACGGATTGTCAAAGTCATCCAAAGCCCATGTTACTCAATGGCGAAATTTGTTTATAGAATTGCATTACTTAAATGTTATTTTCAAATTCTGTTTTCATATTTTATAAATACACAATCGTTAAATGAGTACTTGTTGGCCTTTATTTTTAAAAAAATTTGAATTTTGAATTTAGAGTTTTAAAATAGGAATTTTCATGAAATGTGTTTTTTTTTTTTTTGTTTTTTTTTTCATTTTTTAGCTGTAAAATAAAATATTAAACTTCAATTTTAATTCAAATACCTTATTTTCATCCTTTTGATAAAGCGAATATATTTTGGCATGTTCATTGCAGCCCTCTTCAGTGCTAATGTGACAATTCCACTTGCCGGCACTTCCAAAGTAAACATTCAGTTCCTCGTAGTCGGTCCACCTCATTTCACTTCTTGAAGTTTAATAGCTGTTGCCAATCATCGGGTATTAAGTTGTGTTCATGGTCGTTATGACTTATGACTTGAAATGGAGGGCAGCCCTCAGCAGGACCTAAGAACTAGGCACATCGACCAGAGGTCTATTGTGCCCCGACCCAAATGCATCCTTAAGAGAAAAGTCTCGTAGCTGAAGCAAAGTTCAGCAGACACCTGACAGGAATATCCTGCAGCTCCCAAGGCTCAATGAGATGCCGACCAAGATACTCAAACCTGTGTGCAGAAAAAGCTTCACAAAATGTGCCAAGCAGTCTCCTCTTCCAGACAACAACCCCGAAAAATGGGATCAGAACTGATACCCATAATGTTCAGATGTCTCTTAAGGGTACAGTAACCAGTAAGAAGGCCAATAACCTTCCTCAAACCATTCCTGTTAAGCTTTAAAAGCTCTTTATGACAAAGACCAGGATAGTCACAATTAAGCTCTTTTGCTTGCCTGTGACCATCAGAATTATGCCATTGCCTATAATGCTCCTTACCAAGGAGCTTGAAGATAGAAGCCCTGAAAGCAGTGGGAGAAATACCCAGAACAGGCTCAGGGCCACAAAAGAGTGTGCTAGAACCAGATCTAGCCAACTCATTACCAGGTATACCCATATGACCAGGTACCCAGTGAAGACTAACCTTATTATAGGAAGAAAGCTCACAAAGAACCTTGTAGCACTCCCAAACAAGAAGAGAAGTGAACTTACACCTCACCAATGAAAGGAGAGCCACTTGACTGTCAGAACAGATACGGATAGTTAAATTATGATAACCCCTGTCTAAGCACACCTTACAGCATAAGATGATAGTAAAGATTTCAGCTTGGAAAACTGTGGCAAACTTTCCAAGAGGGAAAGAAAGCTGAGTTTCATCCCCAGGATAGTAAATGCCTGCCCCAGAATGAGAACCAAGCTTAGAGCCATCAGTATACTAAACCAAACAGTTGCCATTAAGCCAACTAGGAGACATAAGCCAATCCTCCCTGGAAGGGAAAAAGATCTTAAAAGGCTTATGAAAGGCATATTTCATAACCATGTAGTCACTAGGCATAATGAACGAAGGAAGATCAGCAACAAATGAAATGAGGGAACCCCAAGACAGATGTCTAGAATAATCCTTCCACAAGCCCAGACACATGAAACGTTTCATACAGGTTAAAGCCTCAGTTTCAATATGCAAATGAAGCGGAAGAAGCCCAAGCAAACACTCAAGGGCAGCAGTTGGAGTAGTCTTAATACAGCCTGAAAGAGCAACACAGACCATCCTTTGCAACCTATTAAAGCTAATTTTAACAGCAGTCAGCCTAGTCCGAGACCACCAGACAATACAGCCATAAATGGTGATAGGACATATAATCATGGAGTAGATCCAATGGACAGCCCTGGGACATAAACCTCAGGTTCTTCCAATAGAACTCTTACATGCCCAAAAGACCTTTATGGCCTTGCGTAAGCAATACTCAATCTGCTGGACTTGGGGGGGGGGGGTTCACGCTCATTAATAGTGGAATTTGTGGTTAGGATTTCTATGGCTTTGCGTTTTAAGACAAATTTGTGGTTGTTATATGGAGCTATTTTTTTTATATTAATGGTGTTAAGGTTCCATTAATATTAAAAAAAATCCTAAAAAACTATTTTTCATCTACAATAAGATAAAATTTTAATTTATATCTTTAATATATAAATTCATTTATGTGCACACCCATTTTTTGAAAAAAAGGACCCAGATTTTTGAAAGTTATGAGTCCCAGGGACCCAGGATTTTGAAAGACCAGTGTCATCACTGACATTGTAGGTGCACCCTCTGGAGAAATACACAATAACCCTATTATGATTCTCTCTTCTGTTTAATGAGTTTATTATTTTATTTAAATTTATTTAAATAGTATTGCTTATGTTTAGAAATTCATTAAGAGTCATTCCATATTTTTTTAGTTTATAATTATCGGTTTTCAGATCGTTATCCTTCATCAAGTGTGTAAAGGGAGACCATCAGCATGAGTTAATTTCATTGATCTGGACATTTGTCATTGAGGGACTTGTAACTAACTGTTGATTTCTATTTCTGAACAAAGGATATTTTGGTTTCAGGCGTGTATGGCTCTGTTTTGTGACTTTTTGTCATCAACAAAAATTAATTGTAACAAAATTAAACTTAATGCAGAGTTTTAATGCACAGAGAAAGTATAATTAGCTCAGCCATTTAAACTATTCAAGTAATTAAATAAAATGTGTAAAGTGCAGCTTCAATGATAAACAAGTTTTGAATTACAATAAGTAAATTTATTTATTAACAATTTAAAACTTATCAAAAATTGTATAAGTCAACAATTGAATAAGAAATATAAATTAAGTGAAATATGGGATTGCCAGCGATTGCTAAAATTATCTTAAACATGCCTGGAGGATAACTTATAAGGAAGTTTAAATTGAAATTCTAAAATAAATGAAGTCAATGAGGACATTTTGTGTGGGTAAATTAAATAGCTTAATGCATCTCAATACATCCTCTCTAATCAGTCCTCAAAAACATAATTCAAAGTAAATATCAATTTAAACCATATCAAATAAATTAAAGAAACTAAATAAAAGCATAATGTCAGCTTGAAAGAGCTAACATTCAATCGTTACCAACAACATAACGAAAATAAACAATGAAATAAAGAAAAGAAGCCAACTTTACAATTTCTTACTGCCATGTATGCATCCAAGTGGATTGCACATCACATTAGCAACCACTCAGAGAGCAGCACGTTTCAAACCGCTGTGATTCGTTCGCCGATGCCCATGCACATAATCTATTGCTAAGGTAGCAATGATGCCGATCACCTTACACCATCTATCAGCTGAAACATGATGTTTTGCCATATTGAATGTCAGAAACGATGTAGCTTGCAGTGAAACAGTAAACAAAAGTAAAAATTTATTTATATGTTAACTCACAAAAAACTCCTATAATAAAGTATATTCAGTTAAAAGGTAAGTTTGCATACTTCAAATAAAGATTTAATTTTATCATTATACTTTAAATTTAAATATTTATATGTTTTAAACTAAACAACTTTAAATTAATTATACTATTAACTCTTATAAACTTCCTCCATAATTTAGTGGCATGATAAAAATATGTTTAAATATAAAAAAAATGATATGGAAAAACATTTTACTCCAACACTTTTCTGATATGATCAATAGTTTTATTGAATTGTTTTGAGATTATTCATCAGATGAAGTATGATCATTTACTAGAACCTGCCTTTTTATTTACAAGCCACTTTCTACGCGAAGATTGTCAACATTTTTCCAATAATCAGGGACCAATTTACTCACTTGGAGGCCCAGGGCACTCATGTTCAATGGGTTCCTTTTTCTCATACTTTAATATTACAACAAACAAAACAAGCCGCTTATTTCCGATTCAGTCATATAAAAATTCACTTCACTTTTCATTTTGTTGGTAAGAGTAAGGCTAAACAAGAATCATCACTTGTCTATCAGATCAAAGTACATCCCCCCCCCTCGTGTATCTGCATTGTGGTGTGTGCCTCATATTTAGAGTAAAAGTTTGGAATGCAAGTATCAGTAGTATGCAGTTATATTTATATTTAATGAAAATATTGCAATTTTTCTGATGAGTTGATAGTTTCCTTTAAAGATTATCACACTGATTTATAAAACAGCGCAGTAATTCCTCCATCCATTGATGAAAAACAAAAAACAACGATCATTATATCAAAATTTGGAAATTTTCATTTTTTAAATATTTTTTAAAGTGCATGATGGAATTTCTTGGGGGCCCCTTCACTGTGAGGGCTCAGGACACGTGCCCCAAATTCCCTGCCTTAAATCAGGCACTGCCAATAATATATATAATTTAACAGATGAATAAGGTATACATTAAATCATGTGGTGTCCAGGTCCACATGATTTTTTTTTTTTTTTTTTCTGAAAAGAATTATGAATAAAATGGGATAGAATAGTTTTAAATTAGTGCTTTATTATATTTTTAATTTAGCAATAATAGTAACTAAAATCTTTCTTTTTTTATAGAATGAATCAGAAATTCAAGAAAAGAAAAGTCGTAAAAGAAAAGCTAGTTTTTATTTCCCACCAGAGCAAGGACCTGTTCACATAGAAGAAGATCTTCATACTTTAGCAGTAAAAGGTTTTGTACAGCAACTAGGTTTAGATGTAAGTATCAGTTTACTTAATATATTCATTAATTTACTGTTTTATAAAAATATGTAAAATTTGAAATAAGGTTACGTTCAAAACAATATCCAATAAATCCCAACATTTTTATCCAATAAAAAAATTGCCATTTGTAATTTACTTTGCAAAAATCTGATTTCATATCTCATTGCAATTGATACTTTCTAATTAATACAGGTAACCAGTGGTAGTTCGTGAATGACGTATTGGGGGTGCTGCAGCGAAGCCTGTAGAGAAAGTACATAGAATGGAATCTTTATTCACCTTATTGGCTGATTCACTTATTTTTAAAATCAACGTAAATGTGTTGGCATTTCAGGAGCCAATTAGAAGAAAAAGCTTTCCATACTAATGTACTGCTTTGAGTCACTAGCCTGCAGCCGTCCCAAAATGTCACTCACATGTCGCCACTGCAGGTAACCCCCGAAGAACACGATTAATTGGTTCCATGTTCTTTGAAACCGTGTTGTTCGAGACTACAAAAGCAGGATTCTGTTTCAAGTGTGAAAATAAAGTTACATTTTAATTTATTATTATTATTATTTGTTAAATATAAAACTAAACATTTTTATTTTTTGAATTCATATTAATAAAACACTTCTAAGAAATTTTGTATTACATAATTCAAATTAATTTTTTAATTAGTTTTGAAAAAAAGTTTTATCTTAAATTTTTATTATCAAAATAAAACAAAAAAAATTTTGCAGTGCATCACTTTTTTCCAATTAAAATTGCATTACCATGCCATCTAGTCCTCATCACTAGAGTGATCTAGGAACTATTTTTGAAATTTCATGATAAAAGTTATAATTTCCTTATAATTCTGAACAAATTTTTATTTATATTTAAACTTTAAAATTAAAAAAAAAAAAAAAAACAGCACAACCAGTTTCAAAAGGACGTGCTTTTTTTAATTTTATGGTGTGCGAAGAAGTTTTAAAGTTTAAATATTGAGTATACACCAAAATTTGCCTTTGATCATAACTCTCTATTTTATCACACAAATGACATATTTGGAAATAATTTTATAACAAATAATATATGTATTTTTTTCTTTTTCAAAAGAATTACTCGAAAATCGTGTAGTTTGTTACTGTGTAATTCGGGGGGTACATGTATAGAAAACAAGTGTTCTAAATTATCCCTCATTGTTTATTAAATAAAATATTTTAAAATAATAATAACTTCTAACTCCAATATTTATTGTTTGATAAGCATCAGTACTACTTTCAATCTATGTTGCATTGTAGCTTTTATACTGCTGCAAAACAGGCTTTTATAAAATTATATTTTAGGAGTAATCATGTATATAAATTTCAAAGTTCAATTACACGCACTTCACATTTTTTGCACTAAATTCGTGTCTCTTCTCGATTATTTTTTACTAGTTACAGTTTTATTTTTGAAGCAAGAAAAGTATAATGTCTGTGATGTTGTTTTTATGGTATTAGGCTTCCAAAATGGCGAGTTGACTATATGAAAGGGTTGCTAATAGACTGAGGTCTTCCAGATGCACCATATAAGAGTGGGACAATATGATATTTCTTGTTGAATAAAACAATCACTGCCCATTCTATTATTGTAATCGCAAATAACATGTCATTGGATTAAAGTTTGGTCCTATTAGTATTTCACCAAACAAAAACTTCTTTTCTGAACAGTATTCGGGAGAAACACACTCCTTTTGTCCTGCCATGTCAGGGTCTATTTTGCTCACAATAATGTCATCTGTTGACTAAAACAGGACTTAGTCTAAATGTTATAGAAATTGTATTATCAAAAATTAAGTGGGGGGAGGGAAGAAGCCTGATGCTTTTTTAAATAGAGAGGAAAATCATTAATTTGCCAATTTTTTTATGATGAGTTAATTCTGTTACTTTTATGTTGCCCATGGAAATCGTTGATAAGCAATCAGATGATTAACTTGTAAAAGTTACTTCTTGGCGAAACAGTAGAAAATGTAATAAATAAAATGACTTTGATCATTCGTATCATCTCACATCTAATCTAATAGAAATGAAAGTGATAGTAAAAACTTAATTCTACCAAAAAATTTTTATAAATAGTTTACCAAAGATTCTCTCATAATCCTGACAATTTTTTCTGTTATAAGTAATAATTGACTTTAATTTTAAATTTGTGTGTTATATTAAAACAAATAAAAATTTTAACAAAGCTTTTGTAAATCAAAAGATAAGATCTGAAAAGTAAGATTTTTTACTAGTAAAAAATTCTTCTATATAATGACGATTTTCTTCATTCACCTGACAATTTTCCTATGGTGAGCGAATTCTGTTACTTTTATGTTGCCCATGGAAATTGTGAATAACCAATCATATAATTAACTTGTGAACGTTACTATTATTAAGTGTATGGTATAAAGTAGCTAAAGTAAAAGCTTACATTTTATGAGAAATATTATTGTACTTCAAAAAAGTTGCATCTTTATGTGCTTTACTGTAATCTATTGATTACATATGAAAATATTTAAAACCTATACATATATAATGAAATATAATTAAAATGTTCTGTTAATAGGATGACGCATTTGTAAAGAACTACGTAACTGTAAAAGAACTACCAGCTAACACTTATATTATTAGGGAAGAGACAGTTGAAGATGTTGCTTTGCTTTATGTTATTGCTGGAGCTTTGAATGTGTCCCAAAAGACTGTGGACAAAAAGGAAGAAGTAAGTAACACATTATCTTATTTATTATCTAGCATGAAATATTTCTCCATTTTATCAACAGTCTGCTTTTTAAAATATTTTCTGCATGTTTTTTAAGTTGCTCTAAAACCACTGAAAAATCATAACTAAAAAAGTTAGTCGGTCCAATTTATGCATACAATTGGATCTACAGATTTGTCACTTCAATTTTGCAATTTACTTATGGTTTTTGGAATTCTACAAAATCAAATAATTTCAGAATAGTTTCTAAAGTATGTTACTTTATTTATTTTTTAGGGGGAAATAAAATAAATAATAAATAAATAAAATAAATCAAGATATTAAGAAATTCCAAATTTCATCATTTACTGATAAACGTTGTAAAGTTATTTTGTTCTTTATTGTTCAAAACAGCTTCATTATAAATCTATATTAAACATCACTCTGATGTTTGCAGTGTTCAATTTTCTTTTATACATAATATAATTGAATTTGGTTTCTTACTCTGCAGTCATTTTTTGCACATTAAGGCTAATTAGACCAGAACTTATGATTTAAAGTATCCATAACATTAATGTTAACATATTAAGTTTAATGTATTAAAATCTTATTTTAAAAGAAATAAAACTGTTCTATATTTGATTTTTAACTGACATACCTTTGATGTAATAATTTAATAATTCATTAAATCTACTGTTGTATTTTTAAAACAAATTTCTAATATGTCAAGTGAAATATTCATTTGTAGTTTTTATAAAAAATACTTTATATTCATATGAAATGTAATCCTAAAAAAATTATAGTAATAACTTATCTTTTATTTTAGAGTTATTTATTTGTAGTACACAGTGGTGAAATAGTTGGGGCCCTTGCTGTCTTAAGTGGTGAACCTTCCCTTTTTACAGTACGCACAAGGCATTTTTCTCAAGTTGGAATATTAAGTAAAAAGAATACTTATGAGTAAGTGTTTTCTATATAAATAGTCTGATAATAATTTAAAAAAAAAAAAATGTTTTCTAAAACTTAAAAGTTATTCAATGAGTTAACACTTTCGCGACTGCTGACGTAGATTCACATCATTTGAAAATCTGTAACTCCACAAAGATTTCGTGAACTAAATTTCCGTGACACAAATATTCTGCTGAAATTTCATTGATGTCATCCTGAAGGCCAAAATCATTTTTCAAGTCACCATTACCAAGTTTCAGAAGCCAAGCACTGTAGGCTGGATCGACAGAACTTATCTTGGATATCAGGCTTAACTGTGCAAACTTTGGTGGTTCACTTCCTAGTGGGATAAACAGGGCCCGCTTTACCATTAGGCGAACCTAAGCGAACGCTTAAGGCCACCGAAAAAGGAGGGCTGCCAAAAAAATTGAAACACTGACCAAAATTTAAGGGGGGGGGGGGGGGGGGGAAGAAAAATGGATGGATGGAAGAAAAGCGAAAATCATAAACCAATTTTTGATTTTTTTTTTTTTTTCTCTCTTTTAAGGAATATGTGTATATTCAGTTGTAAATTAAAAGTTACCTCCTTTAAAGATTTTAACTTTGTATAAAAACACCTTAACCCTTTCAGGAACAAGGAAATTTTGCTCATTTAAAATAAATTACCACTAGAATTTGTGAACAAGTCTAAAACAGAAGAAATAAATGAAGAATTTTCTTTGTAAAAATTTCCAAGATAAATTTTTGCAGTTGGGAATTAAAATTAGGCGCTCTGGTTAAGGTACTAAAATGTTGATTTTTAAGAAATATATGCTTTGATTTGTATTGTGATAAAGAAAAGCTAGATCTTTTCAAATTAGATGGAAAAAATGATGAGGAGGGGCTGGATGATTTGCAGTTTCAACCCAAACAATTTCGTTTTAGACCTAAACATTCCACCATCCATTAGAATAACAGAATTAATTAACGATAGTTTTATTAAATCTAAAAAAATTGAAGCCCTTTTACTTGAGATCACTAACGGGTTTGATAGTTTCGCATAGCAGCCTCATTTTTAATCTTATTCAGCTTAAAATTCGAACTCCTTATATCAAATTCATCCATAATCAACTAAATAATAGAACTAAGAATAAGAAAAATAGAAAAAAGAAAAACACTATTAAATTTATAAGTATCTAAATAAAAAAATTACTGAAAGTTTTGTACATTTGCGAAAAAAATAACTTCGTAAACCAGTCAGAAAATAGTCCAAATTTCAGAAAGGTCTTAAGAATAGATTTAAAATACACAAAATATATAAATTAAGATTAAAAAATAAATAAGAGTAAATTTAAACAGGGTTCATACTCCTCAGGGAAAACCTGGAAAACAGGGAATACTCAGGGAATTTGGAATTTGTTCAAAAAAGTCAGGGAAAACTCAGGGAAAATAAAAATTTTCTTAAAAAATCAGGGAAAATCAGTTATAAAACCTGGAAAAACAATTTTTTTTTCCCTCTCAAGTTATGTTTTTCTTGTTTTGCTTCGTATCAAAATTTAAATGATTAAGTATTGTGAAAATACGCATGTAAATAATGTTTTCTACCTGAATTTCTATCATGATTGGCAGTAATATGACATCATACAGTGAAAGTAGCTGTATTTTGCCCTGTCTAGAGGAGCGTTTCTTGTAATATGTCGCTAATATTTTCTTGAAAATTGTCTAGGAACTCAGGGAAAACTCAGGGAATTTTTTTCCCATATTTGAGTATGAGCCCTGTTTAAATTACATAAGGGTGATCTTTTCTCACCTATGGTGTCTCTTTCTGTTGTGTGATAACATAGGTAAAGTACATTGAAGGTTAAATGAGGCAACAAGTACATACAGTTGGAAAATATTAATAGTCTATGCAAACCAAATGATTTTTTGTTCTTGTTTAAATAATAAAATGAATTCTTGTTATCATCTGGTTTAATGTAAAATGTAAAATTATCATTTATTATGGAAGGAGTAAAATAATAATTATAATATAAGAACTAATTTAAAAAAAAATCTGGTGTGAAACATCCACACAACTTCCATTACTTACTTATTACATGTATTATATGCATTTTTTGGAGACAATATGATCAGAAGACCTAAAATTGACCTAACAAATTAGACACTTAAATATTTTCTGGTAAGAGAAAGCTTATACACATGTAAAGATATATAAAATAGATTTACATAGCGAATTTAAAAATAGTATGAAGAAAAAAAAATCAGTTTAGCCATTTTTCAAAACATTAATTTCAGACATCTAAAACTGATCTACCTGATTAGGATGACTGTTAATTTCCTTTTAATAACCACATAATACATAAGAAAGGATATCTAAAGTGGATATATATATGTAACAATTTTCAAGAAAATCATTAGAGTCGTTTTTGAGATACCGACTTTTGCCAAAACTTGGCAAATTTAATTATTGACCAAAAAGCAATAATTACATACAAAAGGATATTTAAAAGGCAGTTAATATGGCAAGTTTGAAAAAAATCTGTGCAACCATTTTTAAAGGAACGCACTTGCGAGACCTGAAATTGAGCTATTTATACAGGATGCCTGTCAATTTTCTTGAACTAATCAACTATATCATTCGAAAGGACATCTAATAGAGTGTTTATATAGCAACTTAGAAGAAAATCGTTAGAGCTGTTTTTGAGATACAGACTTATGATACCACTTCAGGTTTCCTATGTACTTCCGGTTTTTAAATTTTCACCAAAATTTGGAGAATTCATCTGTACACCACACCTGTTTCAATTCTAAAGTCTCGTAGCTCTATCTTCATTAGTTTCCGAGATATAATAGCCAGAAGATTCCCCACATACATACACACACACATACACACTGACCAATTGCCAAAAACTACTTTTTTTAGACTCAGGAGACCTTAAAACATGCAAATAAGGCGAGAACTCAATATCGAATTTTTGGACCGAATACTTCCTTTACCTGTGGTAGTCGGGTAATGGAAGTAAAAAATAATAATAACAGTAATATTTTAATATTATGTTAATTATTCACTCTGGAACTTTTTCGGTGGTAAAAATGTAGCAACTTGATAGATTCACTCCATTTTGTGATGTAATGCCGCAATCTGATAGCTGAGCAATTGTGAGGGAATGACAGATTTCAAATTCCCGTTTCTTCTGGCCATGCAAAAAGTTTCTTTTTCACTCCATTGTAATAGTTTTTACTCAGATTTTTGGCCAAACAGTTTATGGTACAAGCTGTACATGGTATATGAATACATGTACAGGTATAACAGTATTGATGTACAGTAGTTCCATTGTACATCAATACGTGCAATGTCATTTAGAGAATGGAGATTAGTATAAACAGAAATTTTAAGACATTTTCCCAATCTAACGTTTAGCACAGTCAGATAGAAAAGCTAAAAATTTGATTCAACTTGTTTATTTTTTCTTACATTTCTAAATATGCCAGATCCAATTCAAGTTTTACAAAAGAAAAAAAAGAAAAGAAAATGTTATTTAAATTTATATTAACTTATAATATTAGAATAAGTTGAATCTTAATATAGTAGCTTTTTATTTTGTAAGGAAGGAGGAGGGGGGGGGGAATCACAGTGAGAAAATTTACCTGGGGTCATATGATATCTATAAGCTGCCCTGGCATAATACCTACTAGAGAGGGCTGCCAAAAAACTATTGCTTAGGGCCTCCAAAATTCTAAAGCGGCCCTTGGGGATAAGAGAGCCCATACAATGATTGATTTGACCGCATACTCTAAAACATTGAACCATTTCCTGGTGGTGGTGATATATTAGCACCCATAGATGCAAATGAACTATTAAAGGAATGAATTCATTCTAGAGAGTTTTTGCTTTTGGGAAGTTTGTTTCAAAGCAGTTGTTGAAAGTAGTCAGGATATGGTGATAACGGCATTAATTTGTCTTGACCCTTTTGACGGCATCATGAGAATTCGTCACTCGTGTGTCCCGTATTTTCATCTTCAAAATTTATTGAATTGCAATGCTTATAGATCTTGTTAAAGAACCCCAAGTATGACTCTTGTGCAAAGTTTTTGTTCATCCTTACGTTTTCCACCTCACTCCTAAATCTTTCAGCTGCAGTATAGGCCTCCTCTAGTTGCAACCCTCTTGTTGACCATATTGTGTTCTTCTGTTTTCTAATCTGTTTTCCCATTCTAATGACGACTCTCGTTGAATTCAAGCTGCATGGCGCAGCGATCTTGATTTAACCTAGCATCCCATAGTTCAGGAGTTTCATTTGAGCAGCGAAGAGCCATCCTGGATCTATTTTGAGACTTCCTTATCTCCTGATCTCTGGTCTCCATCCATTTCTTTAAACAGACTGCTTGTTCTTCAGCAGTTTCCATTTGTTGCTTTAATGTCTACGCTCATTGTTTCTGTCTAGTCTCTTTTGATCTCCATCTTTGCTGCTAGGATCCATCTTATCCGAGATAGAGAATGAGAGACAGCAAAAAAAGAGAGCCACACTTTAAAAATCAATAATGTGCTTGCATGATTATTCCTACAGTAGATAATACTTAAAATTTCAAAAGCTCAAGCTGTAAAACAAAATGTAACCAACATAGTTGCTTCCCTTTAAACATTTTCTTTATTGTATTTCTTTAATCTATAGTTAATTTCTTTAATTATATTTCTTTAATCTAATATTACAATCTTTAATCATTTTATACAGATGCCACATGCATCACATAAACTCTTAATTTTTGTACTCTTTTTTAAGATAGCACATGATCATATTTTTACATAAAAATTCAAACATTAAATTCATTTAACCATTTTTTTTTTTTTTTTTTACTTTTTGTTCAACAGGGGATCTTATACTCTGTATGTCCACACACAGAGTTCAAGGAAATCTTTTAGCCATTTATATATATAGATATACATATATAACTCTATTTATAATTTAAAATGATGCATTTGTTCTAAAATAATTTTCTATTTATGATTTCTTATTTTTTTAGAATTTTACGTCACAAACCTCTTGTAGTACTGCATTTAGCTCAAAGTGTTATCAATCGACTTTCTCCATTTGTAAGACAGATTGATTTTGCCCTTGACTGGATTAATGTGGAATCTGGAAGAGCTATATATAGGTGATTTATCTCTTATTTTATTATTATCTGTAGTAGAAAGATTTGATAAAACAATTTACTGAGGAGTAAAATATGTTGCAAAATGCCTTTTCTTCTTCTAAGAATTGTGTTTGTGTTATATTTTATTTTACTTCTTAATTTCTTAGGCATTATATTTACGTATGCATTCTACAAAAGTCATAGTATTATGAAAATTTTGTAAAATTGATGCTATAGAAATTTGGAAATATCTTTTGCAAATAATTAGATTATTATTATAAAAATTTGACATACATTTTGTTAGTTTTAATCATTATGAAATAAAATAATAATAATAATCGCAATTTGACCTACTTTTCTATGTCATTTCAGAATTTTACAATAAGGTCACAATCAATCCTGATTGTATGAAGTTTATTTCTTCTTTATATTTATTTACTCTTTTCAATTTTACATTTATTCTGACAGTCTATGTGCCTTTGTTTGCATTTTGTAATTAAAGTTGCAGTCTTTTGATAAAAATATTTTAAAGATTCCATTTTAAAATGTTGATATTAAAAAGTTATGGTTTTGTTGTGATTATAAACCAATATGTCTTCAGTTATTATTATTTTAATCAAATAATGACAAATTATAAACAAATTTATTTTAGCTAAGAAATAAAATATCAACATAAAGTGCATTTTAAAATAAGAAATTAAAATATATAGAGGAAAGGAGGTGAATATGGAATAAGATTTCTATTTGAACTCACCATATTTGAACCATAATAAACTGAAGTATATCATCATGTATTTGACTGTTGCAAACTTTTAAGAGTTGTTAATGTGTTTTAATATTTTTATGTTAAAAAAAAATAGAGTTTATATGCAAAATTTTTAGTTAAGGGGGGAAAAAAGCTATTTTTAGGTATTACAGAATAGTTATGAAGAGAAATAGGGAATACCCATTTTCTTAAAGGATAGTATGAAATAGGGTAGTATTTTTACAGAAAATCATAAATAATTGCAGTATGAACATTTTACTTTCAAATTATTATTGAAAAAAATTATCAACATTCAAGTTTTACAAAAATTGCAAATAATATGGAATAGTTGGTATTCCTTATTACCCAAATCACTATCTTGGAGAATAAATCAACCTCAACCACTTGCTGGTAGAAATAAATTTATAGGAATCAGACTACCAACTAACTCAACTTCCCTACTGAAAATGATACTAGGTTTTTTCAGTTATTTGACTGCTTCATAAATATATGAAGTGAATTGGGATGGATTTCTGCAATTCTGTTTGTCTTTTGGGTTTCACTCGCGAAACTCACAAATCCTACCGGCTTCTATAATGAAAAATACGGGATGCATTGTTGATGGAAATGTCTTTAAAATGATGAGGAGTCTTTCAGGTTAACTAATAATTCATTTTTAAGCAGAAAGATGCAGTCTTGGCTGGGAATATAGGCAACCTGAGCAGAGACTTCGCTCTTAACCCTTAAATGCATAGTGTATCATTTCTGCAACATGAAAATAAAGGATGTTTGGTAGTCTTTGGGAAAGTTTCCATTATTTAATCTATATACGACATATAAATTAGCCCATTGCATAAAAAATAAATCTGTTTCTTTTTTCTTTCGTTGCGTTTTCTGCGTAATAAAAGTTTCTTGCAGTTAAATACAACTTTTTTGGGAAAAAAATCCATGCATTTAAGGGTTAAGTCTCAGAAGTCTCACGTGATGCTGCCGATGATCAGTGGTTTTCCGCTTTGACGGAAGTTCCACTGGGCTGTGAGTTTATTTAGAAATGGTTACATGACGAAAAGTTCCCTGGTTTGCTTTTGATTCTGCTTTTTGTTCGTGAATTTGTGGCTCCTCATTGGATTAAATTTTTCCTGGGGCTGTTTTAGAAATTTCTAGGCTTAATTTTTATGCAAGAGAACAAGAAAAGGTAAATTTCAACAAGAAAAGGTAAATTACATAAACGTCAGCAGGTTTCGACTTTTAATTTCTGTCATTTTCTAATTTCTGCATAATGAAATCTTCTGCCATGAAACAAACATTAAAGGGGCAATTATGAATTATTAGCAATTTATAATTTTGAATAGGGATTTTTACACTTTTAAATTGGGGCCTTCAGTAATTAAATTTAACTATTTTTATCCTTTCATATATTACAAAATTCATAATACTTACCTCCAAAAAAGTTTAAATCTTGATAAACCAAAGAAGTCATATGACACAAAAACTGCTCTTCTCACAGACACAAGGTAAACTTCTGTTCATATTTGAGGCCAAGTATAAAAACATTTGATGTACTTCCGATAGGTTGCTGCACCATTCCATATTCCCTATTACTTCTCTACATATATTTAAAAATATATATATATATTTATTTAAAATAGTTATTTTAAATAGTTTGGGGGGGGGGGGACTTGTTTGCAAAGTAATGCTAGGAAAAAAATATTTTTTTATTCTTTGGTTAAATATTAATCATATATTTGTCAAACAAAACATAAACTCAAGTTTTGCCTTAAAGAACACATGGGTTACATTCAGAAACAAGAAATTAACAAATCGGCCATTGGTAAGCATTGCTGGGAGAATTAACCATAATTTCAACTTTAATTC
Source organism: Salticus scenicus (assembly GCA_963930645.1). Lineage (NCBI taxonomy): Eukaryota > Metazoa > Arthropoda > Arachnida > Araneae > Salticidae > Salticus > Salticus scenicus. The sequence continues at coordinate 207,253,089 of OZ005652.1, read as the reverse complement.
AGCTAAAATAATCTGTCAGCCTAAACACTTACTTGAACTTGATTTCGTAGAAGCTTTCCAGATCTATAAAAATCATAAACATATTGTCAATTGTGATTTTGCTGTACATCCCTCTCTCGGATTGTTGGAAAAATTACATAAAATTCATATATTTTTAATTTTTTACATAGCATTCTACATCTTATTTTCCTACTGGCTTACAGCTCCAGTTTCTTAAATTCTTATTGATTGCTACTCTGACTCTACAACCTCTGCTTTCCTACCTATATATATGAGCAGTGATCTGCTTTGTCATTCTGCACTGATGACGGTATGCTTTACACTACCAAAACTTAACTTTTTTTTGGGGGGGGGGGAGGGGGGTAAGAGTTTTCAAGATGATATACCAGATCTATGAAAAATTTACAATTGTAACATTCAATTGTGAAGGTTATAGCTTTTTGCTTTTTTTTGGTGGAGCTCCCTAGCCCCCCCCCCTCCCCCTTAGATCCGCCACTGCTCAGGAACATTGAAAATAGCACATCAAGAAGGACACATCGTCTTGAAATGAAATTTAATACACTTAATCATACAGATGAGAGATTCATTTGATCCCGAAATTGAGACAATTAAACAAATACAGTGTATCCAATCAGAGAAATTCTGTACAACTTTAGTATCACGTCAAACCGCCTCCTGCTGCAATACATGCCGCAACACAGTCCGGCATTGAATTAATTAGACGTCTGATGTTGTCCTGAGGCGGATAATTCCACAGATCTTGAACAGCCACCTCCATATCACATACAAAGTGACACAGTGGCATCCAGCGTTTCAGCTGGTCCCACACAGGCTCAATAGGAGACAGGTCGGGAGAGCAGCCGGCCATGGAAGAGTCTGAACATGACGTCATTCATGACAACGTCTGAACATGACAAGTTTTGAGCAACTCAAGCATGCGGACGAGCATTATCTTGCTGAAAAATCGTCTCTGAAAGACTATTGAGGAAAGGTCTCACGCGGGGTCAAAGAATGTCATCAACATAACGTTGGCCGGTTAAGGTTCCACATATGACCATTAGTGAGGATTGACTATCATAGGCTATGGCCCCAAGACCATTACATCTGCTGTGCATGCAGTGTGTCACATGACAGCGAGGGGGGGGGATTGTACCATTCACCAGGATGTCTCCATACCCACATGTGGTTATCATATGTCCCCAAAACAAATCGGGATTCATCACTAAACACCACTTTTTGCCAGCCTGTAACATTCCACGTCTCTCTGGCTTGGCACCACTGTAGACGAAGCCGCCAATGTTTCAGTGTTAACGGCAGTACATGAAAGAGGCAGATGGATTGCAAATTAGCTTCTGTAAGCTGTCTGGAAATGGTTTTTGGACCAACTAGTACCCTCACCATTTGATTGTATCATGGAACAAGTCGCTGGGGGGTCCACGAGTGCTTGTCTTACGATCCTTCGATCTTTTTTCTTTGTCGTCTCTCTGGTAGCTCCAGACTCTTTTCTCTGCATGTGGGTACCGTCTTGTGTCCACTGCTTCCAACGTGTTCTGACAGCACACTCAAAATGGATGACGTGGTGAGCAACATGGCGTGTCGATCAGAATGCAGTTTTCAAGCCAATGATCAGGCCCTTCTCAAACTTGCTTAACTGTGAGAAATGTTTTCTCACATGTCTATCTGGCATTTTTTGCTTACTAAAGTCCCTCTAGAGTCGAAATGAGATCATCACGTTTATGAATCTTCCACTATGCACCAGTTTCTTCCACTATGCACCCACTTACTGATTGCAGTGCCACTGCAGCCTGTGTGGCCATGCGCATTGGCAGCAAACTTGGATCATTTGCATATTGAATATGACTGTACTTATTTACAAAGTTTTGCAGTTGTACCTTTCTCCCTTCTTGGTGCGCTATTTTCAATGTCCTGAGTGTATATGGATTATCTATATTATTACAATATATATGTAGTTGTAATACTATTGTAATTTATCTTTTTCTTCTTTTATAAATTGATACTGGATTCCTTATCATTTAATTCCAGGCAAGATGACATCTCTGATTCTACCTATATATTGTTAAGTGGAAGATTGAGATCTGTACTTAGTAGACCAGATGGTAAAAAAGAATTAGTTGGTGAATATGGAAGAGGAGATCTAGTAGGCATTGTAAGTAATTTGTGCAATTTTAGCTCAGATATCTACATATGATGCAATCTTTTACAAATTTACCAGTACAACAAAATTACTATTAACAGTTATTCATTAATACTATTGTTTTAAAAGTATATAATATATAAAAGTATCTCTGAAATCTTATAATAATGTAATTGAATGCTTTTTTAAATGTATGGGTAAAGAATAGTTTTTGTGATCTTTTTTATCTAAAAGCATTATTCACATTACATTGGCACCATCCGCTGATATAAAAATATCCTTTTTAATCTTTTAATGTAGGTAAAGTGAAGTATTTGTGAAATTATATTTACAGAGTCATCGAAAAAACTTAAACCCATTTCCTATAATCATATTTTATGAAGTACTTAACATAAACAATTCTTTTGTTGTAAACTACAGAATTTAATTGAATTTTACTTTAATAAGTTTCAGTACGAGCACAGTTGATTGCTTTGCACATATCAAGTCGATAATTAATATCTAACCATATGTGTTACAGAGCATGTTTGACATCACTGTAGGAATTGCATTAATAATTCATTTCATAAATGTGTCAAGTCCTGTACCTTTATGCTGTAAACAATGTTCTTGACATAACCCCAGAAAAAGAAGTCGAGAGGTATTAAATTAGCACTTCTCAGAGGCTAATTAATCACATCACACACTAAGCTTTCTTCTGAACAGTTGCCACTGCATTAGCTGAAGGCTGAACAAAGATCTATTTCACCTTGCATCCCTGCTGTGCAATATTTATAGTCAAGGTTGTGTACCAATTACACTTAAAAATCTTGAAACTTGCCAAGTTATGTAAAAAGAATATTATTGCATTTGCTTATTTTCTTTTAGAATTATAAGCTTTCAAAATATGTCCAACTTTTTTCAATGACCTTCTATTTTTTCGTGAATGCTTAAAACTCAGTACTAAATTATTATATATTTTTAAAAATTCACAGCAAAACAGCACAATTTCATTTATACAAAGAACTCTTTAATTTATATGTATATTATTAACAAGAGTATATTTCTTAATTGTTAAAGATCTATTGTATGTATTACACTTATGAATATCTTATATGCTGTATGCAGTTTAAGAGTATTGTATTATAAATAAAATATGTTGTAAATATGCCATCTGTATTGCAAGATGTACTTAAAGTATATATTGGCTGGTGTAGGATTAATTGATTGGTGGATTAAATGCTTGATTTACTGATTAATAGATAGCTGGATATATTCAACGAGATATATAAAGTAGAGTGATAAACGGTAACCCTTGAGAAGGTCCAAGATGAATCATGTGACATGCTCCCCTTACGCCTGCGTATTCGACGGTTTCCTTGGTTACAGGCTAGCTTATTTCCGAACATTCTATGGAAAAACACAGTTTTTAAAGTTGTAAAACTCTTTCGAAAAGAATTTTTGTTATAAAAATAAATGGGTAGGCACTGACCAGTAACTTTTCACAGGTAAATTATAATTATTTTATTTTGTATGTTTTAATACATAATATTTATTATTTTTCTTTCAACTATTCGACGAAGGCTATGGAAGTAAATCATGTGCTGAAAATAATGCATTTTATGAAAGATCATACACTTTAATTATTTATTTATTGCTTAAATAATATTTTTATTATTCATTCGAAACAATTTTTCTTACTATTTACATTCATGGTAGTATATTTTGCATAATTTGAGATAATATTGTAAATGGCGCCGCTTGGCAAACCCAGCCAACCATTTGTCGGCAAAGCTTTTGTTTGTTTACGTTCTATGATTTATACTCATGCTTTTAGTTTTATTTTCAAGTTCACTTGTGTCCTTATTTTATGTTGTTTTTTAATTGCGTGTAGCAATTATATCACATATTTATTAAAGTCATCATATCAATTTCAAATCATTCTGTAATTAGATAAATTAGAGTCTTTCACGGACAGTCGCCAAAAAAGCGATAAACAGCCAAAAATAGCAACCTATTGGTTCATGTCGCGTGATTCATCTTGAACCACAGAAAGCTAATCCTTCATCCATTGAATAAGCACTCTAATTTATATATCTCGTTGGATATATTAAAGTATTGGTTGATTGATGGATGGATTTCAAAATTAAAAAGTATTTAGTTTTTGGCAAAATAGAATCTGTCAATAAAAGCAGACTTTCTTTATTTATTGAAGTTATTTTTAGTTCTGTTAAGTATATTTTCTATTTAAGGTTGAAGTACTAACATTAACTAAAAGGTCTACTACTGTTATGGCTGTAAGGTAATGTGACATTTCGATTGTATATTCTATATTAGAAACAGTTTTAGATTTTTGCTGTTTTTTATAATATGCAATTTCTTTGTATTTTAGGAATTCTGAGCTTGCAAAACTTCCTGAGGGACTTTTAAATGCTATAAAAATTAAATATCCTGAGGTATTTAATTTGTTATATTTTCAATGATTGCATATTTGTATGATGTAACTATATTTGTAAATTATATATGCATTAGGGACACATTAAATAAAAAAATATATATATTTGCATTTTTAATTATATTCCTAATTTTTTTTCCCTCCTCCTTTCTAAAACATTTGCTGCTGCATGCATATTTCAGCCAATCAGAGGCTTATGTATGCTGTTGGATGCTTAAGTTTGAAAACTGTTCACATGCCCTCTCAGCCCCTGAACAGAAATTAGAAAAAGAAAAAAATGCTGAAATACTCTGAAAATAAAATGGCTAGCTACAAAGTTTCCAGAAAAATCATCAAAGTTAGGAATAATAACTGAATATGTACTGTTGATAATTAAGGAAATAATGGACATAATTGGATGATTCTTTTGTCAACTTTCATATTTTAAAATGCTTAATCATTTTAATCTATGTAAAATATTTAAAAGCCATTAGAAATTTATTTTATTAACTTCTTTTTTCTTTTAAACGTAAATACGATCGTTTACTGCAAAAATAAATGTTATAGATTTATAAATTTAAGACTATTCTAACAAATTGATAGATTTAATTGGAAATTGAGATCAATTACTCCCAATCCTAGATTTTAAAATATTTAGATAGATTGACAAAACATTTCTGAAATATTTTATTTTTTAATTACAATTTTAGTAGCATGCAAAATGCTTAAAATAAGCAAAATATTTTTTAATTAATAAAATATTTTTTATTTTGTAAATTATTTTCAGGATTATTTATTTCATTTATTTATTTTGTAAATGAATTTGTAAAGAGAGAGGGATGTCAAATGTCATGCATTTTTAAAGCATGGCACTTAAGGAAATTGACCCATGCACATTTGAGTGAATTGATTTCATTGTGACTATGAGCATTGTATAATAGCCTTTTTTTTTTTTTCTTAATAACTGACAAATAAAACAATAACTTGCATTTATTTATAGGTTGTAACAAGATTTATTCATCTCTTAGGGCACCGGATTCTTGGAACACTTCAGAAAAGACTTCCTTATGCTAGTAAGCATCACTTATATATTTCATATATATATGCTATGTTTTTTTTTTTTTTTTTTCTGAAATACATTAAATTATATTAAATATTATGTACTTTTTTTTTCCAAGGAGAAATCTTTTTACATTGTAATTAAAAAATATTGTGGAGAGCATGGTATAAACATTTCTTTCAAAATATAAAATGAGCAACATTATTAATGAAGAAAGTTCACTTGTCAGTTATTTTATGAAAAAAAAAAAAAAAAAAAAAAAACTTCAAATGAACAGGTGTAAATGATTTATACTGTTTGAAATGTTTCTAAAGTGAAATTACTGCTAAAAAAGGAGGCAGTAATATAAAAATTAATCACAAAGTTTAAAATACAGTGATAATAATAATGAAATATAAATCCAATTTACAATAGCTTAAAAATGTAATCACTGTCTTTTTTTTTTTTTTTTTACTTTCTTCTATATGTACACTTGTACACATAGAGAAAGTATTGGATTCGTGAAATTTTCCAATCTCCAGTTTTTGATGGATTTACATGTTTTGGGATGTCCTGAGCACAATTTGACTGTTTTTAGAAAACCCAATGGCAGAAACACCGCGACACAGCAACATAGTTGCAGACGCAGAAAAATGGCTTGCGGACAGTTTTTGTCTGCACTGATAAAAAAATTTGTCAGCAACTTTTAGATAACAATTCCCTTACAAAAATTTCTGTATCAAAACTAAAACTAATACTTTTATTATTTATATTGCATTATGTTAAACATTGCTATAAAATATTGAATTGAATGAATACAATTATTTATACTATATTGTTCTGTAGTACAATTGTATTTGTGTATTGTTGCACGAAACCAACAGCTTTCAGGCTTTTTGAGTGTAAGCCATTTTAACCTCTGATTACACGCAAATTTTGCAGACAGATTATGAAATTTTAAAAGCCTGTCGCAGACAGCTACAAAACTTTTTGCCAACGGGTTAGAAAATGTCTGTCAGTGTGTGTGTATCACAAATTTTGTGGACGCTGTATCTCACAAATCAATGAACGAAATTTAACCAAACTTGTTATTTAGTTTGACATAAACTGGTGCTGATTAGATTTGTGGAACAATTGCTCAACAGGTGGCACTGTTATCACATTTTTTCCTAAATTTTTAACATGGCAGTATAATACAAAACTTCGTATAAATGTACATAATGAGAGTTATTTTAATTGTGTGATTGTAAAATTAATATGAATTATTAATAATAGTAGAAGTTAACTGGGAAAAAAAAAATTGTTCATGTGAGAGCATCGCTGGGGGAGTAAACAGTGGCGTAACAAGGGTGGGGCGGAGGGGGCAGTCCGCTCCGGGCGTCATGATTTTGGGGGCGGCATTTTGGTAATTTCCATTAAAAGTATACCTGAAAATTCAACTTCAATGCTATCTCAAACATATAACTTGAATTTGAAAAATATTTTTCTATGAAATTATAAAGATTCTATAAAATTTTTTAATATATTTTTATAGAAAATATTTTCTATAAAAGTTTGCTAGAGAAAACTTATTGAAAGAGGTATTAAGCGATCAATCGCCTACATAAATGAATGGAAAGCAAAAATGAGTTGGTAATTATTAATAATGTTGTATAAAATTTCATGACAAAATATACCTTAGTCAGAGCACTGGCATGCACACAAACCTACCACAAAAATTGTTATAAATTTTGCTTAAGAGTTTAAAAACTATATTTATTAACATTTTTTCAAGATTAGTCTTAAAGAATTCAATCGTGCTTATCTATTTTAAAAAATTTAATTAAGGTTTGTGAATAGTGTTCAGCTTTGATGTCAGCAGTAATGTACAATATTTTTTAAATGTATTTTGAATGGTGAAAAGCAGATGATAAAATAACTTAAATATAGATAAAATAATAAAATTCCATTCTGTAATGTATTTATTTATTTATTTATTTATTTTAGATAATTAATATTAATTTATAAGGCCCTGTGGCTTTCACCAGAGATCACACGTGATAGAAATACAAATTTTCAAATAGATTACTTTATTTTTTTTGACACGATATTATGTCCAGATCCCTTGTTAATTATCTGTTAAAAAAGGATAAACCTACCAGAAAATAAGAGAAAATTTTTTTAAAACTTTATAATCACAAATATAAGGTCTGTAAGTGATAATAAATATTCTTTTCTTACGTAGCCTTATAAAAATAAACTTTTTGATTAGAATAACAAAGCAATCAGATATACGTATGCGATGCATGTTCATTGAATGTTTGCAATGTGTTTGCTTCTGGTTCAAACAAACAAACAAAAAAAACAGTTGTTAGGAAAGTTGTAATTTTGAAAAGTAATTCAAAAATGGCAAGGATAAGACAATTAACAAAACCAAAAAAAATCTGGTGTGAAGCAACCACACGACTTCCCTTACCCACTATTTCACGTATTATATGCAATTTTTAAAAATGTGACCAGATGACAAAAGATGGACCTAATGAAGTAGACACCTAACAAATTTCCTATAACAGAAAGCTGATATATAAACTTGTAAAACAGAGTTTACATAGCAAGTTAAAAAATAAGAAAAAAAAAAATGCTAGAGTTATTTTTGACTGTTTTTAGAAAACCCAGTGGCAGAAACACCGCGACACAACAACATAGTTGCAGACACAGAAAAATGGCTTGTGGACAGTTTTTGTCAGCACTGATAAAAAAATTTGTCCGCAACTTTTAGATAACAATTCCCTTATAAAAATTTCTGTATCAAAACTAAAACTAATACTTCTATTATTTATAAATTATTTATATTGTGTTGTGTCAAATATTGCTATAAAATATTTAATTGAATGAGATGAATTGAATGAATACAATTGCTTATACTATATTGCTCTGTAGTACAATTGTATTCGTGTATTGTTGCACGAGATCACCACTGATGTTACCCCCCCCCTCCCCCCAAATCAGTTTTCAGGCTTTTTGAGTGTAAGCCATTTTCACCCCCTGATTACACACAAATTTTGCAGACACAGATTATGAAATTTTAAAAGCCTGTCATAGACAGCTACAAAACTTTCTGCCACTGGGGTATAAACCAACCGCTATTAACTAACCATAAATTTCTAAAACGGGGGTAAGGCGCTGCATGCACCACCAAGCGGGACATTGCTAAAAGTCAGAATTTTCAAAGATCATAACACAGTGAGCGAACAGACTGTTCCAGATATTGAAACGGGAAGAGGGCACCGCAGGCGCTATCGAGCGGTAATTTACTACAGTTAAATTTTTCAATAAAGCTATTTGCACTATATGTTGTAGGACCTGAAATGGGAAAAAGGTGCCACATTCGACAGCGAGTGGGAGTTTCGTAAAGTCGGATTTTTCAAGGATTGCAAACCAGCTGGTCGCTTAAGGCGGCTAGTATTTATATATGCATGCATACTGCAGCCCGACAGCTCACCCTTTGAGAACCACTGCTGTAGATAACCATTCCTCTCTCATGCCACAGTTCTTTGTTATTTTACTGTTTTTTTTTTTTTTTAAGGTGATAAAGCCCTTTCAATGGATTCTCGACCTACAGGATCCAATTTTGCCACTGTTGCAATTCTTGCTGCAATGGATGATGTACCATTAACAGCTTTTACAATGGAACTATACCATGCTTTAACTGCAATAGGTATGATTTTAAAAATTGCTGTTCTTTTCTCCATGAAATATTTTTTTTATTTTTTTATTTCATGTTTACTTTTGTATTTCTTTTCGATTTTAATGTATTAATAATGTAACATATATAATGTAACCTTTTTATTTTAATGTATTATACCTCATCAGTTATGCTGAATAGCCTTTTTTTTTTTTTTTTTTTTTTCAACCTGAGACAGAAAAAATATTTGTAAATATTAAAAAAAAAAAAAAAAAAAAAAATTGTAGCTTTTCTAAATTTTCAAATTATTATTTATCTATTTATTTTTGCGATATTATTCCTTTACATTTTCTTTAATTCAAAAAAATCTAATGATATATCATTTAGTAAATTAGATCTGCAGTTTGAGAAAAATTTTCTCAATCAAACTATTCTGGCATCGGGACAAAAAAAAAAAAAGTCAAAGCAGTATTTCCATATTAAAACCCCAAGTCTAAATTAATAGTATTTAATCACATGACACTGAATAACCAAAAAAAAAAAATTAAAAGGAACCAAATAAAAATTATTATATTTACCATTTCTAAGGAATATGGAATTGAAATAGAAAACTGAAGTGAAAGGCCAAATTTAAGAATATGTAATTGAAGAATTAATTGATAAAAAAAAATATATATATCTATTAATTAAAAAATTGAAATTTGAATATTGAAATATTCACATTGAAGTGCACCCCACCAAGCTATCCCACTGAATAGTTTTGCAACTTTGAAATCAGTGGGCGGAACTCAAAAATGCACATAGACCGTGTACACTAGGGTGTATCGATTTTTTTTTTTTTTTTTTTTTTTTTTATGTATCAAATTTCCAATAGTGCAGAAAAGTTGCCTTATGCTATTATTAGTATGTGTGCAAAATTTTGTTGATCTGAGTTAATATCTTCAGTCGCCTCTGGGGTCGTTTATATAAAAATTCGTTAATTTTATCGTTTTTTCAATATATATATTTTTTAAATAAGAAATTGGAATCCTCAGATCCAATATGTCCGAAAAATTGCCATATGGTATCCTTAGAGCATGTGCAATTTTTTATATATGTAGGTCAATGGCTTCAGTTACCTCTACGGGTCACTTATCTGGCCAAATTCGCTCATTTTAATGATTTTCCTTGAACACTTCTACGACTGTAATTCTTTTAATTATGATTATTTCTATTCACTTTTTTTTTTTTTTTTTTTGGTATGCACAAATTATACACTTGTGCAAGTGTGCAATGTGTACATTGTTAAAAAACACGTAAATTTACGTGACTTCGCCCATTTAATTTTTACGGTCACGGCTATTTTTTACCTACAAGACGGGCGTACCCATATTTTCTGATATGACTTGATACTTTCTGCTATACCACATGGTTCTTAGCAATCTTTTACCCCCCTTTTTTTTTTATAATAAACTTCATTAATCGTTTGTAGCACATAACTTCAAAGGAATAATACAAAAATTGATTTATATATAAAGTGGTATTCAAAATGATAAATTATGGGCAAAACATAGGCTGCTAAGAGCCTTGTGGTATAGTGGAAAATATCAAGTCATATCGGGAAATACGGGTATACCCATCTTGTAGGTAAAAAATGGCCGTGACCGTAAAAATTAAACGGGCAAAGGAACATAAATTTACGTGTTTTTTTAACAGTATATGCGTTGCACACTTGCACAAATGCATAATTTGTTCATACAAAAAAAATGAATAGAACTAACCATAATTAAAAGAATTACAGTCGTAGAAGTGTTGAAGGAAAATCATTAAAATGAGCGAATTAGGCCAGATAAGTGACCCCTAGAGACAACTGAAGCCATTGACCCACATCAATAAAAAAATTGCACATGCTCTAAGGATACCCATATGGCAATTTTTCGACCCTATTGGAGCTAAGGATTCCAATTTCTTATTTAAAAAATAAATATTGAAAAAACAATAAAATTAATGAATTTTTATATGAATGACCCCAGAGGCAACTGAAGATATTAACTCAAATCAACAAAATTTTGAAAAAAGCGAGAGTTTTGTATGTTCAGGTAACCCAAATGAAGCCATGCCTCATCAGAGAAAAATGTTTTGTCAAAAATGTTGATGATGTTGCAAATAAATATCTGGGATCACTGGCAATAATGAAACTGCTTCTCAATGTCTGGTGATTTCATTTCCTGTACCATTTTACACGATAAATGTGAAAATTCAGAGCTTTTACAGACTTAGTGTGAATCCGCAAGATGCACCCATTTCTTGTGGCAAACGCTTGAGGAATTTGTAATATTCTTTGTTGAGTGTCTTACAGAAAAGCTGGTGTAACAACGTTATGTCTTCCACTTCTGTGCTTGTCTTCCACCAAACCTGTATTACAAAATCATTGAATGAGCTGATATAGCATATTTTTACTCAGTATTGCATCATCTGGATATTTATATCGTCAAACATCATTGCATCTTTCATATGATTTACATTCAGAATAAGCCTCAAGCAACAAAATTCCCTAAATGTGTGATAAACTCATTTCACTATAAAGAACAAAATAACATAAAACTTTATTCTCGCACAGCTTGAGCGAGAAAAGAAGCAAACAATAAAAGCTAAAGAATTATTGCAATGATAAGCAGATGAAATTTAATATATATATATATAAAAAAATCACAGACAATGAGTTCTTTAAGTTGGGAGTACTGGAACTTTTAAGACACACTGTACTATGTAAAATCAATTTAATTTATTTAATCTTATAACTACTGTGGTGATCAATAAAAGGAATAAACTTTTCAATGTTGATTACTGAAGTCATATATTACAATTTCTTTTATCTTAGTTTTATATCAATAAATAAAATGCAGTGTACTTCTTCTTCTTCCCCCCCCCCTTTTTTTTTTTTTTTTTTTTTTTTTTTTAATTTCAGTTATTAATATGGAATATGAATATCTAAAATAGTATTATTTCAAATCTTTGATCATTTTAATATACTACATAATGAATAAAAACTTAGTACAAAATATAAAATAAAATGGCATATATTTTTTAAACAAATTGATTAAAATCCACAAAAATGATGCTACCATCTGATTCCAGGATCTGAAGTAAGGTTTTCAGTGATTTCAATATTTTTTTTTATAAAGAGATTTAAAATATAACAATTAATGTTTTTTCAAAATTCTTTTGATAAAATATTTAATTATTTTTAATTGACTGGCCAAAAGCTGTATATTTTATTTTATATAACCTTTATACAAAACTTTAATGACCCAGTTTGATTTGAGGTCACTAAATAACCCCAACTGGCCAACACACAACAAAAAACTACCAAGAAATTTGGTAAGTGAAATGGATTTGTTTGCAAAAATCATGTTAAAATCATAAGAAATATAACTTGTCATGAAGGCAGTAATCAAAATGGTTAAGTTTTATTGAACATCATGAATTTAAATCCCAATATAATTAAACCTCATTATTTATATTTTTTTAAGAATTTGTTGCAGTTATATTGCATTTTCTTTTCTTTTTTTCCCCTTATATTTGAATTTGAATAAATGACAGGAATGGCCTTTCACATTTCAAATTTCCACCTGATCATCAATTTAACATTTAATAGAACATATTGATTTAGTACTGTTTTGCAAGCTAGCAATTAGTAAACTTTTGTTAAGCTTTGTAAAAATGTTTTCATGATTATTTTTTCAATTTACTTTTGTACACATTTTGAACTTTTATTTGCAGGACCAACTTTACACTTAAATTCGGAGATCATAAAAAAGATGCTTGGACCCACTGCTTTATTAAGGTCTGTTTTATAATACTATTTAAACCTTTTACTACTCTGATTCAAAAAATTAGAATAATGGAAAAAAATATGTTCAAAGGAATTGCAAATCTAATTTATCAAATAAATAATCCATGATATTAAATATAAATTATCATAATATGAATCTATTAATTTTGTATATTATAATACTGTAAACATATTATAATGAAATGGAAAATATATTTAAAACAGCAAGTGAAAAAAAAATTTAAAATATTAGAATATTTCATAACGTGGTTTAAAAAATTAGAATAATATAAATATATTCTACACAATTTAAACTCGAAAGGTTTTTACATGCTTAATTAGTGCTTTGTTACATCCCTCTTAGCTTTAATAATGGCTCTTAAACGGCTTGGCATATTATTGACTAAATATTCACAATTTTGTTTGTCAAAATTCACCCATACATTCTTCAAGCTATAAATAAGATCTATTTTGTTTCTTGGTGCAACTTCTTGAAGTCGTTTATCCATAATTCTCCACAAATTCTCTGTGGGGTTTAGATCGGGTGAATTCAAAGGCCATGAGAATACATTTGTTTCCTTCTTTTGGAGCCATTTAGTTGTCTATTTGGAAGTGTGGGAAGAAGCTGAATTTTGTTGAAACACGAAATCGTCATCACATAAACCCTCAGATGAAGGTATCATGAAGTTTTCAAGAATTTCTTGATATGTTTCTGAATTGACTTTTGTGTAAATAATACACAGCGTACCTTAGCCTTGTGCAGTCATGCAACCCGATACCATGACAGAGGTTGCAAATTTATCCGAACATTTTAAACACTCTTTAGCAAAAACTTCCTGTTTAAGTCTCCAAACATGTTACCTAACCTTGATCCCCATGAGACACACAAAACATACTTTCATCTCTGAAAAGTTCCTTTGTCGTAGGCACACATGATCTAAAACCTAATTTGTGAAGTCGTAATGTTGTAGATTTAGAGGCATTTGTACCCACTTATTTCCATTTTCTCTGAAGTTACTGGCTTTCGACCACTTTTAAAGTGTTTATTTTGAAAATACTTATTATTAGAGTATTCTCACAAAACTCTACTCACACTTACTTGAGAACATTTCATTTCCTTTACTATAAACAGTTGTGTTTTTCCTTCTTTGTGCAAGTACACAATACGAAATTTCACAGTCTCAGATAAGTCCCTCTTTCATTCCATATTAAGCAAACACTTAACTAAAATCAATTGCTAAACTACTCTATATTTTCTGCGGAACACATGTGAGACCCACAGTTAATGAAATTTACAGCTGTTCTCTAAACCAGTAGGAAAATATAATTAATTAAAAGAAAAACCTTTAAATGTACCTCATGTTTCGTGAATATTTTCATCTGGGTGCCCAGACCTTCTCAAACGATCATCTGTGCTGGATCTCTTCAAGTTGCGGTCTTTTATGGATTCTATCAGTTGATTCCACATCCGGTTTGGTGCCATTGTGTCACTATCGTTACAAACTTGAAGAGATCCAGCACAGATGATCGTTTGAGAAGGTCTGGGCACCCAGATGAAAATATTCACGAAACATGAGGGTCATTTAAAGGTTTTTCTTTTAATTAATTATGTGTAAAGTACTTCGTTTTAATTTAAATTTAATTTACAGTAGGAAAATAGTTGCATATTCTAATTTTTTGAACAATGTTATAAAGTATTCTAATATTTTGATTTTTTTTCACTTTCTATTTTAAATATATATTTTTATTTCTTTGTAAAATGTTTACATTCTTATAATCTGCAAAATATGCAGATTTACATTATGATTATTCGTATTTGATATCATTGATTATTCATTTGATAAATTAGCTTTGCCATTCCCTTGACCATATTTTCTTACATTATTCTAATTTTTTGAATTGGAGTAGTATTTACTGATGTCCAATCTGTATGCAAAATACAGACTTTCAATATAGAAAGAAATAAAATAAAGTAAAAATTTGTATTATATAGTAAACTACGGGGCTCTGCCCTGTGCTTGCTCTGCTCACCAACCCCCGAGGAAGGCTTTGCCTCCCCCAACTCGCTTCTCTTATTAACCCCTGCGGTGCTCTGCCTTTCTCTGAATAGGAATTGCTGATATTCGCTTCTTTACCTTTCACTGAACGGGAAAATTAATACTGCATAAAACAAGAAAAAGCAAAATTTTTATGGAAATACCCATATTCAATGTCAAATTGAAATACATAATATTTAATACCACTTTTTTTATGAAATAATATGCTAAAAATCAGTAATTTTTTTTTTTTTTTCAAGAAAAGAAATTCGATAATATGTAGACCATTTTGTGTTATAGATATAGTTATATGCACCCTTTGGCGACATTTATGTTTTTGTCACTATTTAGCGATGGATAAGGATATTTGGTAAAATTGCTTGTTAAAAAAAAAAAAAATTAGAATTACCTTTTAAAAAAATTATAACCTATTATTTCTAATGCCCATACTTTTTACTATTGAGTTTTTTTAGTTAATTTATGGCAGTATATAATACTCTCTGTATATATTTATTGTACTGCTAGATAATAATTTTAGACATTCGAAAAAGAGAAAATGTTTATTATTATTTTAATTAAGAAAAACCTCCTTCAGCTTTAATTATTAATTCTCATTGGTACTTTTCTATTTTGCCGGCGTGGCAATAAAGTTGCCAAGAATGATATAACTGACACCAATCATTAAGCACCTAAGAATGAGTAATTGTTTCAAAATACTTTGAATAATAATAAGAAGAAAAAATTTAAAGAGACACAACCGTTTACTTATTTTATTTATTTTATTGGGTTGTTTGATAAATAATGTCGTTTTTTTTCTTTTTCATGTTTTTCAAAGTGAATTTACTTATATTAACAACAAACATTAATCAATGATATATTGACCATTTTGTTGGATGACCTTTTGCCATCTTTCGGTAAGTTGAAACATTCCATGTTCGAAGAAGCCTTGGTTTTTAGAAGTGAAGATCTTAAAAAACGACATTATTTATTGAACAACCCAATATATTTTTTAATTAAATTTTCTGGAGTTTTGCTTAAAGCTATCTCTTAAAACTTTTGTCCCATAAAAAATACAGTATATGTTTTGTCAAATCCTTAATAATGGATATAAATCAATCCCTGTGGAGAATAACATCTACTGTGGAAATGATGTGATGTAATAAGAGAAATTATTTCTTTAATGGCAAATAGAGTACCTTTATAACCCGACATTTTTAATTAATAACTTTATTAATTAAGATGATACAAATTTCTAACTACCTGAAATGCCTTCCTTGAAGTATTTGGTACACATTGATACCTCTCATGATTCAGAGCACTTTGCCCTCCGCGAGATGTCGCAGATTAAAAAAAATTGACGCCAGTGAGAGAAACTTTTTTTTAATATATAGGGATAATAATGGGGATTCTTTTCCCATATTTTAATACGGAGTTTGTCCAATCTTAATGCACTTTCATGCTTCCCCTTTAGGAAGAACAAAATGGAACATTTGCAATTAGAGTGAAAATTCACCATAATTATGAAGTTGCAACTCTAACTATCTATAAACTACATTTTTAGAAAGGAAAAACCAATATGGCTTTAAAACAGAGTCATTAGTTAAAAGTACCTTTCGAAAGTTCTTGCCTACTTTGTACTCATGTACCTCTTTGAAAGGTACTTTTATTTAAATGTAATTTAAAGTTCTAAAAAATTAGCTAATTTTAATTCTAGCTAATTTTAAATCTGGGGGCTTTTTTAGCTGTGGTTCCAATTGTCAGCAGGACTATCTTAATGTTCATTGTGATTGTAGCTGCTTTCGTCTTCAATCCCAATGAACAATAAACATCAAGATAGCCCTGATGATGGATGGGGCCCCAGCTGGAAATCCTCGGCAAGAACTTTTGAAAGGTACTTTTATTTAGATGTAATTGTTACAACTTCATAATTATTCAGTTTAATTGGCAATTTTTTTTTATTTATGCAATTAAATATATATATATATATATATAAATGTGACTGGGTTAATTATTATTTGTGAACTGATGAAATTTTCAATATTCAGTGGAGCAAACTGTAATGCTTAGATGTCGACTAAATTAGCTCATTTGATATTGTTGTTTTGTTACATTGAGTAAAAAAACTCAGGTGCAGGTTTTTGTGGGGTCAAATGCGCTTAGATTGCGAAGAATTGAAATAATTTAAGATTTCTTCTCACGCACCATACAGTTAGTGACCTGTTATGCACTAGAAGTTAGATTATAATGGTAATTTGATTTTTAAATTTGATTTTTATTTTATTTTTTAGCAATTTAACCTTTCTGTGCCTTTTTAAAAGTCTGTATATTTAACATTGAGTCTATAAAAATCTATATTTTCAAAAATTAGTCTATAAAGTCTATATTTTTAAGAACTTCCATATTAAAAAAATTTTTTTCAGCAGATACGCATATAAAATTTTCAGGTGTCATTCATTTTTATATCTCCCCTCTTTATATGACTTCACTTATAATTTCCATCAAAATAATCAATTAAATTGTTATTGGTATTATTTTGGTAACTTGTAATGGATATATTGCTAATGTATATCATTCTCTTATATTAAACGAATCAGCCACTGGATTTGTTATATATATATACATATATATCTTGGGAATGGCTCAAACGATTTTAATGAAAGTTTGGAATTAAGGGATTTTTAGGTTTAAAAAAAAAAAAAAAAAATGGGCTTATCCTCATCTTCAAGAAAATTCACATTCACTGTTAACTCTTTATCGGCCATTTGCAACAACAGCAGAAATTGGGTTTACTCAGAAATGGATATAATGATTAAAAACATTTTAAATTACCTTACTAAATAATCCTTAAGAGTTGGCGATATATTTCGGCCTTCATCCAAGGCCATCTTCAAAGCCCGATGACATAAACAATGATCGTCGGTTGCTCCTTTTATAATTTTGCCGCTCTTCTTTTCTTCACTTCTCTTCTTTTTTCAGGGTCGGTTTCCATTCAGGTGGTATTATGCTATGCTCGATGTCGTTAATTGCGTTTTGCGTTGATAGGATTTCTATGGCCTCTCTTTTCAGTGCGTACTTGTGTGAATTGAAGGATGAAATTTTTTGAAAGTTAATACAGTTAGTATCGATAGGATTATTGATGTTATGCCTAGAGAATGCTGTGGATGGTTTGTTAAATTTAAAGTCGCTGAGGTGTTCGTTTATTCTATCTTTAATTTTTCTCTTGGTCATTCCAATGTAGCTTGCTTTGTTATGGTCGTGGTCTTGAAAATTAATTTTGTATATTCCGGCGGTTTGATTAAAGGGGATGGGATCTTTTTCGTTTCGGATTTGTTGGAAAATGTTTTTGTCTGGTTTGATGGGGATGTTATCGTTGTATTTTTTAGCTTCATTATGGATTTTGACAGACGTGCCGTTACAGTAGGGAATAGAGGAGGTGAAGGAAGGTTTTGTTTTTTGTGCGTTTGTGATCTGGTTGAGTGATTTTATTCGTTTTTTATAGAGTTAATCAACAAGTTTTGGGTTGTAGTTAGCTTTCTTGGCGATATTTTTGATAAATTTTAATTCGGTATTTAGAAGGGATTTATTAGAACATATGAGGATGGCACGGTTTATATAGGATCTTAAGGCAGCGTATTTATATGGAAGGGGGGGTGTTACATTTATTGTTTATGATTTCATTATTATTAGTAGCTTTGCGGAAAACGGTGGTGTCGATTGTATGGTTTTGATTTTTGGTGATGTAGACGTCCAGGAAATTTAGGCTATTGTTTTTTTCGGTTTCATTTGTGAATTTAATGAGGGGATCAAGTTTGTTAAGATCTGAGAGAATATGTTCAGGGTTAGTATTTTGGGGGGTGATGGTGAATACGTCGTCTACATATCGGACCCAGAGTTTGCAATTTTTAATAATATTATTTGCGGTTTGTTCAAAAAGTCTTAATTTTAGTTCGGCAATAATCCCTGAGATCGGAGACCCCATGGGCACACCCTGAGTTTGCCTGTAAAAATTACCATTAAAAAAGAAAAAGGAGTTGTTTAGAATGAGATTGCTTGTACGGATTAGAGTATCACTGATTTTGTTGTCGCCAAATTGGTTAATAATTCTTTCGTGGATAATTTTACTAATTTTGGCAATGTCTATGGAAGGATATAGGTCTTTTACATTGAAACTATTGAGGGTATCATGAAAATGTATAGTGGTCCCGCGAATTTTTTGAATAAACATTTCTGTGGAGTTAATTGAAAAATTTGAAGGGGGAAGTAGAGACTTATAAATTTCTTTCATATATACTTCCAAACAATAGGTTGGACCTTCTGATTTATTGACGATCGGTCGAAGTGAGGGGGGATCCTTATGGTCTTTATATTTACCGAATAAGCGAGGTATAATAGAGGCGTGGTTATTAAAGACGGGAGGGGTATTGTTAGGCCAGTTTCCAGTTTTTATCAATGATTTGGTTTTCTCAATAAGGTTATTAAGTGGGGATTTTGAAAGTTTTATAGCGTTAAGTTATAGAATTGTATCTTGCATCATTTTGTTATATTGATCTCTATCCATAATCGTTAGTAAATTTGTTTTGTCTGACATCAAGCAGGTTATGTCACTATTGTTTTTTAGTTTGCGAATACTTTTAATGTCACTGTAGTCATATTTAGGTTTCGTATTGTTAAGAGCGTTGATAGCAGTTTGTCTTATAGCGGGCCATTTTTGAGGGTGGTTTCAATGTGAGCAATTGTGTCTTTTGTATTAGAAGTATCATTAAGTATGAATTTAGGTCCGAGTTTTAAAATAGAATCCTGATGTGTATTAAATTTAGTACTGGTGAGATTTAAATATGGATAAGAAATGGGTGGTTGTATGTTTTTAAGAGAAGGTTTCCTTCAAGAGATCCAAAATTTTAGTTTATTTTTATGTCGCTGCGTTAGTTGTTTAGAGTTAATATCAATAAAGTGATTGATTTTATTTAAAAATGTTTTAACATCTGTTTGAGGGTAATGGGTTTCTAAATAATTAAGAGAGGTTTTATACTTTTGTTTTAATTTAAAAATTTCAATGTTCTTCTGTTTTATGCTTTTCTTTAATATGGACATTTCGAGTTGTTTAGCATCGTGTTTTTTTTAATGGTAATTTTTACAGGCAAACTCAGGGCGTGCCCATGGGGTCTCCGATCTCAGGGATTATTGCCGAACTAAAATTAAGACTTTTTGAACAAACCGCAAATAATATTATTAAAAATTGCAAACTCTGGGTCCGATATTTAGACGACGTATTCACCATCACCCCCCAAAATACTAACCCTGAACATATTCTCTCAGATCTTAACAAACTTGATCCCCTCATTAAATTCACAAATGAAACCGAAAAAAACAATGGCCTAAATTTCCTGGACGTCTACATCACCAAAAATCAAAACCATACAATCGACACTACCGTTTTCCGCAAAGCTACCAATAATAATGAAATCATAAACAATAAATGTAACACCCCCCTTCCATATAAATACGCTGCCTTAAGATCCTATATAAACCGTGCCATCCTCATATGTTCTAATAAATCCCTTCTAAATACCGAATTAAAATTTATCAAAAATATCGCCAAGAAAGCTAACTACAACCCAAAACTTGTTGATAAACTCTATAAAAAACAAATAAAATCACTCAACCAGATCACAAACGCACAAAAAACAAAACCTTCCTTCACCTCCTCTATTCCCTACTGTAACGGCGCGTCTGTCAAAATCCATAATGAAGCTAAAAAATACAACGTCAACATCCCCATCAAACCAGACAAAAACATTTTCCAACGAATCCGAAACGAAAAAGATCCCATCCCCTTTAATCAAACCGCCGGAATATACAAAATTAATTTTCAAGACCACGACCATAACAAAGCAAGCTACATTGGAATGACCAAGAGAAAAATTAAAGATAGAATAAACGAACACCTCAGCGACCTTAAATTTAACAAACCATCCACAGCATTCTCTAGGCATAACATCAATAATCCTATCGATACTAACTCTATTAACTTTCAAAAAATTTCATCCTTCAATTCGCACAAGTACGCACTGAAAAGAGAGGCTATAGAAATCCTATCAACGCAAAACGCAATTAACGACATCGAGCATAGCATAATACCACCTGAATGGAAACCGACCCTGAAAAAAGAAGAGAAGTGAAGAAAAGAAGAGCGGCAAAATTATAAAAGAAGGAGCAACCGACGATCATTGTTTATGTCATCGGGCTTTGAAGATGGCCTCGGATGAAGGCCGAAATATATCGCCAACTCTTAAGGATTATTTAGTAAGGTAATTTAAAATGTTTTTAATAAATTTAAATCCTTTTATAAATGTAATAAGGATATAATGATTTTATGAAAGTTTGGGGTTATGTGTTTATAGAGAACTAAATCGATTGGACATATCCTCATCTTTAGGGAAAATCACACATTACTAACCCATCAGCTACTAGTTGAAAATTATGATAGAATTTAGGTTTACTAGGACATGAATATGACGGTTTTAATAAAAACTTAGGTTTAAGGGTTTTCTGAGATGCCAAATCCATCTGATTTTACCTCATCTTTACGAAAATTAGCCTTCAATGTTAACTCGTTTCTGTCCATTGCAAAATATGGCAGAAACTTGGTTTTCTCAGAAAGAAACTGTTTTAATAAAAACATAGGAATAAGTTTTTTTTTTTTTTTTTTTTTTTAATGAGAAACTTATCTGACATATCCTCGTCTCGAGGAAAGTTAGCATTCATTACTGTGTTAAACTTCACTTCACCGTAGCAAAATATGACTGGAATTTGGTTTCTTTGAAATTGCTTGAACAATTTTGATAATTATTTAAGGTTTAGGGGGTTTTTTATGTGACAATTCAAAACTGAATTTTCTTCATCTTCAGGAAAATTAACGTTTACAGTTAGCCTTCACTCCACCTGTTGCAAAATTACAACAGAAAGTTTCTAGAAAATGGCTCCAATGGTTTTGATAAAAACTAGCTGTAAGGGTTTTTTGAGATGAGAAATCCATTTTATTTTTCCTTATCTTCGTAGTGTTGACTGTTAACCTTTCATTTTACATAAGTCAAAATATGACAGAGACGTGGCTTTCTTAGAAATTACTTCAAGGATTTTGATAAAAATTCAGATATAGGGAACATTTGAGCTTACAATTAAATTGTCAGCACAAAAATCTAACATTCTCTTTAGAACATTTCACATTTACTTTTTTTTTTTTTTACTCAAATGACTTTGAAAAATATTTAGAGTTTTTGTGTTTTTGAGATGACGTTTCGAATTGAAATAACCCTCAACGCCTCAACTCCATTTTAGAGTTCACTGGTAACCCGCACACCACCTAAGAAATGTCGCATAAACTTTTTCTTGGAAATTGCAGAACGATTTTGAAAAAAAAATTGCTTAGACTTTTTTATAGAGGAAAAATGGTCTCATTTACCTTATTTTTCATAAAAATTAGCTGTCGTGACCCTAGAATAATGTATAGTAGAAATCTTGTCTTCTAGGAAACTGCTTGAATGATTTTGATTGGAAATTATAGTTAGTGATTTCATATGATGATTCGATTTTAGCTTTCCTTTTTTCCAGAAAAATTAGCTTTCAGTGGTAACACATGCTGTGCCCTGGCCAGACAAATAATAAATATAATTATTTTTAAACAAATCACTGTATCTACACAACAAATAATTTTTACAATGGGACCATGTGAACTTGGTTATCCAGTTACTAAAATAAATAAAAAGAGATAATTCAAAAGGGTGGTTATGAGGTGGGCATTTTCTCTCACCTTTTTTAATCTATGATAAAAAATTAGTTAAGCATTTTATGTATAACAAATTTCTTTACATAAAAATCTTAATTTGTGTATCGTCATTACAGTTGTTTAGTCTATTAAGTTTAATTATTAATATATTTAATGTTAGTCTATTAAGTCTATAAATTTCCAATTTTAATCTATAAAGTCTATATATTTGAAGTAAAAACTTTTTGTGAGGCCTACTTAAATTAATATTTTTTTGTAATTCATGTGTTAGTAATGTTTCATATATATAATATTAATGTTTTGAAAAATACGATTTTATATTATAAAATAAAAGTATTTTTTATTGTAAAAAATGCCTTTAAGTTATAACATTTCAT
The DNA here is from genome assembly GCA_963930645.1 of Salticus scenicus. Classification (NCBI taxonomy): domain Eukaryota; kingdom Metazoa; phylum Arthropoda; class Arachnida; order Araneae; family Salticidae; genus Salticus; species Salticus scenicus. The sequence goes on along the minus strand of OZ005652.1, from coordinate 207,229,805 downwards.
TTTCTTCAAATACAAAAATACATTAGAGTAATTCTTTATCTGTTTTAAACATTAAATACTAAAGAGATTTTTTTTTTTTTTTTAATCTCTTTTTAGTGCCAATGAATATAGATTATGCAGTTGGTTAGGCCAGCAAGAAGATCAACATAAAATTGTTTTATATCAGTGTGATTCTTACTTTTCTGTTTGGACTCAGAGATGTATTAGACAAGCAGATTGTATTATAATAGTTGCTCTTGCAGACAATGAACCTACTGTAGGAGAAGTATGGCTACATTTATTTATATAATACAATAATACTGTTTATTTATGTAAGGACTAATCAACAGAAGTTCACGAATATTGTTTTTCCTAAAACATCTGGTAATATTTTAAGTTCAGCTCTAAATGCATATTTCAAGAATAACTGAAACGCATATTAATTTTCTATTGTTTTGTAGATTTTTGTCATAGAAAAAAGAAATTAAGATAAAAAGTATATAAGTAACTGTATAATTACAAAACATATTTAAGTAATTGTAATAAAGTTCTTATACCTCCAAAATGAAATTAAAAATAAATAAACCCCTTAAGTTGCCGTGTGCATGAATTTATATTAATTGACTTAAATATTCATGAAGGACATTCTTCTTCAATTTTAATTTCTAAAATAATGTTCATATAGATGGAAAAAGAGCTGGAACATTTTGCTGTACGAACACAGAAAGAACTAGTGCTTTTGCATAGAGATGATCGAATTAAACCTCGAAATACTGTTGAATGGCTAAATATGCGATCATGGTGCTCGTCTCATTATCATATTCGTTGTCCTAAAAGAATGTTCACCAAGAAATCTCCTGCCCGTATAGTAAGTTTGTTTTAGTATGTTATGTTGCTTTAATATTATTTGAAATTATATCTGTTAAATAATTAATATTTTGAAATATGTCTAACAAAATAATAAATTTGAATGCTCAATTCTAAGTTTGAGATTTTTAAATATTATCAGTAAATTAACATATGATTATATTAAAACATTTAAATCCTTTTTAAAATTACCTGCACAAGCGCTTTCAGCCACTAACGCCACAGCCTTCATCAGGTGCATCTTGTTGAACTTGATCGTCGGGCGGTCTCGTCATCTGTTCTCCTCCGCCACCCGGCGTCAATCTCCATTGGATCGCTGTTGCAGGAGTCGTGATTCGCTAAAATTTCGACATTTTCTCTTTTGGTTGCGTAGAAATAATTATTGTAATGGGCTATTTTGCTGAAGTTTTTCAAATCTATTTTAATATCTATTGAAATATTGAAAATAGTGTTTTTATTTAAAGCCTTGTAATTAAAATTCCTCTGGCCTACTGTAAACTTTACTCCACAGATAAAGATTATTATTCTTAATTAAAAATATTAAAAATTCTACATTATACAAACAGTTAAATGTAAATTTAAATTCCATTGTGTAATGTTACATTTTAATATTATTTCTTAAACATATGTTGTTGTTATTTTGTGCATTAAATTAACTTACAATTTTTCTTTTATGGCTTATTAGCTTATTTAATTTTAATTTCATCATATATTTATTACTTCACAAATATATTTTCTTTTAGGCTGAAATGTATAATAAACTTTTCGTGAATCCTCCAAATATCCATTCAGATTTTGCACGGTTAGCACGTTTTCTTACTGGAACATCTTATGGACTTGTTTTAGGTGGAGGAGGTGCAAGGTAAATCAATAAAATATGTTTATTAGCTTTCAATACTCTATTTAAATTGTATAGTATTTAAATAAATATTTTGAAATGAATGTCCATTAGTCAAAATTTGTTTTATGAATTAATTCTTTTTTTTTTTTTTTTTTTTTTTTTGATGATTCAAAGTAGGTGGTGTATTCTGGAATTTGAGGTTGTATATAATTTTTGAAATAAAAAAAGAAAAGAAAAGATATAAATTTCACTAATACAAAAGTTTAACCATATAAGACAATCTTCAGAATTGTTGCAGGGTTGCCACGCTACCTGGAGAACCTGGAATAGTCAGGGAATTTGAAAATTGACCATGAAAGTCAGGGAATTTGAATATTTTAGCCAGAATCTGGAAAAGTCAGGGAATTTCATACAATGATTGCCAAAAAAAAATGAATTTTTCCTCCAACGTAGAGTCATTTTTCTTGTTTTTTTTCTTAGCTTCTGCCATTTTTTAAAAACAAGACTTCTTAGAAAGACCCCCGCGTTGAGGGCAATCTGTCTTTAGGTCAAAGTAATATATAACTTTTGTGTTTTCAAGATATACCATAATTATTTTGCCCTCAATACAACCAATGCACAATATATGGCTAGACTGGAATTTTCTTAGAACACGTCTGGAAAAGCTGGAAAAGTCAGGGAATTTCATTCTGCTATTTGAGTGGCAACCCTGTTGTCTGGTTTAATATGAGAAGTCCATATGTATATGTTCCATAAAATTGTATTATCATTCTTGAGGACTAAAAACAAATGATGTGTGAAAGCAGGTTCACAAAAGAATAGAGACCAAAGAAACAATGGAAAACATAGACACAAATCATTCCAGAGCTGATTAGTGTAGGCTGGACTAAAGTACTAGTAAAATTCATAGTAAAAAATAATTGTTAGACATCACTTGTTGCAAAAATAGAAGCTTTAAATTTGTTTGCCATTTCACTAATTGTTTATTATTAAATACTTTTTCTGGATACTTAATAGCCACCCTGTTTATGTATAGGTGACTGCCGCACAAACTGTAAAGATTTTGGTGAATCTAGCACATATAGGTTTTTACTAGAGCACAATGAAGAGTTCTTTATTATTATTACCTATGGGCTCAAATAACAGCACAATTTTTCATCAGGTGAAGAAAATAGATATGTGTATAGCATGAAAGCAGCATTGTACAAAGCCAAAGCAAGTGACTAGATTAAAATAAATAGAAAAGAATTTTTTATTTAATTTTGCTGTGTCATGAATTACAATAAAATTGAAACATACTTGTAAATAAATAGGGAAAAAAAACATATGCTTAAGATTGCACGACTAAAGTGCAAACATCTGTAGTGATTTGTATAATATAACTTTTAAAAAAAAATCCCTGTTAACTACATCAGATAAAAGCAGTAGATTGAGTATTGCTTACGTAAGGCCATAAAGGTCTTTTGGGCATGTAAGAGTTCTATTGGAAGAACCTGGGGTTATGTCCCAGGGCTGTCCATTGGATCTACTCCATGATTATATGTCCTATCATCACTTATGGTTGTATTGTCTGGTGGTCTCTGACTAAGCTGACTACTGTTAGAATTAGCTTTAATAGGTTGCAAAGGATGGTCTGTGTTGCTCTTTCAGGCTGTATTAAGACTACTCCAACTGCTGCCCCTGAGTGTTTGCTTGGACTTCTTCCGCTTCATTTGCGTATTGAAGCTGAGGCTTTAACCTGTATGAAGCATTTCATGTGTCTGGGCTTGTGGAAGGATTATTCTAGACATCTGTCTTGGGGTTCCCTCATTTCATTTGTTGCTGATCTTCCTTCTTTCATTATGCCTAGTGACTACATGGTTATGAAATTTGCCTTTCATAATCCTTTTAAGATATTTTTCCCTTCCAGGAAGGATTGGCTTATGTCTCCTAGTTGGCTTAATGGCAACTGTTTGGTTTGGTATACTGATGACTCTAAGCTTGGTTCTCATTCTGGGACAGATATTTACTGTCCTGGAGATGAAACTCGGCTTTTTTTCCCTCTTGGAAAGTTTGCCACGGTTTTCCAGGCTGAAGCTTTTGCTATCATTGTATGCTGTAAGGTGTGCTTAGACAGGGGTTATCATAATTTAACCATCCGTATCTGTTCTGACAGTCAAGCGGCTCTCCTTTCATTGGTGAGGTGTAAGTTCACTTCTCTTCTTGGTTGGAAGTGCTACAAGGTTCTTTGTGAGCTTTCTTCCTATAATAAGGTTAGTCTTCACTGGGTACCTGGTCATATGGGTATACCTGGTAATGAGTTGGCTAGGTCTGGTTCCAGCACACTCTTTTGTGGCCCTGAGCCTGTTCTGGGTATTTCTCCCACTGCTTTTAGGGCTTCTATCTTCAAGCTCCTTGGTAAGGAGCACTATAGACAGTGGCATAATTCTGATGGTCAAAGGCAAGCAAAAGAGCTAAAGTTAATCGTGACTATCCTGGTCTACATCATAAAGAGCTTTTAAAGCTGAACAGGAATGGTTTGAGGAAGGTTATTGGCCTTCTTACTGGTCACTGTACCTTTAAGAGACATCTGAACATTATGGGTATCAGTTCTGATCCCATTTGTCGGGGTTGTTGTCTGGAAGAGGAGACTGCTCGGCACATTTTATTTGACTTTTTATGCACATTTTATGAGGCCTTTTCTGCACACAGGTTTGAGCATCTTGGTTGGCATCTCATTGAGCCTTGGGAGCTGCAGGATATTCCTGTCAGGTGTCTGCCGAACTTTGCTTCAGCTGCGAGACTTTTCTCTTAAGGATGCGTTTGGGTTGGGATACGATAGACCTCTGGTCGATGCACAGTGTTCGGAATTTCAAAAAAGCTGGCCAAAAGTCGAAAAATTTAGGCGCGTTTTTAGACGTAAGTACCACGAAAATACCTTCAGAGGGAGCCACTGAATGAAACTGTGAGGTGGAAAATTTATTCTATCTACATATTTCTAAGTGTAGGCTGGCAGAAAACGTGACAATTTTTTCTTTTTAATTGTTAATGCATTTTAACAGTTAAACAAATAGTGTTTCTCGGAAAATTTCGCAACAACAACATTCAACAAAATATGGCCGACAATTGTGGAGGTTAGTAGATAGTGATCTCCTGAGCGGCTTTTTGAAGTTAACCTCAATTATAACGTAACCAAAAGTTTCAAAGTATGGAAACTTTTTTATCTCGCAAGATCCCGCATTGATTCAAAGTGGAGAGTGTTAAGGGATGTCCATTTTATTCAGCCGTTAAAGAATTGGGTGCCCCCGCCTGCCCCTGTATGTGTAAAAGCGTTTTAACTTTTTAATTTAATTTTTACTTTCTAATTTAATTTTTTAATTTTTTGGACTTTGGTCTGCCATATTGGATCCGCCATCTTGTTTTTGAGTGCAAGATCACTTTTTTTATAAAAACTGATATCAAATTTGAATTTAGCGCCCTCAAAAACCCTTAAATGTGAAAATTATCCTTCATCTATCAATTTTTTGATTTTTGATCCGCCACACAGTGGTCGGAATTTCAAAAAAGCTGGCCAAAAGTCGAAATTAAAGAAAACAAGTGAAATTGTTATGTATATGTATGTTTTCGAGGTCGCTGAATCCGAATCTGACATTGGTTTTTTGAAAACTTCAAAGGCAAACTCAAAAACAAGAGGGCGAATCCAATATGGCGCGCCATATTGGATTCGCCATCTTGTTTTTGAGTTTGCCTTTGAAGTTTTCAAAAAACCAATGTCAGATTCGGATTCAGCGACCTCGAAAACATACATATACATAACAATTTCACTTGTTTTCTTTAATTTCGACTTTTGGCCAGCTTTTTTGAAATTCCGAACACTGTGCGATGTGCCTAGTTCTTAGGTCCTGCTAAGAGCTGCTCTCCATTTCAAATCATAAGTAGTAGATTCAATTGCTTGTCAGTAACACTGTATATTGTTAATTTCTTCAGTATGCATAAGAAAAAAGTATTGGATTCATGTAGATTTTTGATTGATTTACATGTTTCTAGATGTCCTAAACACTATTTGACCCTTTTTAGAAGATTTCTGTCTGTTTGTTAGATAAATTGTGCGCACTCTATATCTCGCGAACCAACAGATGGAATTTAAAACTTGATATTTAGTTGTACCTTGACTTAAATTGGTACATTTTATGAAATATCACTATCAATAGTGCTCTGTTGCAATTTTGCGCCATTTAAAGGAAGGCTATATCTCAGCATCTATAGTGTATAAGAGCACAAAACTTGATATCTTTTAGGGCTATGATTAGGGTCCATGCCAAACACAGAAATGTAGTGGTCCAACAGGATCACCTAGGTTTTGATTTGGTGGTTCAAATACACTGAAGTGACAAAAGTCATGGGATAGCAATATGCAAATATACAGATGGCAGTAGCATCGCGTAGAACAGGTATAAATGCGCAGTGCTTTCGCAGGGCTTTCATTTGTGTTCAAGTTATTCATGTGAAGAGGTTTTGACGTGATTATGACCGCACGACGGGAATTAACAGACTTTGAATGCGGAATGTTAGTTGGAGCTAGACGCATGGGTCATGCCATTTCGGATATCGTTAGGGAATTCAACATTCCCAGGTCCACTGTGTCAAGAGTGTGCCGAGAGTATCGAATTTCAGGCATAACATCCCACCATGGACAGCGCAGTGGTCGACCGCCTGCACTTAACGACCGAGACCGGCGACGTCTGCGAAGAGTTGTAAATGCTAACAGACAAACAACACTGCGTCAAATAACCGCAGAAATCAATGTGGGACGTACGAGGGACGTGTCCAGTAGGACTGTGCGGCGAAATTTGTCTTCCTTGGGCTATGCCAGCAGAAGACCTACTCGAGTGCCTTTACTGACAGCACGACATCGCTTTCAGCGACTCTCGTGAGCACGTGAGCATATCGGTTGGTCCCTAGATGAATGGAAAACCGTGGCCTGGTCCGATGAGTCACGATTTCAGTTGGTAAGAACTGATGGTAGGGTTCGAGTGTGGCGCAGACCCGACGAAGCCATGGACCCAAATTATCAACAAGGCACTGTTCAAGCTGGTGGTGGCAGCATAATGGTGTGGGCTGTTTTTACATGGCATGGACTTGGTCCTCTGGTGCGACTGAACCGAACATTGACTGGAAATGGTTATGTTCAGCTACTTGGAGATCACTTGCAGCCATTCATGGACTTCATGTACCCAAACAACGATGGGATTTTTATGGATGACAATGCACCATGTCACCGGGCCACAACTGTTCGCGATTGGTTTGAAGAACATTCTGGACAATTCCAGCGAATGATCTGGCCACCTAGATCGCCCGACATGAATCCCATCGAGCATTTATGGGACATCATCGAGAGGTGTGTTCGTGCCCAAAATCCTGCACCATCAACACTTTCACAATTATGGACGTCTATAGAGACAGCATGGCTCAATATTCCTGCAGAAGACTTCCAACGACTTGTTGAGTTCATGCCACGTCGAGTTGCTGCACTTCGCCGGGCGAAAGGAGGACCGACACGATATTAAGAGGTATCCCATGACTTTTGTCACTTCAGTGTATATAAAATGGTAGAAAAAAAATTAACGTATGCAAGCATTTTTTTACTACATATATAAACCCTTTTTATATTGAAAACAGTGCAAACACTCTACTTTTAAGATATTCTAAACATAAACATAACATTAAACATATATATATATTTTTTTTTTTACTAAAATTTTAACATATATATAATTTTTTTTACTAAAATTTTTAAAAAAGGTACGAAAGCTTAATTTTAGTAATTAATTTGAACAAATTATGCAAGGCAGGTTTTTGAGAACTTGTGGTAAAACAGGGCCCGAAATTTCAACTCAGATTACACTTGCCGAAAAAAAGTTTTACTCGCCACAAAATAGGGTTGTCATTTTTTTTTTTTCTTTTTTATGCATTTTGGGTTTTTTATTTTTCCTAACTATTTGAAATGCTTTTACAAATATGCCTAAAATAATGTATGTTAAAAGTGTGTCGTACATCATCATATCTCATAATCATCTATAATTAAAAATCACTATAATGTATTTCATTTGAAATTTTGAAAAAGTTAAAATATCTATTAACATAAATGCAAAGAGTCATTAAACAAAAAAAGAAAGGGAAAAAAAAAAACTTTGTTAAACAATATTCTGTGAAAATATTTTGTTATGAAAGATTCCTCATTTACCTATTTATTTATTTAAATTTTTACACTGGAAATGTCTTTTTCGTCCATTTTACATTTGAAATCAGACAGAAAATCGATGCGTAAAATTTGTTCATTGTTGTCGTTTGAAATAGCCATTTCAGAATAACTTTTTCGATGAAATCGTTGCTTACAAATCATTAAAAGCGTAAATCCTTGGCGTTTCAGTGAACAACTGTAAAGTGTGAACTGATTTTTGATTATTCAACAAACAAATGCAGTATCTTTAAAAGGGCTCGGGCTCGTATTCATGGGCCAATACCGCATACGCAAACTTTCGCATTTCTTTTCTCTTGGACAGTGGGTGAGGAGCAAAGAGACTCTCTGCTCGTCTATTCTCACTCTGCTTGGCGAAATCACAGTGAGAGAAACAAAACTACCAAAGATATTAAAGCATTTATGCACACATTAAGCATTTTTCCTGTCCCAGGATGGGGCAATTGTTGGGCAGCGCACACACAGACTCGGCACTCCAAGAAGAGAAAAGGGAGAGGTTAAATATGAGGTTATAAGATGGCAAGATTTTGCCATATTCAAATTTATAAAAAGAGTGTTTTGTCACAGTGTCATGTAAGAATTCAACTATAACTAGACCAAATTTTTACTCGCCACAATAAAAATTCCACTCGCCGCTGGTGAGCGGAAATTTCGCACCCTGGGTAAAATGTACTGAAAAACTGGTGTTAAATAATGAAAAAGTAAGCAAACACTGTGAATTTCTATCACATCACTACACCTGTCTTTAATTGAGGTCGATCATAAACTTAGCATGCATCATAGAATGGGAATATATCAATTCAATGTTCATAAATTGTTAATAAATAACTGGTATTCTATCTGGAAAACTGCTCGAGCAATTTATGAGATGCCGACTTTTGATATTACTTTCAATTTTTAGCAAAACTTATAGCAAACTCATCTGTACACCAGAAACTAGTTCATACATAAGAAATATGTGAAAGGATATCTAAAAAGGAATAGATATGACAAGTTAAAGAAAATCTGTAGAACTTTTTTTTTTTTTTTTTTTTTTAAGACATCTACTTCTAAGACCTGAAATTGGCCAGGAAGGCTATGAAATTTGCTTCCTTCTTTTAGTAACTGATGCATATGAAAGGACATCTAAGAAGTAGTTTATACAGCAACTTTGAAGAAAATCATTATAGCTGTTCTTGAGATATGTTTATAACCACACTTCCAGCTTTCCATGTCCCACTTCTGTTTATTTTATACTACACTTCTACCTTTATTCTTGCCAATTTTTATTATTTCTATTTTTTTAATTGTAAATGTAATAATGATAATAATAATAAATCTCTATCCGTTCTGTGGTGTTTCTGAACCTTGCTTTATACATATTCATGTGATAAAGTAACGTATTTTAAAGTTGTATCACTATTAAAATGCTGGCTAATTTTTCTTTTCTTATTCAACCCTAAATGTTTAATCTTTTCCTGCCTTTTGTTTACAAGGGGAAAATCCACTGATAGGACATTGCAGTTTGACTGATTTCATCATGCTATACTGACTTTGCACCACAGACTTGCATTTTATGGATTTATTTGGAAACAAAATATTTTTATTCATTGTTATTTATTCCAACAAAGCATGTTGTAACTCTTTTTATTTATATCCTTATTCTTCTTCCTCTATAAATGATCTTATACTATTCATTCTTTTAACCCACCGGATGCCAAGATGTTCTGCTCTTGAAACTGGTAGACAGAAGTGTTGGATTCTGCCCTAGGTTGTGTTCATCAACCTAGCCATTTGGATTTTCTTGTGGTTTTCTCAAAATTCTTATAAATACAGGCTAGAACCTCCTTAAAGACACCCACAGAGAGCATTCCATCCATGTCTAGGACCCACGAGCAGTCTATTGGCTCAAACCAACACCTTTAACCCACCACAATCAATCAGTCTCTTGCTGGGCAACATAAAATTTAGTTAATAAACAAGAGTTATACTCAAAATTTTTATCAATTACTTTAGGTCTACCAACCATATTTACATCTTCATTATTATTATTATTTGGGGGGGGGGGAGGGGGATAAAACAGACATGTTTATAGAAAAGTCAAATAATAATTTGCTATATATTTTATAGACTACATTTTTTTAAATGATCTTTTGTTAATTGATCTGTTTAGAGGTGCTGCTCACGTTGGCATGATTCGAGCTTTAAGAGAAGCAGGAATACCTATTGACAGAGTGGGTGGTGTCAGTATAGGTGCTTTTATGGGTGCTTTATGGTGCCAAGAAAATGACCTTACAACTATGACACAAAAAGCTAGAGAATGGTCTTTTGTAAGTATTACATTCATATTTTTAAACATATTATTAGGATAACTTTTACATGGTGTAATTTTAGTATTATATTAAAAGTTAAAATATTTTTTTATGAATCATATTCAAAATAAAAAAGAATGTTGAATAAAAATACCAGTTTGTGATAGAAAAAGAGGGGGGGGGGCACTTAAATTGCTTATGAGACATAATTGAATTTTTCTTTGTATCTATTTTTATTATATTTTTTATTGCATTTTTTCATTAATTTGTAACTTTCAGATTCTATTTGAATTTTTTATATTTAGCTAAATTTAAAATAGAATTAATTCCATAAGTAAAGTTGCAATTTTTAAAACTGCAGTTTTTCTATAAAAGATCTAGTCACATTGAAAATAAATAATTTTTATGATTTATTTATTTTAGTAATTTTTTGCAGCATTTTATAATTTATTTATATTTTTAATGCACAACTAGGCTTCAAATGGCTGTCACTGAAGTAATGTCCTTTGTGAAAAACCTAACTATTTTGGTGCCAAAATTTCAAAAGTTGCCAAGGGGGAAAAACTATTATGGAGGGTTGCAACTCCCATAATGAAGGAAAATGTTGCATTGAGTTGATGAATTTTGAAAAATGTGCACTGCAGTGGGCTAAACTATATTTTTAGCATCTTATGTTACAAAGGAAAAAAAAAAAAGAAAGAAAGACTAGTATTTTTAATTTTATTGAACAAAATTATTAAAGGCTCTTAATTTAAAATTAGACTATGAAAAAATATTATTATGGAACAAAATGCACTAAGTACTGCAAATAATATGTTTACCTTATATATAATCTTATTTTTCCCTTTTGAATTATCTTTTCTTTATTCATTTCTAAACATGGGTTAAATTTTTTACTTTATTTTTCTTTTCCCTTCTTAATTACCATTTTTTTTCCCATTCTTATTATTTTATTTATTCCAAATAATGGATAAAGTTTTGTTTTTTATTTCAATATGTTGTTGTAACTATGATATTAGTCTCAACCAGAATGCTACTCAAAACCAGAAATGAAAACTATGAAAAACTATGAAATGAAAGCTATCCTTATTTTGAAGTGTACTTTGGTTCAAGAATAATTAAACTTTGATCATTATATTTCTCTAGATAATTCCTTGTGCAAGGCGAGTCACATTATTATAACCACCTGCTAGTGTCCACAATACTTATGCTTTTTGCAGTTAGGTGGCATAGAAGTGAATCAGTAAGATTTTGGAAGTTTGCAATGTATATTTGAAGCCATGAAGACTGCAATGCATCAGACAGCTGTGCATAATGTTTGGAGAAGTGTTGTCCATGCTACAAATGTAACTATTGAGATTATCCAAAATTGCTAGATTATTTTCAGATCTGGTAAATTAGGAGGTTAGAGAAACAGTTGAAATTTTTTGTTGTGCTTTATAAGCCATACCCAAACAATTCGGAAAGTATGGTATCTTGTATTGTCTTGTTGAAAGATCCCTCTTAGGAAAATATGGCATATATGGTTGTAAATGATCGACAACAATAAATAAACCCATTGAGTGTGCTTTTTATAAGTATGAGAAAATCGAGACAGTGACTTGAAAACATTACTCATACAATAACTACCACCACTAAGCTGAATTCTTCCAGCAATGGTTGCAAGTTGTTTGACATTTCTTTCATGTGTTTCTTAGACATTTTTCATAGAACATGCGAATATCCATCCATTTGATGCTACAAAAAATGTGGCTGGTTGGAGAAAGCAGCTCTTCAGCAACCAATGGCAGTCAATTTTTGATATTGCAGTGCAAATTAAAGCCCTTGATGTCAATGCGTAATCAACATATCTATCCTGCGTCTGTTTCAGAGTGCCATACACACAGTATTTGTTGTACTTTTGTTTTAGATACAAGTCTGGAAAACCCATGTTCATTTGATACATTAGTTGTTCAACTGTAGCATAATAATCAGTTCCCACACACCGTTGCCAGCAGCTTGCCTCTTACTTCAGTGACATATGGTGCACCACAGTTTCCACATTTATTTTTAATTTTGCCAGTACTCTAGTCATGCTACACTTTAAAAACAATATCAGCTTGCAAATAGTTGATAAAATGTGTGGTTTCTGTAATAATGTCATCCTTGGTACCCTTGGCCAATGATCATCCCTCTTTTGTAAGTTGCTTAAATTTCTCATTTTATTTCATTGTCATTGTGCTATTGAGTTTAAGGTAGGTGGTGATCATAATAATCTGACTCGCTCCTTTATTACATTCCTTTAATCAAAAGTTTGTTTCATTTATGCAAAGATTTGTATGATAACAATCTTATTTCTTATAGAAAATGAATTCCTATTGGAGACAAATTTTGGATTTGACGTATCCTGCCACTGCAATGTTTACTGGTAATTTTTATATTTTTCAAATTCAACAGATTTTTTTTTTTTCAGTTTAGTATAGTGAGGAATAAAAATTTATTGTATGTGTTTGTTTAAATGAAATAGAAACCATTAAGCTTCTAGTTGAAAGAATCTGTATTATTAAAAAAAAAAATACTATACTGCCGCTGTTGTTTTTTATTGTGTCCATTTATTTATTCAGGCTTGTGCGCAAAAACTGTTTTATATTAAAATATAAAATTTGTCATTTTTGTACATGGAAATACAGTATAGGATCCGTTATCCGGAATCCCGTTATCCAGAATGCTCCGAAAACCAGAATGCAAAACGCCAACTACCAAAATTTTTAATTATCATAAAATTTATGAATGAAAGTTATACAATAACAGCTGTCAGAATTGTATTTTTATGACCTATTTTCTTTAATGCTACAGTGTTATACTAAGGAAATATGATGAGAACAAAATTGTCTGAATTATTACTTGATAATTTTGAAAATTTAGGTCAGAAAATGAATTTTTAAGTTAAAATTAAAATATAAAAAAGGACTAATTAAATATTTAAATAGCTTTTAAAATACCTTATATTAAAATCCTTTTCAAGTGCAGCATTTTCATTATATATTTCGACTCGTATAGATCGTGGTCATCATCAGATGTCAAAAGTGCTGCTTTGACCATCGTCGCTGGACCTCTATTTAGTTTCTTCTTTTCTGACGTCATCATTTCATTTTCTATTGTACATTGGTTGTTGCCAATCATCATGAATTGTACCTGTTCTGAATGAATGGCTTTGGAAAAGAAAGAAAAATAAAAGCACTACCAGAAATCCAGAAGGTCTTTGGTGTTTTAAAAGTGCTACACACTCAGACATGTACTTATATATATATATATTGTTTTTTTTTTAGTTTTTCATTTGATGTTTGTGGTGTATTTCGTCATTGTATTCCTGATTTAATCTATTGGACTGTTTGTAAGTGACGTCACATCCAATCAATGATCTGTTCATTTCTTTTTACGTTTATCTCTGCTAGAACAGATCGCAGTCTTAAAAATGTAGTCGTTCATGTTACTTGTATTTTTCATCTGTAATTGTCATAGTCATCTATTAAATTTTATGTGTTTAAAATGAAACGCCTCGTCATATCCTAGTTATGGCTTATAAATCTTCTCCTGCCTACAAAATACTATATTGGCGACGAAATGAAAAAGAAAAAAGCAAAAAGAAGTTTTGCTCTTCAACATTTTAATAATATCTACTTCAAGATGATTAAAAATGCAATCTGCAGTTCTTCATAAAGAAAATTGATATTTCGAAAGTAACGAAAAGCGATCGGAGACGGGCAGTTAGTGAGTTTTTGTCTACTGTCAGGCCGGAAATGCATAGGCGCCAGAGATAATTAGTTGTCTACGATTTTTTATTTTTTCGGGAAAGAGAAAAAAAAAGGTATTTACACATTTATTTTATTTTTTTTCTTTCTGTTCTTTTATTAGATTGCATGTTTTTATTGTTAGAACTAGTATATTTTCATTAAAAATGTTTCAAAATTTTAAAGAATTCAATGATTCGGTTGAATCGTTTGAGATTTATGTAAGGAGACTGGAACAGAACTTTATATTGTTTGATATTAAGGATGAAAAAAAAGTTAGTGCCTTAATAACTTTTATTGGACCGAAATTATATAATTTACTTACAAATTTAGTGTTCCCAGATCTTCCTGAATCAAAAACTTACACTGAATTAGTAGATGTCTTAACAAAACATCTGTGTAAGATACCTAACAAAATCAGTGAACACATTAAATTTAGAAAATGTTGTCAAGGAGATAACGAATCTGTGCAGGATTTTAGTGTTCGATTAAAGAAATTTACAACACATTGCGCGTTTACAGGCGATTCGCTGTCAGAAAATTTGTTAGAACAATTTTTACGCGGATTAAAAAATGAAACAATCCAAAGCAAATTAATGTCTCAGGTTGAAGATTTAACATTTGAAAAAGCAATAGAACAAGCCGTAACTATGCAAAGTACTGAAAACGACATGATGGAATTACAAAATAAAAATTCGAATTTGAATAAAGTTTCTGTTAGTGTTAGGAAACCAAAACAAAATTATTCTCAAAATAACTTAAGTAAACAAAACGTGAACAAAACTGCGAGTGCAAATAAAAGTAAAACTTATTGTTATCGTTGTGGAAATAGCTCTCATTTAGCGAATGTTTGTAAATTTATTAATGCAGTTTGCAATTTTTGTAAAAAACGCGGTCATTTGAGTAAGGTGTGTCGGAACGCACAAAACAATGTTACTCAAAAGAAAAATGTAAATGTTCTTGATACTGTAGACATTTTGTCATTACAATCTGAAGGCACTAAACCTATAAAAATTTGGGTTTTGATAGAAAATAGTGCTAAAGCAGAAATGGAACTTGATACGGGATCGGCGATTTCCGCCGTACCGATAAATCGTTTTCGGAGATTATTTCCAGAACATAAAATGTTTCCTGCTGATGTACAATTAAAGACAGCCACGGGAGAAATTTTCCAGTCCGAGGGATTTGTTAGAGTAAATGTAACTTACGAAAACAAAACTAGGAATGTTAAGTTATATTTAGTTAAAAAAGACAATTTTCCTTTATTGCTTGGAGGGATTGGATAACTACATTTAATATATTCCCAAACAATTTACAAACTGTTCCGGTAAACAAAGTACAAATCTCGGATAATTTAAATAATTTACTAAATGAATTTATGGATTTATTCACAAATAACGTAGGTGAAATTAAAAATGTTAAAGCTGAATTACATTTAGAGAAAGACTCATCACCAATATTTTGTAAATCGCGAACAGTTACGTATGCATTAAGGAATGCGGTAAATGAAGAATTGGAAAGATTAGAAAATGAAGGGATAATAAAAGCTGTTAGTACGAGTAAATGGGCAACACCTATTGTTCCGGTGGTAAAACCTAATGGGAAAATTCATTTATGCGGCGATTTTAAAGTCACGGTAAATAAATTTTTAAAGGTTGACAAATACCCGCTACCAAAAATTGAGGATATATTAGCAACTTTAGGGGGTGGATTACATTTTACAAAAATTGATTTAAACCAAGCATACTTGCATTTACCGGTAGAGGAAAATTCACAAGAATTACTTACTATTAACACTCCTAAAGGCTTATTTAAATTTACGCGATTACCATACGGAATTGCCAGTTCGCCAGCAATATGGCAGAAAACTATAGAACAAATTTTAAAAGGTATAGAGGGTATTTCAGTTTTTATTGACGATATATGCATCTCAGGGGAAACGGATAAAATACATTTAGAGCGATTAAAACAAGTGCTAGAAAGGTTACGTGAATATAATCTTAAAATAAATAAAGAAAACTCTTTTTTCATGAATGATGAAATTACATACTGCGGTTACAAAATTGATAAAAATGGCATACACAAAACGCAAGAAAAAATTTCTGCTATTTTAAATGCTCCAATACCTCAAAACGTAACTCAAGTAAAAGCGTTCCTAGGCTTAGTATCTTACTATTCTAGATTTGTTCCTAAATTATCTACGATTGCTTATCCTCTAAATGAATTATTACGTAAAAATGTAAATTTTCAGTGGACTAAAAAATGTGAAAAATCATTTAATGCAATTAAACAGGAAATTACTTCTGAAAGGATTCTCACCCACTTTAATCCTAAATTACCCTTAATTTTAGCCACTGATGCTTCTCCTTATGGAATTTCGGCAGTACTTTCGCATACAATGCCAGATAACTCTGAAAAACTCATAGCTTTTGCTTCTAGAACTTTATCTTCTGCAGAAAAGCGGTATAGTCAGGTAGATAAAGAAGCGTTATCAATAATTTTTGGTGTAAAGAAATTTTTTCAATTTTTATATGGTAGGAGATTTACACTGTATACAGATAGTAAACCCCTAGTTTCCATATTTTTACCCGTAAAAAGTATTCTGGTACTTTCGGCAGCTAGAATGCAAAGATACGCATTATACTTACAGACATTTAATTATGATATTAAATATAAAAAATCTGCAGAGCACGGAAATGCCGATGCTCTATCACGTCTTCCATTACGTAGTGAAGACTTACTGCTGCCGTCGTCCGATTCGCTACAACCAGAAAAAGTGTCACCAAATTTATTTGGCAACCTTGATGAATCCGATTGTTTATTTATTCATCAAATCACATCGTTACCGTTAAATACAAAGATATTATGTGCAAGTTCTAAGCGAGATCCAACATTGAAAGAAATGTACCGACATTTAATATCAGGCACACAGATGCCAAATTACTTACTTTTTGGACATAAACAACAAGATTTTTCTATACTAAATAATTGCATACTACAAGGGAATCGTGTTGTAATTCCTACTGTTCATAGACAAAAAGTGTTGGAAGATTTGCATTTTGGCCATTTTGGCATAGTAAAAATGAAAGCACTGGCACGTAGTTTTGTATGGTGGCCAGGTATTGATAAAGACATTGAGAATTTAGCAAATAACTGTTCTGTTTGTATTAAATTAAAACATAATCCTCCTAAAATGGAAAATCATCACTGGGAATGGCCTACAACACCTTGGAACAGAATACATGTAGACTTTTTTGGTCCAATGATGGGGGAAAATCTTTTTAATCGTAGTAGATGCCCACAGTAAATGGACAGAAGTGTTCATTGTTCCTAATACTACGGCTGAGAACACTATAAACTGTCTTTCTTCGCTTTTTGCCAGATATGGCTATCCTGTGTCCCTTGTGTCTGATAATGGGCCACAATTCATTTCAGAAAAATTCGAACATTTTCTACAAAGTAAAAGGCATAAAACATAGTTTAACTGCACCATATCATCCCTCTACAAATGGTCAAGCCGAAAGATATGTCCAAATTATTAAAAAAGGATTGAAATCCTTAAGTTCAGAACCCGGAAATCTCCAATTTAAACGAATTTTTATTCCAATACCGAATAATGCCTCATATTACAACAGGGGAGAGTCCCGCATCATTATTTCTGAAAAGAAATATCAGATCAAAATTAGATTTGCTTGTACCAAATGTTAAAAATTATGTTGAAAACAAACAACATAAAAATGTTTTTAACAAGAAAAAGATAAGAGAATTCGAAATAAATGAAAAAGTTGCAGTACGCAATTACACATCAGGAGATAAATGGAAAATAGGTAAAGTAATTGCCAGACTAGGTAAACTACATTATAAAATTCAAGTAGGTTCATGTGTATGGAAAAGACACGTTGATCAACTAAAAAGTGTAGGTTCCAGAGTACAACTGGAGGAAACTACAAATCCTGGTGAAATTCAAAAGAACACTCTTGATGGAAATATTCCCATGGTTTCCGATAGCAAGAGTCCACACCTGCAAAGCAATGGAGAATCTAAGTCTGGTAGGAGGCCTGCCATTATACCAGATCCAGTGCCAACCGATCCTGCCAGTACACCAGATCCAGTGCCAACCGATCCTCCCACTACACCAGATCCAGGGCCAACCGACAGTAGATCTGTGTCTACAAAGCCTGGGGAAATTGACTGTGATAAAAATATCAACAGTACTCTAAATAAAAATAAACTAAAATCTGAACATTCAAAACTTAAAAACACTAATTTGTCTTTTTCTGAACAGGTTGTAAGAAGATCATCTAGAGTAAGAAAACCTCCCATCAGGTATGGTATACAGAATTAAGGGGAGGAGAAATGTGGTGTATTTCGTCATTGTGTTCCTGATTTAATCTATTGGACTGTTGGTAAGTGACGTCACGTCCAATCAATGATCTGTTCATTTCTTTTTACGTTTATCTCTGCTAGAACAGATCGCAGTCTTAAAAATGTAGTCGTTCATGTTACTTGTATTTTTCATCTGTAATTGTCATAGTCATCTATTAAATTTTATGTGTTTAAAATGAAACGCCTCGTCATATCCTAGTTATGGCTTATAAATCTCCTGCCTACAAAATACTATAATGTTGTCAAAATGAAACGCATTTTTCTGCATCTAAAAATACAAAGCTATAAATTCCTTACTCTTATTTCACTCAGAATTTATTAAACTGTGTTTTGTTTTATTCTCCAATATCATGATTTGTAAACCAAAATTAAATTTTATTTTTATATATGGAATTTATAGGTGCTGCTTTCAACCGCACAATTCATGAAGTATTTGGAGAAAGGCAAATAGAAGATTTATGGTTGCCATACTTTACTGTCACAACTGATATTACTGACAGTACTATGCGAGTTCATACTCATGGTAAGATGCTCATAATAATTCTTGTTATTCTAGTAAGGCTTAAAAAATTGATAAAAGTATACTTTGCTTTTTTTTTTCTTTTTTAAAGTTAAAACAGTTTTTTTTTTTTTTTTTTTTTTTACTTTTTGGTACAAGTTGCAGGTTGGTCCACAACTGGATTTGGAGATTTTTCTTCGGTGCCGTTTTGAAGATAATGATGTTATTCTGGATTCTTTGCTTTAAGAAAATTTAAGTTAAAAAAAAAAAAAAAAAAAAATCAATATCTAATAAGCATTTCAATTTTGAGTCCTACTAAAAACGGAAATACAACTTGAATCCTCAAACTTTTAAAAATTAGTAGTTAGTACCTTGAACAATGTTAAACTGGAATGAATCTAAACGAGAAAATCTATATATATATACTGAGTGAACTAAAGGAAGTAAAAAATGATTGACTTACCACCAAGACGCAGATGAAACTTATTTTTATTTGAAATATCCAAAATAGACATTAGGAAGATTGATGGATGCATCCAAAAATATAATGATTCACACACTAACACTATTATAATTCGATATTGAGTGTACTTGAAAATCTATATATATGCCATATTATTAAGGTCCAACAGTTCTTATATCAATTCACTAATCATAATAGTCCTAAAAACACAACATTTACTTTTATATACAAAGGTTAAGAAGATCCACTAAACTTTCAAATAATCTCTGCAGGTCCTAATAAACAATGTTATGATGACCGTTTGAATTATGATAAAAAATGAGGCTCCTTTTAGGTGTCATATTCCTGATCATGAGGAAAGGGTTGATGTTACATCCAGAAAGGCTATTTCGGCGACTCTAGTTAATGAGAGATATAAACGATGATGTTGTAGTTCATGACAGTTCGATATAAGATCCACAATGATGCTCCTTCTGATCTCCAATTGCAAGTCACGACGAAAGAATAAGGTTTCATCTAGTAAGGCTACTACACGGACTCTGATTACTGAAGCATAAAAACGATAATATTGTGGTAATGACAGTCCGAGAAAAGATCCACGATGATGCTTCAAGGGCTCTTGTTGCTGAGATAACTGTATTGAATATTAAATTTCTTGACTTCTGTGAACTGGCTCATTTAAAGGATTGTAACAGAACCATCTTTTTTTGAGTAGGTATCGCTAAAATCAAGAGGAAATTTTGCTGAGAATTGGATTGTTGTGAAATCATGGCACAAAAGATTTTCCTGCTCCTGCTTATATTCGGCACTCAATCAAAAAGGAAAAGGAAAAAAGACAAAAGCGTGTCTTATTTGACACGATTGAAAAATGTTTTTGCAACTGATCCAAGAATCGGCATGGGAAGAGAAAAACAGCCTCCGTTGGAATGAACGTCTAACTCGTAGAAGATCCCCTGCTGTTCTGCCACGAGAAACATTGGAAATACCTGTTCCTCGGGAAGCGAGTCAATCAGCGCTCCAGAAAGGGATGCTACTGACATCAGAAGCGACGCGTATTTTGTCACGACACATGCGGATTGATGTTCTTTGCATGTCCTTGTTAAATTCTGGAAGCATCTGGAAAGATTTTCCTCCTCCAAAAGTGTGGGACCTACAAAATCTTTAAGTAAACATAGCTGACTTGTAATTATAGAAACTTTGTAAATATAAAAAGCTGTTTTTGCACTTAAGATTTTTTGAAAGGAAAAATATTAAACTTTAAGCTATTTTAATGAGTGATATATCAAATTAAATGAAATTTAAAACACAATTTCATGAAACCAAAAAAAAAAAAAAAAAAAAAAAAAAAAAATACAAATAAAACTTAGAAAAAATATTTTAAATACGAAAGATAAACATTAACCACTGATAAAACAATTTATGATTTTTCTGTTTTTAAATTTATTTATTTGTTTACCTGCTATTTTAGATATTTCTCTGTTTATTTTATATGTTTTACTGAAATGATAATCGATCAATTTAACATTTTAATCTGGTGAAATTGGAATTATTTATCTATTTTTTTAAAAAGGCTAATTTACAAAGTTAAAATGGAAATATTTAAAAAAATTAAATTGGGATCGTTTTAAACTAAAATTTACAAAGTTTCAAGATGAATTTTAAATGAGAAAGCTTTTTAAATAAGAACCTATAATTTTAAATAAAATAGTTATGCTAATTGAAATATAAAATTAAAACAGTGTTATGCTAATTAAAGCATAACATTTGCAATATAATATGGCAACCTGCTTGCTGTTTATTTTTTATGCCCATAGTAACCAGCACTCTGTTGTTTTTTTATTACCATGGTAACCAGCATTGCAATTAATTATAAAGAAGTAATTATTCTATTCTATTTCAGTTAGTGAAGCACTATTATATAAAATGGTTGTATTTTCACTCTTTATTAATAATATATTTTGTTTATTTAATTTATTATTATCTTATTTTATTTAAGTATGACATCTAGTAGTAGTGAATAAATGAAAGAAATTGTTGAAAAATATAAAGTTTTGTTAAAAGAAAATGTTAGAATGGTTGTAACTAAAGATAGGCCTATTTTTGGAAGAGAAGGTGAATGCAGTAGGATTTTTTTGAGTGAATTGTTTAGAGAGAGAATTTCAATCATCATGAGTTAACTGCATTCACTGATGTTTTTTTGGGGTTTTCATGTACACGAAGCATGTAGTAACACACATGTAGCTGCATGCGTATTACTGATCAATGAAATACGGAATTTCATGCATTTTTACTTTCATGCTACGTAAAGTAGCTGATTTTTAAAATTATGTTCTAAAAATCATTAAAAGAAATGGTAAATAGAATTCAAATTTATATAATCGTATTTTACTGGCAAGTATAGAAGATTTAAATTGTATAAATGTACATATATATATATATATATTTGACGTGTTCCTAGGTGACAGTCGGGGAACACATAAATAATCTAGTCAGGCTAAATGGAAAAGTCTTTATTTAAAATCCATTTCAGTGCTAGGGATCAGAGTCTTTTAAGGCAATGAAGACTGGTGGGGTCTTGAAATCGGTCCCACTACATTGACTAGACTTTGTCGGTGCCCGATCTCGCACGTAACTTTCAAATTCGGTGGCGCAGAGTTGCTAGTTTTTACTGGCAAGAGCTAATCAAGAAAAGATCCGGAATTTTGGCGAGTTCCATCTTTTAAACCCTTAATTTTTGGTGTTATTTGGCATTTTTCTAAATCCATCCCATTTTCTTTTAATTGGCTACTCCTCTAATAGCAACACCTACCCATTATTTCCCATTCATTGTACTTTCATTTCTTCCAGACTGTCTGGAACCCTAATGACTCTTTACTCGCCAAGTCATTAATACAATTATTTATTGCTTTCTTTTTGACCAACCCTTAGTTTAGAATCATAAATCTTTTATAAACAGACTTTAAATGTACAACCTTTTAATTCTTCATTTTGCTTTTACTGCCGAACTAGTTTCGCATGGAGCGCCCCAGCTTTTTCACTGGCAGGTACGGTGCACAAAGTTTGACGAGACTGTTCTTTCTGCTGGTCTTCATCACCTTTAAACACTCGGCGCCACTGACGATCGAGTAGTGCCCCATCGTTGCCATTACAAGAATTAAAATGAGATAAAATTTCTATTGATTCTCTGAATGCAGCATAACTGTGACTTTGGTAATTTGCGATTTTTCTTACATCTTCAAACTTTATATTTTCATTTTTATTTACTTGTGTTAAAGCAGTGGTTATTTTTCCGATAGCGATATCTCATCAAACAGTCTTGTCAAACTTTGTGCACCGTACCTGCCGCTGAAAAAGCTGGGGCGTCCCATGCGAAACTAGTTCAGCAGTAAAAGCAACATGAAGAATTAAAAGGTTGTATATTTTAAGTATGTTTATAATTGTGCTTCATGGTCAATTTTTATAAAGTAATAAATCTTTTATTCTTTTAATTGAATCTTTCTGGCGCCCAGATATTTTTCTATTGCTCATTAAATTTATTTATAGGATATTTCCAGATATCAAAATGCTTAAATGATTAGTTTGTTTATTTCTTTTCAAATGATGATGATCATGATTGTAATTTACTTTTGTTATTTTTTATACTTTTAGAGTAATTTATAATCTAATATAGAATTTCTTTTAATTCTTTTTGCCATCTAAAAAGAATACCCTAGAATGTTTAAACAGTAATTTAAAATATAAAAATATTAATTTATTTCTTACCTCTTTTTTATCCATTATATTTTATATCTTTCATAGTTTCTTCTTTTTTGAGTTGTCAACTATATTTAAAATTCTAATTATACTATTAAACACAATGTAATAAATCGGTGAATTTCATTGTTGCTTCGTGATTTCATTGTTATTCATCTGCTTTGAAATTTTGCTTTTTTAAATCCATATGGTTCCTGTTCTGGTCGTGGCAGGCTGGATGAGTGTTGCCGGCGTGAAACTAGTTTAATCCCACAGGCTCATTAATTTTGATAAGTTTATGGTTTTAAGTTAAGATTTGTTGTGTTACTTTATTGATTCATTTGTTTTGCAGACTGTTAATTAATAGATCTGGTTTCTTTACATTAGTGTATTTCATCCACTGATAAATTTTTTTAAAATCTTATTGGTCATTGGTGTTTCAGTGATTTTGTATCTGTTGCTTGGCTTCTACTATGCTTAATAGATCATCTTTATTATATATATATATAATAATGATGATCTATTAAGATATATTTATGCATATTCATCGCCTTTGAAGTATTGAAATTTATGAAGATCTTATATCATGAATAGTGAGGTAAGTTAATTTTAAATATTTGTCTTATTATTAAAAATAAGCGTAATTACTTTTGTACATTACAAATGACACCATTTTGAAAAACACGTTTTGCTTTTGTTTACCCTTGGAATCCATGGCAATCACTTCCGAAAATGGCATTTCGCCATAATCACCAAAGAAAAATCTCCAAATCCAGTTGTGGACCAACCTGCAACTAGTTCCAAATTTTTAAAGTGCTGTATATTTTTTATTTATTTATTTGCAAAATTTTCACAGTTTCTTGCTTATTTTATTTCTGTTTTCTTTTCTTGCTGATGAAAACATAGGGTATAAGTTACTTATATGTGTGTGTTTGTGTATGTAAAATGTAATGCATACTCTACCTAGTGTATATTTAAAATATTTTATCATGATAGGCATTAATTACAACAATTTGTTGAAAATGGAATATTATTCCAAGAATAAATGAAAAAAATTTACTTTGAAAGGTAAAATTATCTTTAATTTTCATACTGTTTTAAAAGTGTTTTGGTGAAAGTAAAATGCTTAACACATTGAGTGCCAAGTTACGAGATAATTGTGTTATCCCATAGCTTGTCACTCAGTGTATTGAAGGCTAATTACTATTCCTCTTTTATCTGTGTTTTGTTTTTAAATTACAGCTTTAATTTTTTATTGTTATAAATTTTCAAATAAGAGTAATTTAATTTTTTATAGTCTATTCAAAACTGTTTTTATTTATTTATGTAGAACACTATTAGAAATCATTTCATTTTTTAATTTTTATGCACATTTTTCTTCAAGCATGCAATAGAATAATTGAACTGTTGTAAAATAATTTTCTGTTCATTTTATTAAAACAATAATATTCTTGCTAATATTTGAATTGTATTACTTATGTTATAGCAGAAGCTATCTAAAAAATAGGAGGGGAGGGGGCAGGTGAAATTTTGAGACTTGTTAAAAATCTTATCACTGGCTGAAGGTTTTTTTTTTTTTTTTTCTCCATAAAATTCAGGTTTTACTAAAATGTTTGTTTTAGTGTTTTGTATATTGCTTATAAAATGAAAGATTTTTTTTTTTTTTTTTTTTAATAATTCGAGAGTAATTTAAGAATTTTGCACACTTTTGTTCTTTTATTTTGTTTCAACTAATTCATGGGTTTAGTTTTAAATGTTTTGCATTTACTTCATTTGATGCTGTCTTTTTTTTTTTAATTAAAACTTTTTGTATTTATAAAAAATTATTATGAAATAATGTTAATATTAACAATATTTTATTGTGGCATATTCTTTTTACAGTTCCTTACTTTCTCAATTTATATGATAAATCTTTAAGTATATATGTTTGTTTGTTTTTTAGTAAGGTTTCTTTATTTTATTATTGCTATTGTTGTTATTGTCATTTGAAAAAAAAAAAGGGCAATTCATTCTGTTCTTTGCCTGATATATGTTAGTTATGCTGCCATTTTCCAAACATATTTTGTCTAAATTTTTAATTTTTTTTTAAATAAAATCATCGTTCTGTTAATATTTTTGTCATTAAGGACAACTTAATCTGTCTTCTTTTCATTTTGCCTTTTATTTTTCTGGCAGTTAAGATAAATTTGGTTGATACCTATTTTTCTCCATTTGCTTAAAAAATTTGTAAAATTTTACAGCTTTTTTTTTTCCTTTGAAAACTAACCATTTGCTATTTCTTGTTTATAGTCACCCTTTTATATATAAATATTTCATTAAATGCAACTGAAATGACATTTTTGTTCAAAAAGAACAAAAGATTTTAGAATACTTACTGAAGAAAAATTTCTCAAATTGAAAAAGCCCACCATTTATTTCTTTAAAGTATTTAATATATAAATTTGATCTGGTACATTCAACTGCAATTATTTTATATTTGGGGGCATTTATGGGATAGTCTTCTTCCTTGTTTCATTAAAATTGAAATGCAAAGCCTGTATTTTTATAAGTGAATTTGTGCAGTGTTTCTTTCTCAAAAAAAAAAAAAAAAAAAAAAAACGAGTTAAAATGATTATTATAAATTACGAAAATGACATACAAAAATACATTTTCAAAATAGTTTATGCTCTCACAGCTGGTAGATATAAGGGTTCCATATTTGAACCTGATCAGGCTCAACAGCCTAGTCATTTAGAGTTTTTTGTGATTTTCCTCCGTGACTTGCATGAATAATGGCTAAAACCCTTCAGAATGATGCCCTAGAGAGTATCTCATTGAAGCATAGGTTCATATGTCTAGAAAATCAGCTTTAATCCATATAACCACTTCATGAAAATGGTTTGCTTATTCTTGAAAAAGTTTATATAAGGCAATATAGGAAAGTTAAATTATATTCAAATGCTAATTTATTATTAGTCAATTACGGTTGGAAAAGATCTTAAAAAAAATTATTAATTTCTCCATCTGTAAAAAAAAAAAAAAAAATCATGCATTCTCTTTCATAAAACTAAAAAATAGCTTTGAAAATTTTATGTAAAACAAATTATTTACTATCAATAAATAAATCACAGGCAAATTGCAAAAATATGTGTTTATATTCAGAACAATTTTTTTGCAGCAAAGTTTATGCTTTTTTTTCAAAGCTGATTCCCAAAATGCATTATTACTTCATTGCAACTCAACAAAATTTCTGCTTTTTTTGTATGTGTATTTAATTTCATGCTATATTTTTGTGAAGAATTTTTGAAATACTGGATCATTACTCTGTTGTTTCTCCTATTTTGCATTTTAATTGCCAAAAAATGCAATCTTCACTAGGTCCATTAATGAAATTTATGCTTATTAGCTCTATGGTTGACCCCCCCCCCCCCCTCTTCCCCGTACATCCTATTTTCTTCTGTTTCTAAAATCTTGAAATCTTAGCATAAATAGAAAATTTTCAATTTGTTTTCCTTGATAAATACATGTTATTTTTATTATAAATAATAGAGCTTATAAATTTTGTTATGAAATATTTTTTCATAATTTTTATTCTCCTTTGTGGAAAGTTTACAGATATGGTAAAGGAAACAACCAAATCAAAACTTAAAAGTTTAAAATAAAAGTTTGTTAAAACAATTTAGCTGAAAATAAATACTTTGAAATTTCCTTCATTTTACAGCAGTTCATTATTGAAATATTCAGACTTTATAAAAAATTTTCATTTTCATTTTGACTTTTTATTATTGTTTCCTGCATAGTTTTAGTGCTTGCATTTAATTTTGTTTGTAATTTAAAAATTGTAATATTTTATTTATTTAGTTTTTAGTTTTCCTCTTTTGAAAATTAGTGCTATTTTAAGTTTAAAAATTCACTTTATTATTGTTTTCAAAGCATTGTTAAATAAAAAATTGTCAAGAAATCATCCTTTTAAAAAAAAAAAAAAAAAAAAAAAAATCTTTTAAAAGAAAATAAAAACGCTTGTTGTATTATTTTATTTTTTATTCTTTTAATTTCATAAACTTAGTTTTAAAAAATTCTTTCGTAGATAGTTTCTCATAGTCATATGTTTACTTCTCTGTAGTGAATTTTTCTTCAGGGGTTTTTCTTATCTCACTAACTTTTTGCATGGCTCCAATCTTTTTTCTTTTCTTTCTTCCTTAAGAAATATAAAATAAATTGCTTCTGGGAAAAGTTTGGTTTTGTATTAATAAAATTTCTTTTTTGTCAGCTTTTGGAATCTGTTATTTCCTTTTGTCTGTTCATAATATGTTGAAAATTTTTGTTCTCCAATATAATTTTTTAAAGTTTTTTTTTTTTTTTTTTTAGTACACATTGATTTTGATTCTACTTTATTTTTCAGTATTTTAATGTGTCTATTTTTTTTTTTTTTTTTTTAATTAAGTATGGACCTGCAATTGTCAATATGGTAATTATTTTGTTTTGCTTCTTATAATTTCCTGACTTTTCTACAATTATTGTAAAAAAAAAAAAAAAAAAAAAAAAAAAAAATATTAAAAATATATTTAATAATAAGATTTTCCTTTTTATGAGTTACCTATACTTCTTATGGCTTTTCATCGTAGTCATTTTTTCAGTTTGTGTATGAAGTCAAGCAGCTATTATTATTTATTTTAGTGTTCTAAATGGATGAACAATTCAATAAATAAACTTCACACTGAAAGTTTTTTGTTAGACTAAGTAAACTTTAGCTTGATTGTGTATAGGCTTTTCAATCAAAGATAAAAGAAATGTATATGGATAAAACATATGTTTTAGACGTTGTTCTAAAAATGCAACATTTTTGCAGTTTTTCTCTTAAAAAAAAAAACCTCTTAGTTTTTAAGAAATTTCATCATTTTTATACATAATTAAAGTAAAGAGATTATAGTTACAACTGAATGTTTACTATACATGAAATCTTACTAAGGTAAATAAATTGTTATGTAAGAAAACTTATTTTATAATGCAATATATAATGAATTATTAAATCGATTACTAAAAAACATGAAAAATAAAATTATCAAAGAATACAAACTAATCTGAAAATGATTGTTTTAAAAAAAAAGTATATTCAATTAAAATTGCTCAATGAAAAGATGAAATTTTTATTACAGAAATCAAATAAAATTTTTAAAAAGTTTATTTATAGTATTTTATTCAAGATCTCCAAATATAACCTAAATATGTAAATTAGTTGTTTATATATATAAAGAGAGAGAGAATGATATATGAAATAATTATCCATTAAAAATATTTGTATGTGACTACCATTTTCTTCAGATCCACAGAACTTAATTAGTAGTGTATCAAACCAAAGCCACATACATATCCTGGTACTTTTGTTTCAGCTATCCACCACAATACAAATTTACACAGTTACAAATTGATGGCTGTTTTCTGTTTAGAAGGAAAGCAATCCAACATGGATATATAGTGTATTAATCCTGACATGCTTTAATTTGTTGCTTGTAAACTCATAATAAAAATTCTTGTATTTTATCATTGAATGTTATCTTTTATTCATGTATGAATATATTAGGGGAAGAGTCAAAAGATAGATTAACACAAATAACAATTAAATCATAATCTATATAATATTTCTCTAACGTTGCCCAGTATGATTATATTTTGTCGAAACGATACAATAGTGATGTAATTAATAAAATACGCGAAGATAAAAAATTATATTTATAAATGGACAATATTTATGAACTTGGACTCAGCTAGATGATCTAATAAGAAAAAAGGACGACATTTGTCTGATAAAAGTATTTTATGAAAAGATGTATTTTTAAAAGTTGAATCTTAAGAATCTTTACAAGCGTCATTTTAAACCTAGCAATACTTTAAAGATATATACAGAACATGATCTATTATCATAAATTGACTGAAAAACAGATCATAAAAAGTTTAATCAAAATAGGGGTTTTTTTAATTATTATTATGTCAAAATAAATAAATAAAAAGTCATTGCCAACATGGCGACAAAATTTTAAAAGTTGTTTACTAAACCTATACTAAAACAGTACTGCTGTTGTAGAGGCAATGGACTGTAATAAATAAGATTCATTTTTATACCAAATTTATTTACGTGCTCATTACAGAGCGTCCGCTTGTTGCGAAGTACCAGTACAAACTAATAGAAAATTAGTGGCACCTGATAGAGGGTGCTTAATTCACATTAAAAAAAATTAACAACAGAACAATATTAACATACTGGCCAGCCTTGCAACAGATGGACATTGCAAATAAATTCAAATAATTAGTAAACATAAAATGAAATATATAAAGATAAAATATATACAAACACTTATAATAGTATAATTAATGTCCATTTAATTAACAAATGGTAATTTTGCAAGTCTAGTGAAAGTATATTATTATTGGTCCATTTAAAAATTTAATGTGTAGATCTCTGAACCCTGCATTGACCAGGCTTTGCAAATTCAATATTATTTTAATTCTCATTGACATTTTTTTCTTTGCCATAATAGCAAATTAACGTAATCTGTACTTTAAAATTTCATTATCTATTGTCACATAATTTTCAGTAGTTATATTTTGAAAAAAAGGTTGCAAAGCTAACTAGATGTATAATGATCTACGATTCAAAGGAAATTTCACTTTTAAACTGTTTTTTCTTCTCCTTTGTGAATAACAGTTCATATCTAATCAATTTCATCACTTTTTTTTTTTTTTTCCATACTTTTATTTAATTTTATTTGTTGTCAGAAACAAATCTTGCAAGTGAATTTTAACCCATTTTCACTGAACCAATTTTGCTCGAAGTTTGCTCATAGGTTCATTATTGATGACAATACAATATGCAAGAAAATTCAAGGATCTGATTCTCCAGAAACAAATATGTGTATGCCTGTGTCAAATCGTTTAATTCAGTTTTAATCAACTTCTGCTAAACTAATTTTGCTCAAATTTTATACGTAAGTTCACAGTCAATGAGAACATAATATGAAAATAATTTCAATGCCCTATCTTATCAGGGCCCTGTTCAGGGGTGAAATCTGTCTGCCTGTGACAAATCTTGTGAATACTTTTCAGTCCACTTCTGTTGAATATGAGTTTAATACATTTTACATTAAAAAGTTTTTTTTTTTTTTTTTTTTTTTTTTTTTTTAAATGTGTCATTATTTTTAATCTTCTTCATCAGAAATAGCACAAATTTTCAATATCACTTACTTTATCAATGCTTCATTCACTTTTAGAAAGTCATTTAATGAAATTTTAACACTGAATTATTTCAAGCAGTTATTCATAATTAAGAAAAATTTCTTTTTTACCCGATGAATTCTGAAATAAATTTAAGTAATTTCTTGTAGATGTGTGAAAAATAAATTGATTATTTAAAAGAAGTTTTAGTGATAATTTGTTTTCATTCTAGTAAAAGGACTATAACATAATGAACAGAACCAATTTGAAAAGACTAAGCATCTTGTACCTTAACACAATAAAGTAAAAGTGGATTTTTAGCTGTTGTAAGAAAGATTATCCAAAAAGAGACTTTAATTGTTACCTAATTGTTATAGAAAATGTGATGTTTCAAAAAGTATTGTTTATAGCATTAAGTAGAATTTACATTATCACATGATGCTCCATGTGGGATCTTTAACTATTTATAACTTGATAAAAATGCATGTTTTGACTTACAACTGCAGAATCATGTATATATATGGATATTATTTATATTTCTGTCGGTAATAAGGTCGGTAAGAGTAAAGTGCACTTAGTTATTCACTTACACTCTGTCCTTGACATAGCTCACAGGAAAAAAATTACACAAATGGAAATCAAGCAATTAAGGTAGCCAGTTAATCTTTATACCATTAATGTTTATGTAATGAAATGCAATAACCAGGTTAAAAAAAAAAAAAAAAAAAAATACTATTCTCTTATGATTATTCTTTTCATCGGCAGGTATAAAATTCTGATACATTCTAAGTCTGTCTGCTCATGAAGTTTGGTTACTTTATCTACAAAACACAGAGAAATATAAGCTTTTATTTCTGGATTGTCTTTCTTTTTTTTTTTTTTTTTTACTACATATTATGTGTATATTTAAAATGCATTAGTCTTCTTAAAAACTGTAATGCCTTAAACTTATTAAAATTAAAAGATTAAAAACTATTAAATTTTACTGTACATAAAATTTTTGATCAACAATCTGACCTTCTTCAGCTAGTAGTGAACATCAGTCAGATCTCTTCAGATTTTCCTTGAAGTAGAGAATACAATCTTGTATCAGTTTCTATTGGTCCATTTTCATTGCATGCTGTATAATCAACCGAAAACCTCGATGTCTTTGTGATTCAGTGTGTAAATGTAGTTGTTTTAATTTTGTAAGTTTAGAAAATTTATTGAATCCAATTGAAGAAATAATAGAAATTGATGCAAGATGTTATTTACTCCAAAGAAATCTAAAGAAATCTCAGACTATCTCATATTCACTACTAGCTTAAGAAGGTTCACACTGTTGACTGAAAACTTTATTGTGCAAGTAAATTTTAATGTTTTGTTAATCCTTTTAATTTAATGTTTACTTTTAATGGATTTTAATACTTTAAGCTTAGTATTTTTTCATTTATTTTAACTTCATAAAATAAGGCTGCAACAAATGGACATTATATTTGATTTGCTTTTACCTGCTGTTAAATATAAAAATTACCTTAACCAAACATTTGATAATAAAAAATGTACAATTTGTAATTATTGAGAAAGTTATGTTAATAATTTCCTTAATAGAAATATTAAAATAATAGGAATTTTTAGATGATTTTCAGAAATATGATTTTTTTTTTTTTTTTTAACCATGTTTTTATTAACTTGCTTTCTTGTTTGTTTGTTTGTCCAGTACAAATCTTGCAATCTATTTTTAACTAACTTCCCTACTAACTAGACATTTGAAACTTTTAGAATAGCTCAGAACACGATGACAATGCATTCTTTTAATACTTTTATTCAATTAATAAATGTTTGAAAATTTCTTATAATTGCTCTCTTTATTACGCATTTGATAATTTTCTTTCAAGTTAATGGGATAATTCATCAAAAAAAAAAAAAAAAAAAATTAAGTATTTATTAATACATAGAATTGTCAAGTTTATATGATTCAACAGAAAATTTAAAAATGTGGTACATAAAAAGTTTTTTTTTATCTTGTAATTATTATTTTTTTTTTTCCAGAAATTAATTTTAATAAATAATTTAATGTATTTTCTGTTTATTAATTTATGGCTTATTTTAATACATTTTGTGAAAAACAAAATACAGATGTATATCTAATATAAAAAAAATTGAAATTGAAAGCCATTGATAATGTAATTAGTAATGTAATTTCTACAAATCTGATGAATGCCTAATTATGCAATAGAAACTTATCATAGTTTTTCAAATTTAAACATTTCTATAATTAAATGTTTTCATTACAAAAGACTAATCTATGCTGTTTATCCTATGCTGTTTATCTTCTTAATAAGAGCAAAATATATCCCATATGATAATTTAAGAACATATTCTTTCAGCAGTGGATAAAATTTGGATTTTTGTATGAATATAAGGCTTTTCTAAAAAGTACCCAAACTTTCACCAAGAAAAAATATTTCTTACATGATGGGATTAGGACCAGGGCCTGATTATCACACAGGCCGACAAGGCCTCGGCCTAGGGCACTAGAGGTGAGTTCGGGCTCTATTTTGGCAATCCGAGCCCGCCCAGGCCCGAAACATTTTTGAACTGAGCCCGCCCGAGCCCAAAAAATTTTGTGTGATCAGAGCCCGAGCCCGAATTGAAAGTGGTACGCTATGCAACGCATACACAATAGTAAAATTAAATACCGTTTTCATTTTCAGATTAATTTTCTTATTATCAATCCTCAATTTAAATAACTATAAATGTTATTGTAACAATTTATAATGTCTGTGTCTCTGTATACATGTATATATTTATATAATAGATATTTATAGTGCAGCCCATTGTTTATAACGCGCCTATCGGGGAAAAAAAATTGTCCGAATGAGTGATATAATGAGGCCCGATATAACGAAGGAGGAAAGATTACTGTATAACACTATGACACAATATGCGTCCCGTTGAAAAAAGAGTTCTATTTAGAAAAAGGAAAGTCAAAGCTACTAAGGTTTGCAAGATTATTTTGTGATTTATAACCTATCATGACATTACTAAACGTGCTCTCAAAATAAATAATTTTTTTTTTTTTTTTTTTTTACATTTTCCAGTTAGTGAAGAATAAAATAAACGGAACTTTTAGCTTGAATCCGAGCCCGCCCGGAGCCCGAAGACTTGCATAAGATTTGAGCCCGATCGGGCCCGGGCTCGGGCTCGGGCTGAGCCCGTCTCATCTCTATAGGGCACCTCTATCTAGAGGCTACAAAATAACTTTTAAATTTAAAAAATGCTATTTTTGGAAAAGATTTCCTTAAAAAAAATTAACCAAAAGTTTGCTAACGGTAATAATCTTTTGTTGAAAGTAGGGATTTTTTAATATCTTTTAACGAATTATCCGATTAAATTAAAAAATACAACATTAGCTAGATTATGAAATATTCCAGTTTTCATGGAGATCGGTCGAATGATATAACATTTTACAGCGGACCAAAAAATCCAGATAAATTTTCACTTGCAGACTTACAGTTATATAATGCAAATTAAAGAACTTTGTATCATCTTAATGGAAAATATCTTTACATTTTCAGTAGTATTTGGTCATGTGTTCAGTGTTCATATTTACATACCCGCTGACTTCGTATGGTATGAATGAGGTAGATTAGGATTAAAACAGAAAACAGTATTATAAAGAATACCTTGTAAAAAATTACATTTCTATGCAAGTGGATTCCAACAGTCATAGAAGAAAGATTACCCCTGCACCAATAATAATAATATAATAATTTGAGGTCTCGTTGTAAAAGAAGTTAAAACTAATTTCTTATGAAGGTGATGCTTTAACTTTTTTACCAGCAGTCAAACTTTGTACACAAATTAGATTAAAAAAAAAAAAAAAAACTTTAATTTGTTCAAGAGCGGGGGGAGGGGCATCAAAATTGTCCTGGGCCTTGGGCCCCAACAGGTGGTAATCAGGCTCTGATTAGGACTCTAATACCCTTCAAAATAAGCTCATTGCTCCTCTGTATTCTTAGCCTACTGATCCTTCCACAGCTGGAAACATTTTTGGAAGACTCCTTTAAGAATAGTATGCAACTCTGTCATCATATTTTGCATTATCTCTTCTCTACTCTCATAGATCTGTTCAATGTCGTCTTCAATTTTGAATAGTTGCAAAGAGCTGTCTCAAAAGAGTAGGTAGATTGATTAATAATTAGAATTCTATGTTTTACCAAAATAGTTCAGATTAGGTGAGATGAAAATGCTGGACATTGTCATGATGAAATTGTCAGTTTTTAGCCATCCAGTGATTTGGTCTTTTATGCTGAACTTAATCAGTTGTCTGATGATTTGTTGATAATACTCTTTTGTCATTATTTATCTTTCCAATACATATTCCTGTTAAAAAATTTTGTAAATATCAAAGAACACATTAGCATTACCCTGATTTTGCTTTGCACCTTCAACATTTCTTTTGGCCTTGAGGACAGTGGATGCTTTATTTGCAACAACTGTGTTTGTTTCCAGATCTTACGTATATAACTCGTGACTAATCTAGTTATAATGGTGTTCAAAGTTCAAATACTCATTTTCAGTAATAGTAGTGTCTAGCAAGTCCTATGCAACTTCAAGATTGAGTTTTTCTGTTTCATTAACAGCAACATGAGCACAGATTTTACAGATACTTTGTACATGCTTAGATCAGCATGCAAAATAATATCTTTACTGATCTCCATCTTTTCAGTAATCTCTACTACCATCAAATGAAAATCTTCCTTCATCAGATTTTCCACCTTTGCAACATTAACTGCAATCAATGGTTTGTGGGCCCCTTTAATGTCAGTCACTCTTCACTGATGTGCTGCTATTTTTGAATTGGTGAATCACTCCTCAATTTGTGTTACCTCATAGCAACTATCTGTAAATACCTGTTAAATCTCAAGATTTGTTTGACAAAAATCTATACTGTATGTTTGCTCTATTCATTCAGTTATCATCAGAAAAAGCAAAAAAAGAAACTGACCTGTCATAACACTTCACTTGATGCTCAGTAGGGTACACTTGAACACAGAGAAACAATTCAAGTATGCACATTAAGACATTAAGCTCTCTCTCCTTCCGCTATAACTGTGACTTCCCCTAGTATCTCTACTATGCTTGGGAAAATTCAAAGTCGGATACTTTTTAAACAGCCCTTATATTATCCTGTGTGTGTGTACGTAAAAAAGAGAGAAAATATTATTTGAAATCCATATGTACAACTGAAAATTTATTTTAATGTATTAATAAATAATGAGTTATGTAAAAGTAAAAATCGAGTACATTTTCATGATTTTTTTTTAATTTGTTCATTAAGATATTTTTTAAATGAAATTTAAAATAATTTAATTTATAATTGATAGTAACAAATAATTTAAGTTATACACAAAATTATATTTAGTATTAATACAGGAATATTCAATTTGTTCACTAATTGAACTCATTTCAATTTTCTCTTTTAAAGACAAAGTTTTTCTTTTTATAAATGAAGACGACATTTTTACAAGCAATCAAAAGTGGAAGAAAACTTTTTCTCTCCAAGCCCCACTAGTGGCCAAGTAGGTCTGTGCTCAGACCTGGCAGATGGGAAGTGCTGGGTTTGATCTCACGTTGCACTTGTGTACCTAGCCATTAAAAAATTTTCATGATTTTCTCCAAAACTCATGTGAATACAGGCTAAGACTCCTTAGAAAGACACCCCCCCCCCCCCACACACACAGAGCAATCATTTTTAGTCGTGGGTCCAACAAGTAGACAGTTGGCCTTTACCTGAACACCAACATGCCTTATCTCTCCAAAATTAAGGTGTGAAGTGAAGATTATAAAGAAGTAGAGAATCTTTGTGTATCCTATTAAAGTCCGATGTATAAAAAATAGTAATATATCCACAAGTTTATAAAATGCCTGTAAAAATATGGGTTTTTTCTTCAATTTAAATATTGTTCCTATAATGGAATTAAAGGAAATAACGTGTGTGTGTTGGGGGGGGAGGGGCTGTCAAAATTTGTGGTCACTTTTCTTTCTCTCAAAGAAATACTGGATAGGTGTATGCCTGTCAATCAACACTGTCCACCTACTTGTTTTTGAAAATTCCCTTGAATTTCCTCAGGTTATAGATTCAGATTTCAGTTTATCAGTGGCGAAGCTAATAAAATTCCCATTGGTAGGCTAAATATATGTAAGTGAAATGAACGAAAAATTGTCTTTATGCAATACATTTATATAAAAAAAAAGAGTGAAGTTTACTTAACTTTATTAAAGTTACTAATCAAAATAGGATAAATTTATAAGAGCCTCATTAATTTGTTGCTTCAAAAAAAAAAAAAAAAAAAAATGGGGAGCAAGAGAGATATAATTTTTATTGAATTAATAATCAAATTGTATATATAAATAAATGTATATGTGAATGCTTTTTGATTTGTTTAACCTTTATATTGCATGATAAATTTACTGTCCCAGTAAATTGTCCCGTTCATTTTTCCAAGATTTTCTCCAAACCTCGCATAAATATGGGCTAGGACCCCTTAGAAAGAATCTACGGAGGGCATTCCCCTTTAGGCCCAGATCTTTATATGTGTTTGAAAAAACAAAATTAAGAATTAAGAAGATTATCTTTTTTAAATAAATATAAGAATTTAACTTATTTCATCAAAACAAGAAAGATACAGTTTTACTTTCTGATATAAATGCAATTTTGATGCTGTGGAATAATCGGGTGCAGTTCAGTTTTAAAATTTAGACAGAACAGAATTATAGTCTACTTAATTAATGAGATAAAAAATTGTAACTGCATGTTCCCCGAGTTGTTCTTTAAATTTTTTTTTACAAAAGTTCTAAACGTCGCTGTTTTTTGGTAGCAAAATTATCAATTACTTTTTCCTTAAAATTTTTATCCTTGATCAAATGTTTTACCGACCCTTTTTCAATAGCAATTAGCAACTCTACATAGATGCGACAGTCTCCCATTTGTCATAGACTTTCATAGAAACGTTTTTTAGAGTACTCATACTATACTTTCATTATCGTACAACATCTTTACAAAATTTTGTAGAGTATCGTTCTGTGCAGCAAGAAGTTTTTAAAATAATTTATTAAATTTGTATAAGTAAATAAATAGTAATAACAATAATAAAGTAAACTGAAATTGACATTAAATTTAAAAAAAGATAAGTTTATCAATAGTTATATTTAAAGATTGAACTTTAAAAAGAAAAACCTTCTGCAAGAAGTTACTTTGAGTCTGTGCCCTTAGCCGTGTAAAAAACTAAAAAATCATTATACATTTCGCTGTTCTCTTTGAAGGAAGAAAGGAGAGAGGCTAGCCTCAAGATACAGAGAGCAGAAGCCGAGATGCATGCACAAATTCTACGCCCGGTCGTTCCGAAACATTGCAACTTGTAGTATGAATGAGCTATCAGGAGGCTTTTTCTGTAAAACCTCCCTCGGCTGCGAATTGAAAGTTTAAGGAATTAAAAGATGGAAATACGCAAAAACGCCTGTAAAAAAAATTATATGTATAATATTTACTTAAAATAAGAAAAATATATTAATAATAAAATATCATGCATATTTTTAGGGTAGGCTAAGCCTCAAAAGCCTCTTGTTAGATTCGCCACTGCAATTTATACTATTCTAAGAAAAAGCTATCAAAAAGATATAAATAAAAAAGCTTATAAAAGAAAAACGTATAAATGGTGTTCCACTGTATTTTAAAAATGTATGGATCAAATCAAACCAATAAAAAACTTATAACAAAATCATTGTTCTCTAGTAAATTTGTTAGTTAGTTCAAATTTTAATTTAAAAAAAAAAAATGCACGGTTTGTATTTTAAACAGTCTAAGCAAATGTTTTTGATTGAATATAAATGCTCACATGTGCAATAAAATGGTTATATTTTTATGTATAATACTTGAGTGTATTGCATGATATCTAGTTTAGTATGTAGGTTATGATTTCAAAAGATAATTTGAAGCTAACTAATCTAAAAATAGATCTTGTGTTGACAATTAATGTAGATATTTTCTGGTGAACTGGCTGGTTTATAAATATTGAAATTGCATTAATTTCTCAGTATTGTTAAGAAATAATATTTAAATCATTTTAGATAATTTATTGTGTACACATGTCATGTAATATATATGTACGTATGGAAAGAAATCTATCTATGTATTTTTTTCTATGATATTTATATTGAATACCATTTTAACCTTTCTTATACATTTTTTTGATCGCCTCCTCTTAATATTTTAAAGTAAAGTTAAAAAAGTTAAATGCTGTAAAATTACAAATTTTATTCAGAGAAATGTTTGGATTTTATTTGCAATGACATTCATTTGGACAGGTTATTTTATTACCATCACTGACATTTTGCAGGTCCTTGCTTCTAAAATTTAAAATTAAATTTTTTTTTTCTTCTTCAGCCAGTGATTTTTGAGCGCTTTCTGTGATTTACAGGATCACTGTGGCGCTACATTAGATCCAGTATGTCCTTGTCTGGGTATATGCCTCCTTTGTGCGACCCTTTGGATGGGCATTTGCTGCTTGATGGGGGTTACGTCAATAATCTTCCAGGTTAGTGTAGCTTCTGCCAGTGTCTTCTAACTGTTTATTTCCTATTACCTCAATATATAATAGGGTGTCTGTGGCGTTATGTAAGAGCAAGTATGACTTTCACTGGACCTTTGCCTCCACTTTGTGACCCACTTGATGGCCACTTGCTGGTAGATGGTTGCTATCTCAATAACTTACCAGGTATTTGCTTAACAATTTTAGGTTTTAACATAGGAACATGCATGTAGTTTAGAAATATATATATAAGAAAATTTAATGAAACATAATGAGATACAGTTGAGTAAGTATTACAAAAATAAAGGCACAATTTTCACTGTCAATTTTTACACAGTTAATTTCATTGAAAAATGAAATTTTCTATTTAATAATTAAATAAAATGTATTTATTGTTAAACTTTTATAAAGATCTGAAAAAATACATTGGATTGAAAATTGTGTTTGCTGTAATTCTGTAAAAGCAAAATCAGTTTAGATGGCTATTCCAGGGTTGCCAACATGTCAAGAACAAAAAGAGGAGCATTAAAAAAAATTAAGAAGAGCGTTTTGCCCATTTAGCGGAGCATTTTTTTTTTTTTTTTTTCTTGAGTCACAGATGAAAAGGATTTTATAATAGATGTAGTTTTCATACGGGCACAAGCATAATCCTTAGCAGTGGCAGAGTCCGGAAACATTTTTTTACATAATGGACCGGCATAATCCGAAATTGCCAGAGGGCAATTATGTTCTATCAAAAACTTAGTAAAAAGAGCTTCAGCTCTGATTACATTCAAACTTGTGGCTGAATTTACATCTGAATAAAAATCCAAAGTATTACTATTATCTTTGGCCGTTGCATACTTTATGTGTTTTGCCGTTTCACAATGACGCCGGCAATCTTCTCTTTCGCCATGCGACACTAAAAAATCAGTACAATACGTGTGATACGGAGATAGTTTAGATTTCTTTAACACTGGCCAAGTAGTCTCATAGTCCTTAATAAAAGTCTGCTGCACATGTTTTCTTTTACCTGATGACATTTTATCTTGTTTAATACACAAACGCTAACATTGAAGCACGCGACTCGACTCCATTCAAACTCCGAACCGAAGCTTTGCTCCCCTCCCACTTTCCTACCATATTAATCGTTTATTCGCATGCCAGAGAAGAGAATCCTCCTTGTGCCGCGACTGAAGAATATACGCATGCGCTAAAATAGGAGGTTAGGCATTGCCGCTTTCCTTCACGCGCTCCATGAAAGAGTATGTGAAAATCGAAAGTTCGTTCGCTCGCATTCTGCAGCTGATCGTTCTGTTCTTGGTATGCAGTAAGTCAGTAGACATGGTGCAGCGATCTTTGATTTTCGGCTTTTATTAAAACTTTACGTTAGTTTTTCTGAAAAATATTGAATGTATATGATTTTGAGAAATATTTGTGGAGCAAATAGAGCATTTCACGGAGTGTGTGGAGTCATCATATTTCGCAGAGCAACTCCGCTGAAAGCGGAGATGTTGGCAACCCTGCTATTCTCATCTTGAAATAAAAACAATCATTTTAAAATACAGTATTGTTCATTTTCATATAGCACTTTTAAGTTGATTTCTTTAGAAATCAACCTATTGCAATGTTTATCTATCTATATATATATATAATGAAAAATTTGTCATCACAATAACTCCCAAAATAATGCTTCAAATCGAACCAAATTTGGACAGCAAACTTATCTTAAAAATATTTTGGATGAGTTTGTTAACCAAGTTGCTCTGCTTTTTTGTTTTCAAGTGACGGCCACTTAAAAATTTCAAATCCACATTGTAAAAAGCGTATTTAAGGCCAGATTTGCTTGAATTTTGATTTAAATATAGACCACATAAGGGTCTCAACAAAGTTTATTAATTAACTTTATCTGCTTTTTTTAACAAGTGGCAGATATCTTAATTTCAGAGGGGTTACTTGAATAGGTTACCACTTGAAAATTTAACATCACGATAACTTCCGAAATAATGCTTCAAATCGAACCAAATTTGGAGAGTAAACTTATGAATATCTTGGATGAGTTTGTTAACCAAGTTGTTCTGCGATTTTGTATTCAAGTGGAGGCTACTTGAAAATTTCTAATTCCCATTGTAAAAAGTATATTCCAAATTTGTTTCAATTTTGATGTATACACAGACCACATAAGGGTTTCAACCAAGTTTTTTGATAAACTTTATCTGTCATTTTTAACAAAGTGGCCAATATCTTAAATTAAGCAGAACTACTTAAAATCAGGCTACTACTTAAAAATTAATAATGAATCACTGTAACTTCCGAAATAATACTCCAAATCGAACCAAATTTGGACAGTGAATTTATCTTATAAATATCTTGAAGGAGTTTGTTAACCAAGTGGCTCTAACATTTTGTTTTCAAGTGGAGGCCACTTGAAATTTTCAAATTCACCTTCTAAAAAGCATATTTAAGACCAAATTTGCTTAAATTATGATACATACATAGACCATATAAGAGTCTCAACCAAGTTAATTATTGAACTTTATCCACCATTTTTAACAAAGTGCAGATGTTATATACTAAGCGGGACAACCTGCAATCAGGCTACGACTTGAAAATTTATAATCATGATAACTTTTTTAATTCTGATTCAATTCAAGCCAAGGTTGGACAGAGAACTTATCATATAGATATCTTGTATGAGTTCACTGGGCAACTTGTTCTGACATTTTGTTTCCAAGTACAGGCCACTTGAAATCAGGCTGCCACTTGAAAATGTGCCATCATGAACATGATAACTTTTAAAATACTAAACTGATTCAAACCAAAGTTAGATAGTGAACTTACAGTTTAAATATCTTGGATGAGTTTGCATGGTAACTTGCTGTGCCATTTTATTTCCAAGTAGTGGCTACTTGAATATTTATCATAATGATAACTTTTGTAATGCTGAATCAATTCATACCAAGTTTGTGTAGTGGATTTATCCTTCAAATATCTCAGATAACTTCGCTGAGCATCTCACTCTGCTTTTTTGTTTCCAAGTGGTGGCCGCTTGAAAATTTCTTATCACAATAACTTTTGAAATACTGAATTAGTTTGAACCAAAGTTGGACAATGAACTTATCATACAAATATCTTGGATAATTTCTCTGGGCAACTTGCTCCGCAATTTTGTTTCCAAGTTGCAGCCTGTTAGACTGGCATTTGAAAATTTGTCATAACAATAAGTGATGAAATACTGCACTGATTCGAACCAATGTTGGATAGTGAACTTATGCTTTAAGTATCTTGGATGAGTTTGCTGGGCAACTCGCTCGTATTATTTCCAAACTCCTTGCTTCATCGTATTGTTTCCAAGTGGCAGCCACTTGAAAATTTGTTATCACAATAACTTTTTAATTATTTAATTCATTTGAACCAAAGTTGAAAAATGGATTTATCATTCAAATATCTATGATTTTGACTCGCAAGTTTCTCCTCAGTTTTATTTCGAAGTTGCAGCCACTTGAACGTTGCCACTTGAGAATTTGTTATCGCGATAACGTTTGAAATACTGAATTTATTCGAACCAAAGTTTCATCTCCAAAATTTTCTGAAATGAACTTTCATGGTTGATAAATAAATTTCTAAATTAAAATAAAATTTCGTGGTCTATTGGAGTTGTGCCATGAATATTAATGTCACTTGATATAGCTGTGTTTACAGACTCGGTGACTTTGCCAACGAATGTTATGTGAGAAATACCTAACTGGTAATCAGCCAGGGTAGCTCAATGGTTTGAGCATCCGCACGTAAAGCGGAAGTCCTGGGTTCGATTCCTGGCTCTGGTATTTTTCACATAGTTGGTATAAAAAATCAGCCTTCCACTCCAAAATTTTCTGAAATATTTTAATAATTCAATATTTTAAAGATTTACTGCTGGTTCAATTTCGACTTGAGGTGCATTAATTAATATAATTTTATGAATGCCTTGTCATTTCAAACATTTAATTGAACAATAAAATAAAATATAATAATAATGATTATAATTATTATTATTTTGTTTATTTTTTATGGAAAAGAAAAGAAATACAGTTATTCTAACAATAAATAAAAAGATTTCCATTAATTCTGGTACTAAATAACTTTTTTGTGTTCGCCCATACTTAAAAAAAAAAAAAAAAAAGACACAGATTCTCAATTTAAAATTCTTTATTAAAGCCATAATTTAACCTACTGAAATATCCTAAATTATTAAACAAAATTTTATAAAATTATATTGAAGCTAAATATTCCCAATTGTCCGTACACAGAACACAAAATATCTTTACATTAACGATAAAAGTCCTTACTTAAATGCAAAGTCACACATAAAATAAAATAAAATTATGGAAAATCCCTGATAAGACTTACATAAGACCCCATAAAGCCCCTACAAAGTAAAAATCTATCCCTACATCCTCAAGGAAACTTCTGTAAGTCGTTATACGTAGGGATAAATCCCTACAGTTCGCAACACAGTGCATTTTCCTGGCACTAGAATCGCTAAAAATATAGATGACTAGCACCAGATTTTTAAGCTATTTGATAGGTTGCAGACAAAAGTGT
Source organism: Salticus scenicus (assembly GCA_963930645.1). Classification (NCBI taxonomy): domain Eukaryota; kingdom Metazoa; phylum Arthropoda; class Arachnida; order Araneae; family Salticidae; genus Salticus; species Salticus scenicus. The sequence continues at coordinate 207,186,412 of OZ005652.1, read as the reverse complement.
TTGCGCATGCAGGCTTGCGCAGACGTAAAACAGATTCACTTCAAGAAACAGGGACTCAAAAATGTTTTTGGCTGATTCTTTATAGAACCAATAGATGTCAGCACCAGGTACCTTTTTCGTACGCAGGAGATAGGGAAAACTCTAAAAAATGATATTTTAAAATGTGATTATATAGATTTAAATTATGTTATTTAATTTTTTATTTAATTACTTATGTTATTTAATTTTTTCTACGGTCATCAACGAATCTATAGATGACCGCACGCCTCGCCACTGATGGTAAGAATGGAGAAAGAAAGCACACATAAATATTTAATGTTTTTCATACATATTATTTTAATTTGCTTGCATCTATAATATTCCATTTCAGTTACAATATGACAGTGGCGTCATCTATAATCTGTCAATAATGATAAAAAAAAAAAAATCTTTTTTTTTTTTTTTTTTAATAAAAATACTTTTAAAATCACAAATTTATAAGGCAAAATAATTTAATTTAAAATAAATTTTAATAGTGTTTTGTGTTTTCTTTACATTCTATAATTAAAATTTATTTTCCCTTAGAAATAGAATATACTACTCAGGGCCCGAATAATTAAGAATGCATTTAATACTTTATCAAGTTAATTTGTTCATTAAATTTTTAATAATAAATTATTCTATGCATATTTTTACTCGTATAAAATGTCAATATTTTTAAGGTTATTCTTTTTAAATTATTTTTTTCTGTAATATAGTACATAAATGAAATATAAGAGATCCAATTTAAAATTAGATTAAATAAATAAATAAATAAATAAATAAATGAAATTTCCTTTGATTTTAAACATGTAGCTTCATTTTTTCTAAACAAAGTTTTCAATTGATAAAAGTTAACTTTTAAAGAGCAATAAACACCGACAATTTATTAATTTTAAAAGATTTTTTTTTTCTTTTAAGAAACTGAAAAAATAATATTAGGAATATGGTATGGTATGTTTATAAGATAAGAGATGGCGCCACAAAAACTCATTAAAATATTATCCTGTGTGGGAAAATTTTTGGTGAAATGAAAATGCATATGGCAATAGCCGATAAGTATTCACAAATTGCTTTATTTTTAATATACTTCCTTGGAAAATATGAATCAATGAATTAATTATGTGAATTGTTTTTATTATTAAGCTTAAATCAGGCGTCTGCCATAGACATGCGAAATATCATTGTCGTCTGCTCGAGTTCTATCATTGATGTTCATATTGCACTGCATCAAGGGAAGGAATATTCCCATTCCGAATTGGTTCATAATTTTCTTGCACATGCCCAGATCGGGCGATTTTGGTCTTAAAGAAATACCCTTGTGTTTTAATATTATAGATAATACTAATTTCCGATGTTCTGTCTCCATTTCTATTTTTTTGTCCTGGCGCCTGTCCCCCCTTTCTGCCCCTTGTAATATTTCTACACTATCGAAAATATCTGCAATTGATTTCTAATTTTTACTTTTTTGCCCTCCTTGATAATTTTACCTTTTCGAAAATATCCTCATTCGACCCCATGAAGCTATATATACCAACCACGGAGTAATATTAATAGGAGTTGAAGGTCCAATGGGAAAAAGCTAGCGAAACTGTGATCTAAATTTTTGGTAAATATTGAGGGCGCCACTTGTCATTCCTCCCTACATCGGTGCGGATATACTGTTGTTTTCAATAGAATTTTGCTGGAGTACATTTAAAATTTTTAATTTTAAGCAATTTAATTTCTTTGTAAGTTCTTAAAACTGCATAATTCAGATGTTTCAAATAAATGTTTCATTCCTAGTTGTAAAACAGGCTATGATAGTGATAAGAAAAACAAAAAAAAAGCCCTAGGAGAAAAATAAAGTCCGAGTTCGTGTTTTCTGCACCTAAAGTAAGTTTATTTTTTTTCTTTACAAAATTTCATCCATTCTCCTTCCTCCCAATTATCTGTTTTAGCTAGCTTCGGTTCATAAGAATCGTCATTTTTTAAAAGCTTTCTTTCAAAGTAAAATTAGTATAAAATGGCTCTTAAAAAAAACATGTTGGTTAGAATACTCTGTTTAATGAAATTTGCTTTCAATCGAAATTTTTTCAGCTTGATATTCTTTTTAAAAAAATAATTAAAAAGAGACATTTCCCCATTGAATAACATTGCGGAAGCTGGAGAGAAGGAAGGATTGCACGCTGGCGCCATCTGTAAACATTAGAAAACAACATCACAAAATTTCAGCGTTACCTTCTTCTCCTGTCTTTTTACTCCGTGATACCAACTGTGAAACATAATTCCTAATTTTTTGTCCCCTCCTGCCCCCCTAATAATTTTACACTTTCGAAAATATTCTCATTCAACTTGTAGGCCCCAAAAACTATATATATATATCAATTTTGAACAATCTAACTCATTTTCTAATTTTTTGCCCCCCTTTCCTGCTTCCTATTAATTTTACACTTTCTAAAATATCCTCATTCGACTTGCAGGCCCCAAAAACCTCTATATAGCCCGCCTCCCTAATAATTTTATACTTTTGAAAATATCCTCATTCGACTTGTAGGCCCCATAAGCCTATACATATCAATTTTGAATGTTCTAACTCAATTTCTAATTTTTTGCCTCCTCCCTTTAATTATTTCACACTTTCGAAAATACTCTCATTCGACTTGTAGGCCCCATAAACCTATACATACCAATTTTGAACGGTCTAACTCAATTTCTAATTTTTTGCCCCCTTCGTCCCCCCCTTTTTTTTAATTCAGGAGTCTTTACATGTAGATCATGTGAAATCATGTTAAATCTTAATATCGAATTTTTGGACTGAATGCATTCCATTACCTACAGTCATCGGGTAATGGAAGTAAAAAGAAAAAGAAATACTTTTAGCTTCAAGTGGAAACTCACATCATCTTCTTTTAAAATTTAATTTGCAGTTTACATGTAACTTCTTTGTTTATTATCTAAAATTGATGAAATGTGAACTGCAGGTTGGTCCTGTGCTGTATAGGTTGTATATTAAGTTTTGTGTGTGGGAGAGAAAATCTGAAGAATTCTGAAATTTATAATTTTTAATCCCAGTTCAAGAAAATGTGACATTAATGATTTCCAGATGTTTTGTTTCCATTCCAGACAGCGGAAAAAATCATCTGCTGATAGAATGTCTCTTTTTAAGCAAATAGCCGTGGATTCTCGGTCAATTTTCGATTGACATGGGTCGACATTTTAATTAATATCTCCACAACTAATTAAAATTTTTAAATTCTGTTTTCAGGAACCCCTCGGGATGGCTCCTGAGCATCCGTATATCAATTTTTGCACTTCTGTGTTCAATAGGGGTTGAACGTATAAAAGAACAGTCAGACAGACAAACCTTTCCTTTTATTATTATAGATTTCATTTTGCACACATGCTTTTTATTTTCTAATTTAAAATTATTTTTAAAAAACTTTTTCGGTACTGTCTGTTTTGAAACTGATTATTATTAATTTTCTTTTATTAAAAAAAAATAATAAAAATAAAAAGATTTTGATGAAATTCTGGCGAAAGCAGAATTTAGTTTAGTTCGGAGGACTATTAGTTTTTTTTTTTTTTTTTTTTTTTAATTATAACAATGCTTTCAAATTATTCAATTATATTTTCGAAAAATAATAATCAGTTTTGAAACAGACAGTATTGAAAAAGTTTTTTAAATAGTTTTGAATTAGGAAATAAAAAGTGTGCGTGCAAAATGAAATCAAAAATAAAACAAGATAATTAAGTTTGAGTTTGTAATTTTATTATTATTATTATCATTATCATTATTATTTGTTATGGGTAAATATTAAGTACTTTTGTATATGCACTGTAAACGTAATTATTGCTTAACAGCTGTTATTCAATGTCAATAAAAAACAATGTTGTATTATGTTAATTTAACTATTCACCATTTAGTCTTGTTTTTATTATTATTATTGTTATTTATTAAATTGAATAATTGAAACCTTTAAACAAATATATTTCGATTGCCAATTATTTTCAGCAAATCAAAACGGCCGATTGATGTATTATATAGCCATTAAGGAATTGTAAATGAAGCTTATTTATTTATTTTTATTTCTGCTGGCTCATCTAGTGCCTAAATCGTAAACGCTTTGGCCTTGAATCATCCCGGTTCAGGCGGGGATGTTCATAGTGGTTTGAAATTCATTTTAATCAGTAAGTCCCGCTATAATTAATTCTAGTGTGCAAAAAATCGGCAATAGAGAGACAATCTAAAGCTGGCAAATCTATGGCTACTAAATTTATACATCATTTGTCATGTCCTATTTAGTGTAAATTAAACATGTTATATAGTACTTTTTTTAAGTCACTTGTCAAGCACAATATCATGAGAGAATCAGCGAAACAAAGCCATTCCATATTCAGTTGTGCGTAGCTGTACAGCATGAATAATAATTAAAAATGTAAAAAGTATTAATATATTTAAACATCTAGTTTCGAAAATACTATTTATGTATTCTATTGTACATATGACTGGTCATCTGTTGCATATAAATGATGTTATTATGGTTTTGAGGGGGCCCCCAATTTTGCTTTGCCCAGGGCCCCTATTTGTCATGATCCAAGCTGTATTTTTGAAATGATAATTTTGGATTATAAACTTAAAGATAATAATCATTGAAATCAGGGCCCAATCTAGAGGCTTGCTACTGGTCGAATTGCCTAGAGTGGCATGTTTCAAGAAGTGGCAAAACTGGAATACTAAATTTCAAGTAAATGAAACAAGTTGGCGTACATGGACTTTGCTCAGTTCACCATTATATATTTGTTTTCATAAATATATACCATTCATTAATGGACAGTTTTTTTTTTTTTTTTTTTTGCATTTTTATGGTAATTATTCAAAGGTGGTGGTTTTTACTTATTACTCACCACTCAATTCGGTACAGTTATTTTATTCTAATTTGTTGATTAATTTTATTAGGGTCACAGTTTCATATTTTAGTTTTCATGTAATTGCATACTATTTCTAATGCAAAGAGCCGGATAATGCAAATTTATGTGAAATATTGTTCTGCTGTGTTATATAAATCTTAAATTTTGAATAACATATAAAGTTTTAATATTAGAATATTCATAGTCAATGATGTTCAATCAAGTATCATAAATTATATTTTAAAAGTGGTCTGACATCTTTACGATGAAAATTTCCCTCAAAATGGACATTTTTGCAAAATTTTGCCCTGTTCTGGCTTATTAAGAAATTCGTAAATTGTGAATAATTAAAAAATTTTCTTGCATTAGTCACTACTTCATATGAAATTATATTAAAATCATTTTTTTTTTTCTTAATCATTTTTACCTTTAACTATCAATTTTATGTTATATCACTTACTTATTTTATCAATTTTTGCATCTTTATAGCTGATGTCATGAGAGAAATGGGTGCAGAAACAATTATTGCAATTGATGTGGGCAGCCAAGAGGATATTGACTTGACAAATTATGGGGATACTTTGAGTGGTTGGTGGCTCTTATGGAAAAAGTGGAATCCTTGGTCTACTCCAGTAAAAGTAAGTGAATGAGTTGTTCACCACCTAGTTCACCAGTGGTTCCTCAATATGAAAACATGAGCATGTGAACTCCCAAAGGAAAAACAAAAAGTGGAAAAGTAAATTAAAATAACATTAAAAATATTTCCAGATTTTAATCAACTTAACATGATGTATATTGCCTCAGATTTCCTTTCCAGTATAGAATAAATTCCATAATAGAACTTTACAGCATAAAAACCAAAATATATCAACATAGTCCATGTCGTGTTATTTCCAAACAGCATATGTGATGTAGATGTATCACTGTGAAACAAATTGAGACGAAAACTAAGATTCAATGTGGGAAGAGCGAAGTTCTGTTCACAAAGTACCATTCACACAATTTAAGTGTACGTACACCTTTTTAGTATCTCAATAAATATCCATAGATATTTAGCAGTATTTTTAGAGAAATTTTCGAAAAAGGGCTAATAAATTTCCCAAATCCACTGAGAAAAAAAAGTCTTTCAGAATTTTGCAGAGAATTGAACAGAAGAATATTGGAGTTTCATTAAATAAACTCCGAATAAAAAAGTTCAATCGTCAGGGCTTGCACTGATATTTTGAAAAGTGGGGTCCCAAGACCCCGTCACTATGAAAAATATGGGTCAAGTTTAAAAAAAATGGGGATACTTTACCCCCCACCCCACCCTGAATATATATATATTTATTTTTTTTTTATTTTTTTTTTTTTTTTTGGGGGGGGGGGGGGTGTAACTGCTAATATTTTCCACAAACACTAAAAGTTTTTCACAATTCCTTTTTGCATTTTAAATATTACATTTTAAAAAAAAAATCTTCAAAAATTTTTTTTTTGTCATAGGAAATCAGCATTTAATTCTATTAAACTTGTGTTTGATCATGTAGTTAAAACAGTGCATTACTAAATAAAATTGATAAAAAAGTGCAACGAAAATTATTTAAGGAAATTGAAAGAAGTTTTAAAAAAGTAAAAATTATGATCATTTTGATGACAGCAATAGACTTGGAACAAGATTAATAAAAATAATCTTTAAAAAAATCTCTTATTACAGAAACTTACATTTACCAGGTAATTTTCTTCTTAAAGACACTTAAAAAAAAAAGTGTAAGACCCATTATCCAGGACCTGCAAGATCGGAAGTATTCAAAATTTTGGAAAGTTCCAGATTTTTTTTTTTTTTATTATTATAAAACACAACAACAGAACATACATAAGAAACACATCACTAACAACAGAACATATATAAAGAAAATATTACATTTTTGCACCTGTTATCTAACTAAATATTCTTTTTTTTTCCCTTCTTTCTTTTATATAATAAAATAAAAGTTAATATTTTTGATGCATTATTTAATATCCATTTTAACACTATCATTATGCAAGAATAATTTGTATTAAGTTTCATACATAAGCTTTTTTTTTTTTTAGTAGTAGTAGTTTGTTTCTGAAACAGTTCCTGAATAATTCTGAAAAGTTTTAGTTCCTTTTATTTGTATTGAATCTAACAGAAAATAAAAAATAACTGCAATAATACATATATATTAACAAGTACACATGCACATTTAATTGAAAATTGTCCAATGTGTCCTCTAAATATTATTTACGAAAAGTGCTTTGAAAAAGAAGTCCAGCTGGGCCTAGAAGTGGCGATAAGTGAACAAAAATTTGCATCTGCAGTTCTGCCTTCTTCACCCCCTACTATATGCAAGCTGGCCGTTTGTTTCACTTTAATTCCCCCCCTTAATATTAAAGTACAATTTCCACCCCTCCCCCATCTTCAGAAGTTTGGAGAATATTTCCTTTTCTCCTGCATCATCCTCAATCTCTGTACGGGCTTTCATGCAGATATCGTTTCAGAAACTGGCCTGGGCCGGTGCATGGCGTGGCTTTGCCCTCATCCTGTCACCTCCATGGCTCACAGCTGCCACGTTAAGCCTTGATTTTTAAGAACACAAAACGTCAACGTCAACGTATTTGGTGTCGAGATTTTCAATTTGCGCATGCATCATGGCGTTGGAAACGTTGATGTTGCTTCTTGTGTTCTTAAAAACCAGGGCTTTATCGATGCCACTAAATGTACTGGTGACTGAATCATAAGAGTAAAACGCTAAAGAAAAGTTTATTTTTGTTTATTTTTAGAAAGCAAAACTGTCTTAACAAGAATTTAAAGAACACTGAAATAGGCCACCAACAGGGGTGAAACTTTTCAGGGGCTACCCCTGAATTCAGGGTTTTTGAAAATTCTGCTATGAATTTCATGTTAAATTATTTTGTTTTTGCATAAATTCCTCATTTTGAATCTTTAATTTGCCTTAAAATGTATTAAGAATTCATTAAATATCGCTTATTATAGGCAGCCATGTAATATATTACTAGTAAGTGTCCCCTATGTGCATGCAAGTATTAGTTTTCAGGGCTTTCGTATGTTAGGTAGTTTCACCTCTGCACCAAATAAAATCATAGAATTATTTTATGTGGTTGGTTGCAAAACCATGGGGTTCCGGAAATTTTCCAGACCATAAAACACCTTTGACCATTTCCAGAGAAAAAAATAAATGTATGATCTTTGAAATACATAATAAAAGGCTTGGTTCATTTGAACATTTTTTTTTTCTTTCTATTCTGTTTTTCCTTTTTTATTTTTAGTTAAGTAAGTTTTGTCTTTAAATATGAAATGTTTTTAAAATCATGGGAAAAAAATAAATAAATAAATGCAAAATGATTCCAGATTGTTGAATTCCAGATAATCGGTACTAACTGTATTTTAAAATTTATTTAAAAGAGCATTTATTTACTTTTTTTTTTTAGAAATAACATTTGCTAATATTGCATATTCAAATGAGATTGATTCTGCTAACTAAATAAACAAACAAATCCCCCCACCGCACCCCACCCCACCCCACCCCACCCTCAAAAAAAAAAAAAAAAAAAATCATTTGCTACTCTAATCTATTCTACTTTATGCCGATGCCGGATTTTGTTTGGTCACTTCACACATGCTCCGTCAGAGTCAGACAGAATGCGCAAGGAAAGGGAGAAAAGTGATGTCATCGTTTAACAACTGGAGCAGATGCAACCATATGGGCTGGGGCAATTCCTTTGCTTTTGAAGGAGGAAAAGGAAACAAGACTATTTCTTCCATTCTTCTAAATTTAGAGCTAAATAGCACAGGAAAATAAATTGCTTTGAAATGACACGAAATTTAAATAAAAAAAAAATGTACTGTTTTAGAATAAAGGATTTTTTTTTTTTTTTTTTGGGGGGGGGGGATTGGGTCCTTGGGACCCGCGATTTCAAAAATTCTGCATCCATTCCATTACAATTGGGGGTCAATGGTGCGCTATAGAACGGGAGCCCTGATCTGATCGTACTATAATGTTATAAATGGTGAAGTATTTAAATATTTATCACTATCCAAGTTGTCCAGACTAAACATTTTATTGATTATGTCAATTTGATTGCGACTTTGACTTGAGTTGTTAAATGGATCATACTTTTTTAATTTAATGTATTAAAATAATTTTTCCTTTAATCATACATTATTTCGTGAAATCAGCCCTACCCTTGTTTTTTTCAATTCTGTAATCGTGTATTTTAAGAAAATTTATATATTGCATCCATCAGAAAATTTTAAAATAGATACATATTTATTATATATGCATTAAGAATATTTGAAAAGAAAATAATAATTCTCCTGTAATTATGAATCTATTTTATTTTCATCTTCTTATTTTTAAAGAGAAATAAATTGTATAAATATTGAGGCATTGTTTAAACCTTTTTTTTTTTTTTAAGTTGTACTACTTTTTCTTATCTTCTTAATGCAGAAATGTGTAACACCGTACATTTCATCCTACATGCATATTATTATATTTTACTAGATTTATGCATTGTGAATTCCCAGTTTAAGAAATCATGAGCTACCACTGAAATAGTTTCAAATTATTGCTCTTCATGTTTCTGAAAACTAATAATTATTCATGATTATACATTATTCATGATTATACATTATGTTTATTAGTATTATTTAGTATCTAGTGGTTGCAAATACATGTATTTATTTTTAATTGCTAAAGTTTATGCCTATGTATGTTTGAGAGGATCAGACAGAAAGCAAATCTGTCTGGTTTTCTTAACATCATAATCTCTCTCTGTATATATATACACATGTATATATACATATATATATATATATATATATAAGAGTAATCTCACTGATTCACTAATATAATACAGCCGTGGTGATTTTATGAGAGATAGTCACTAATTTTGGTGAGCACATTGGTTTTAGGACCCTGACCCCCACTAAGATGGGATTTTGTAAAATACCCCATCATTCCCCCTTGGGAGGGCAGAAGGTAAAAAAAACCTTTATAAGCATAACTCGGCTCCAAATTACTTCGCAGGGAAGACTACTGCAGATGGGAAGACTAGACTTCAGTACAAAAAAAAATCATTTTCTGCGATTTCGAAATTTTGAATTTTTAAGGGAGGGAGGGGTGAAACGATTTTTGGAGGCAAATTTAGCAAAATATGGACTTTCAAGTAGAACTGTACCAATAATAGCACAAAGATATAAAAAACTACCAAGTGTCTTGAGGATATTTCTAAAAATTCATTTTTAGTTTTTGGCATAGTGTTTTGCGATTTTCGATTTTATGGAGGAGTTATGAGGGGGCAAATTTGAGTGCCCCTTTTAGTGCTAAATACATCTGGAGGTATCCGGGGGTAATTGTGACTCAAAGGTAAAAACCCTGAAAATTACAGCCTCAAATTAGAAAAGCCCAAAATTTTAAATAATACTCAAGCTATTTAGACCAGAAACCCTCAATCCTTTTACATTTCATTCACATATCACCTAAATAACAAATGAATAACCAATGAAAGCAAAAAATAACTTTATAGGAAATATGAAAATACAGATGGGTTAGAGTAAAAACCCTGAAATCAGGGGTAAACCCTTAACACAAACACCCCTGAGGAGCTGACGTCACAAATTTTAGAATGTGGCTTATTTACGCGTATCCAACAAAAATCTCCTTTCCCCCTTGAGGGTGTGGGGTGTGGGGAACAATAAATACGTTTCCAAGCATAACTTTGCTTCAAATTATCTCAGTAAGATTATTTTTTATGTATGGGTTGGTTATGTGTTCCCAACACGCACTGTAAAGAGATTTTATGAAATTTTCCCCTCCCCCTGCCCCCTTTAAAGAAGGGGAAACAAAAACACGCTTTTAAGAGTAACTTTGCTCCAAAAACTCTGCTGCCCTATCGTCCTTGGAGGGGGGAGGCAAAATCATGTTTTCATGTGTAATTCTGCTCCGAACTATCTTAAAAGGCAATTTAAGAGTAACTCTGCTCCAAGTTATCTCAGAAAAGCAATTTTTTGATATGTTCATTATTTATGTGTACTCAACACACATACTACAAGGGATGTTTTGAAATTCCGTCTTACCCCCCCCCCCCCCCCCCCCGAAACCCCAAAAAACATTTTTTCATGTGTAACTCTGTTCCATATTATCTTTGATTGGCAATTTTTGATGTGTAGGCTGCTTATGCATACTCAACACACACTACAAAGGGATTTTGTGAAATTCCATCCTACTGCTCCTTTGGGGTGGGGGGCAAAAAAACATCCATGCATAACTCCGCACTAAGTTATCTTAGGATAGAGATTTTTTATGTGTGGGTTGGTTATATGTATCTAACTCATAGTATAAAGAGATTTTGTGAATTTCCTTCCCCTTCCTTATTTTAAGAGCGTGGGAAAGGGGGGGGGGTAAATGTTAAAATTGAAAATTTGTAACATTATTTAATTTAATTATTTTCACAACCTCTAAAAAATAGTTTGGCTCTTGCTTTATTTTCCCCCAATTAATCATTTAAATTACTCAAAATTCAGTAAAAAGGAAATTTTTTAAATTCACGAGAATGTTTTGTTTGTATACAAACCAGCATTTCTGGAAGGTAATTAAACCATTTCTCCAATTAGAAAACCAAAAAATTAAATAATAAATTTACTTAAAATTATTTCGATTTTTGTTCAAATAACCTAAAAATAATAATATTAATTTTTCTAGAGATCATATTTCACTAATTTAAATTGATGACGTCATTAGAAGGTTTTTAATTGAAATTGACTTGTTCATCGTGTCTTTGTGTCACGCTAGTAAACAAGGCACCTTCATTTTAAAGTAAATATAAGCTATTTCGTTTGTCGCTCTGCAGCTCAGCTGGTAAGAGTGTCACGTTAGTAGCGCGGTGGTCATGAGTTCGGTCCGCGGAAGGTCCAGCATGTTAATTTTTGCAGATAACTAGTAGGAAAGGTGTAGTTGATACAAAAAAACTTTTAATTGCTTACACTAAGAATTTTTTGAGGAGTTTTTTTAAGAAGCATTATTTTATTTTTTTTAATTTAGATATTGGAAAACACAAAACATTTTAGGTATTAAAAAAGCACAAAATAAAATGTTTTAAGTAATAAATACATAAAAAAATATTTTTAGAAGCTTTATATATATGTATATATTACTATTATATGAAACTGGATTTGTCGTTGGCTTTTTGTCACGTTAAAAAACCAAGACGCTTCCATTTTATATATATATATATATATATATATATATGTCTTAAAAAATAATTTTTAAAAAAAGGAACTCATTGTATCTGTTAATGGATCAGCTGGTTACAGCATCATGTTGATAACACGAGAGTCATTTGGTCGATTCTCGCCAGGCCGAGGTGTTATTTTTTTGCAAATAATTAATAGAAAAATTGTCAATTGATAAAAGAAAATATTTCGTTGTGTACACAGTATTCTAATAATTTTTCAAGAGATTTCTAAATGGCTTTTTATCTAGTTACAAAAAGCAGAAAGTGAAAATGTAAGTAAAGATAAATAAATGAATAAATTTTTTAGAAGCTTTTTATTGAAATTGGAATTTCTCATTGTGTCTTCGTGACATGCTAAAAACAAGGTACCACCCCTTTAAAGTAAATATAAGCAACGCATTGCATTCCTCGTTAGCTCTGTTGGTTAGAGTTAGAGCATCATGTTGGTAAAGGTTGGTTATAAGTTCGATCCTCGAAAGGTCGATATGATAATTTTTGGAGATATTTAATAGTAAAGGTGTTAATTAGTAGTGGCGGTTCGTTGCAGGGGCTGCAGAACTGCAGCCCTCCTCAGAAATATTCAAAGAAATTATTTTATCAACTTACAAAATATTTTGAAAATAAATATTATATTATATAGTATTATGCATATAGAAGAGCAGATTATTTCCTTATCATGAAAAATTATCAAAAAGTTGAGAAAATTTAACCAGTTTCAAGCGGAATAAGTTCGTAATGGGGCTGCTCATTCATGCAGCTCCTAAAAAAAGGACTTATTTAGGGAAAGGACAGTTAAAACCGCTCCTACTCGTTTTCCCTATCAGTTTCGACCATATGAAACTAAGCACAGTGGAGCTGCATCTGATGCAGCTCCGATCTGATTAGGGATTTCGGTAATGCTGGAAAAGAACGATTTCCCTTTGTAGTCTACGGTTTTTCTCCACAGGTTTTAATGCGGTAATCGCTTTGTTTGAATATTATTTAAGTATGAGAGATAGAAAATTTAGCATGAAGGATATTCATGATTAAATGAGAAAATAGAAGTAATTTTTATTTATGTTTTCAAACATGTTTTTGTTTTATATTACACGGAAATTTCACATGGTTTTCCGGTTCCTTGCTTTCCTAATGGCAGAATCATCGAATAGGCAGAATCTCAATTTTATACAAATTTTGCCTTCCATTAAATATAGTATTTAAAATTTATCAAGTGATTGATTGCTTTCTTGATGAGGTTATTAATTATTATTATTATTATTTCACTTTTATTGTAGGGACTAACGTTTTAGTTCCCCATCTTACTATAGGTATGGGGAACTTAGGTAATCGTGAAAATTTTCGACCTCGGTTTTTTTACTTTTTTACACGTTTTCAGGTGTGAGGAATCCGAAAATGACAAAATTTGTATGGTGTCTGTCTGTAAGGTGTCTGTTAGTGTCTTAATCCATTAGTTTGTTAGTCTGTTTACACGATATCTCACGAACAAATGATCGCAGAGAGGTTAGATCAGTTTTAAAATATTACTTTCGATACTGGCAAAAACCGTATTCATTTGCAACATTCAAAGTAAATAACTTCAAAGGTTATTAGAAATTTACGTTTTTCTTAACATGGGAGAATAGGACAAAAATTCATTTAAACGTGCATTAAATAGAAACTTTTTACTGTAAAAATATCAGACCAGTTTTAAAATATCAGTTTTGATGCCGGAATGAGCATCAGTAACTATAAATATGCTACTTTGAAATTTTCACTATTGGAAATTTACGAATTTCTTAACATGGCAGTATAGGGCAAAATTTCACATAAATGTCAATTTTGAGAGATATTTTCATCATAAAGATGTCAGACTACTTTTGAAATATTATTTAGGACACTGGCAGAATATTAATGACTATGAATTTTCCAATATAAAAATTTCGTAAGTTATTTGGAATTTACGATTTACTTAACATGTCAGAATAAGGCAAAATTGAGCATAAACTTCCATTTTGAGGATCCTAAATACATTAGACAACTTCAAAATTACATTTATGATATTTGTTTTAACATGATTGAATATAAATATTCTAATAGGAAAATTTTGGAAATTATTCGTAATTTACGATTTTATCAACATAGTAAAATTGTAAATTTTTCATATAAATATGAATTTTTAGGATTATTGAATTGGAAATAGTAGCATGAAAACTAAACAACGGAATTGACCCTGATAAGATAATTAATGGATTAGAATAAGATAAATATATCGAAGTGAATGGTGGATGCTATTGAGGTCTTTTTAAATATATCTGAGAGAAATAATTTTAACATTTGTAGATTTTTTTTTGTGTGTGTGTGTTCGGCAATACAGAAGACATCGGTTACATTACTGACTATATATGACAAATTTTGGAAATTAATTTTAATTGTAATAACAGGTTTCATATCTAAATAAAGTTATAGTATACTGTGTGTGTAGCATGTGTATAAAGTTCGCATTTAAAATATAACCCAAAATGTTTGTAATGTTGACAATTATTTCGTAAAGTATGTGGTTGCATGATTTTACATCAGTATTAATTCTTTCAACTAATATTTCAAAGGTTGGTTCTAAATAAATTAATGCAATGCATCATTATAATTGCACTAGTGTTGTAGGCATTGTATTACTATAAAATATAAGATACAAATTTTAAAAATAAATAATTAATTATAATTCGACATAAATACGGCATGTAATGCTTCTTTATGCTAAAAAAAGTGACAATAAATATTTTAGTTTGTGACAATAGTTGCTATACAAAATTATCTATTACAGACCTAGGAGTGGCTAGCTATTCTAGCTATTTGTCTCTTTTTTTTTCACATTTGTCTCTCTTAATCTCTTTTTTGTTCAATTAGTTTCTTTTCTAGCTCTTTTTCATGCTTTTTCCAATGATATTTTTTTTTTTACCCATTTTCCTCAAAGATTCAGATCAATGTAATAGATTTTAACTCTTAAAGAGGTATGTCAGAAGTATTATATAGAATGTAAAATACAACTTAACAAAAAAAAAAAAAAAAAATGAAAATTAGATTCAAGGAAAAACGTTGCACGATCAGGGCAAATCAAATATGTTTTTTAATGTAAACTCAAAATTGTATTCTTTTACTTGTGTCACTTTTCTTGTCATGGTGCAGTAAGTTTATTTCTTCACCACATGCAAAGGGCAATGAAGTAATCATGAAATTTAAGTTTGTTTTCTTCATTCAGGTAAATCAATTTAACAGCTTAAAAAGAAATGCTAAGCTTAAAACATATTTTATGTTACTAAATTATTAAAATACTTTTTTTTTTTTTTTTTTGTAAATACAAATTTGCTTATTTTACGAGTTTTTGTTACCTATTAAAGTAGCAAACTTGGGCAAGCATTTTTAGGTCATATTTAAATTTTATTTTCTGCAGGTTGGTATAGAAAATTTTGCTATTGGGCATATCATGTAGTACATGTAATGTAACAGTTATTCTGTCTTAAGTTTTTCAATTTTATATTGCTGGCTGGTAAGATTTTTGTCGAATTCCCCACCTCGTTATGTATGTACCAGTATCTTATGTGTTATCAAAAATTATTTTACATATAAGTAACATACATGCTATTCTTATTTCAGTATTCAGGAATTAGAATTTAGCAGCATCTGTGATGCATTTTAATTTAGAACTTCCATAGAACAATTCTGTAAACGTTTGGATTCTATAAAATTTAACAAATACTTGTAATTCTGGTATTACTATAAATTTTGTTACAAAGATAATTTTTCTTACATACCATGCAAGCTAACATTAAGTTTTGTAAACAATACATTGTATACATTTTTTTTTTTCTTTTTCATGTAAAATATTTAAAAATATATATATATATATCTGTGGCAGACTTACAACTGTAGAAGCCAGGGATGAAATTCTCACTGGTGGCCTCGTTTTCCCACCCTTATTTAGGATTTGCAGAACTACAAACAAGTTTTCTTTTGGTTTTGGAGTTATCGCTCTATGGTCACATTTTGCACTTTAAAGCTCCTTAGACAGGAACCTACAACCAGTGGCGGATCCAGAACTTAACTTTTGGGGGGGGGGGGCTAAGACTTTTCAAAATGTTATTCTAGACCAATAAAAAATTTACAATTGCAATATTCAATTGTAATTGTCAGTGTTTTTTTTTTTTGGGGGGGGGGGCTTCAGCCCCCTAGTTCCCCCCTTAAATCCGCCACTGCCTACAACTTAAAATGGAATTGCAGGGAAAAAATAATGGCACAACAGCTTCACTAGATATATATATATACTTTAAAGATTAAGTTTCTTCGGAGACCCCCTTCATGATCAGGGTGCCCACTCCCTCCACCTTCCCCATGGTATGCTACTGCAGTATATACATTAATTTTACATCTTTGTTTGTAATATTTATTTATTAGGAAAAAACTTGTCTCTTTTCAATCTCTTTTTTAAGTATTTTAGTCTCTTTTCTCTCTTTTTCAAGAGTGTTTTACTACTCCTAGGCCTGCTATTATAAATATCGACCTTCTAAAGATTTTAATTTTTTTAAATTATCAATATTTCAGTCTATTTTATTCATTTATTTATTAAGAAAAGATAATTTTAAAATACCTATCTTAAATACAATTTAATCCAATACCGGGGTACAATTTTTTATTTTGTCTTTTCCTTCTTACGTATTCCTTAACACTTAAATTTTGTAATAGATTATTTCTTATGCAAAATTCAAGATGGTCTACAGCAAATTGCGATGATGCTATATTTCCTATCTAAAAGAAATAAGGTGGAGATCCTGAAATTTATATCTGTCTAATATTTCAAACATATTTATTTATAAAAAACATTACATATCATTTAATAAACATTACTGTAAAATTCACACACCGAAAAAAATTCCTCGAGGATAAAATGCTGAAGAAAAAATAAAATGATCCTTGCTCCATAATTCTCACATGAATAGCATATTAACCCCTTAACTGCCTCAGGCGTATATATACTTTTTTCCGAAGTACGATCATTTTTACTGTACTGTTACCAGAGAAACTATTGACACGATTTGTCAGTGAAAAAAAATAAACTTGAAAGTGACCTTTACAGTGTTTTTGAAAGATGTACTCTTTTGGGAGTTGAAAAAGAACAGTGGCACTTTGAAGTGGCACTTGTAAATTTTCCTCGGCAGGTAAGGGGTTAAGTACAAAAATATAGAATATATTATTTCTGTTGTATGTATATTTTTTCCTTCTTTCTTTTCTTAGGATTTTGGTTTATCATTCCAAATATTGGAATAAAATTTTCAAATTGTTTCATTTTATACAAGTTCCCAATTTACTTTTTTGGTGATAGTTCATACGCTTTACTTGCAGAGGAGAACTTTGAAAATATTTTCTTTGAAATAGCCATTTTTCTAAAACAATTTTGAACTTAGCAGATTTTTTTCGTTGTGTACATTTATTTGCATTGCCTTCTTTGTTTTTTAGATGATTTATTTGTTAATCTTTGTTTCAAATACTTTGCATAGTAAAACTGTGGGAAATACATTTCTTTTCTTTTTACTTTCCGAACATATATTGTGTAAAAAAAACTTTGTTATAATAAAAAAAATCGACTGTGAAATTTTGGTATATCTCTACGTTTTGAGGTCTCCTGAGTCCAATTTTGCAATTTTTACAGTGTTATATATGTGGTATGAGTATGATGTGAGTGAGCATGATAACATCTAAAAGTTTGGTTCAATTGAGCTGAAAGGTGGTAGGTATGTTAAAGGTCACCATCACACGAACTGTATAGAATTTGATGAATATGGGACTTACACAAGGCCCTTTTACAAGGGCACACACACAAAAAAAAATTCCTTATTATTTTGACTAATGGAGTTAAATTTTTGAGGTGCGATAGCGTCTAAATGTTTTATCCGATTGAGCTAAAAGGGGTAGGTTGGTAATTGTTGCACAGTTTGTATAGTTTTGATGAGTACATGACTTATAATCATTTTACAAAGGCACAAAAATAAATTCTTTATCATTATGGACTATAGATTCAAATTATTTGCAGTTATTATCGCAAGAACTGTACAGATATACGTATGTAATCAAACTATTTATTATTATTTTTATATAAATCATTTTGTCATCAACGTTAATTAATTTGAGAAATTTGGAGTGGAAGAATGATTTTTATACCAACTATGCGAAAAATACTAGAGCCGGGAATCGAACCCGGGCCTTCCGCTTAACGTGCGGATGCTCTACCACTGAGCTACCCTGGGTGATAACCAGCTAGGCATTTCTCACATAATATTCATTGGCAAAGTCACCGAGTCTGCAAATGCAGCTATATAAAGTGACATAATTAATCGTGGCACAACTCCAATAGACCACGAAATGCTAATTTAGTAAGTCTTTATTCATCAACCTTAATTAATTTTAAAAAATTTGGAGTGAAAGGATGATTTTTATACCAACTATGTAAAAAATAGATAATTAATATTAATAAATAACAGATGAGATAAGTGGAGATAATTTGAAATATTGGAAGATTATTAACTTGCCAAATATTAGATTAATTTTTATTTAAATAGAATTAATAAACTTTTGTAGCATATATTTGTGATAATATTTTTCTGTATAAATGTAAAATAAAAAGGTTGTACACTGTTTAAAAATATGTTGTTATTGCATTGAAAATTTTTATTTTATATAGGTTCCTAGTCTTCAAGAAATTCAGTCACGATTAGCATATGTGAGTTGTGTCAAACAGCTGGACCAAATCAAGCGCAGTGATTATTGTACATATATTAGACCACCTATAGATAAATATAAAACTCTACAATTTGGAAGCTTTGATGAAATAATGGTTTGTATGTTTCTTTTCAAAAATTTCATAATTAAATTTGCATATATTTTTAAATATTTCAATGAATAGTGTTAATGTCAATATCTACAATTCTTATTCATAACAATGATTTTTGTTTTCTTTCTTTTGTATTATTTATGAAGTAGCAATTTACGTTCTCTCAGTGTTATTTGGGAAATTATCCCTTCCATAAATTTACATTACCGTATAGGTGAATAAAATTAAAAATATATATCTTGTACTTAATTTAAAATCTAAAAAACAAAATCTGCAATTTTTTATTTTGGATCTGTGTGTGCCTGTTTATATTTTCTTAAAGAATTTCAGCCTCATTAAAGAATACCACCAAACCCATTTAACCGCCACATGTATGTGTGAACAAATCTTCTGAAAAGGAACTAAAATGTAAAGTATCCATTATATCACCAACTTGATGTAGTGCCTAGCTACATTTTACAAATATTATAACTTTTTATTAAAATTTTCATTTTTTTTTTTTTTTTTCAGTCAAGCACTATGCTTAATGCTGCTCTTTTGATGCATTCCAACTCATTGTATCATAGTGTCGCATTGTGACATGAAATCCTCCTTGTATTTATTTAACTAATGTTAAAAATATATATATATATATATATATCATAATTTTATCATTATGAGAAATGTAATTTAATTAATATTTCATCTTTTCTAAATTATTTTAATTCTTTGTTTCTTCTAAAATACGTTTTAATCTAAGAGTGTTCAAATTCTTTAATAATTCATCTAATTCACGTGTTGTTAAGTTTTTTCTTAATCTGATCACATCTGCAAATATTTTATGTATAGCATAAAGATGTTATTTCCCGTAATTACCATTGTTATTAGACATTAATCATAAATACTTTTAAAGTGCATTACCAGAAATATCATTTCAGACACATTATTGACCATATCAGTAAAAATGATTTGTCTGCTCTCTCCCTAAAAGATGTGATTCGGATGATGAAAAGAGCATGGGATGAAGTTTCTACGGAGACTATAGTTAACTGCTGGAGCCATACTGGCTTAAAAAATAGGGAAAAATTTATTGATAAACTAAACAGTGCGGAAATTACCGCAAAACCCCGACTATAAGCCCCCCCCCCCCCCCCTTAAAAATAATTCTGAAAAATCTGTGCAGTATTTCTCCTGCTAAAGTTGGTGAAAAAATTTTTTACACACAGATAATTTCTAAAAATGGTCAAATCATTCTCTAGACTTCTCAAAACGTGTAAATCCATCGAAAACCGGAAGTTGAAAATTTTTGTAAGTTCTTTCTTGCAATGAATAGCTACAGAAGAATGTAAAATCGCAAAAATCAGCAACTGACCAGAGAAAAATTATGTCAGTTTACTAAAATTAAATTTTTTCCTTGAAATCATTATTTTTATCACAGTAATATATTTTTTACTAAAATAAGACTTTTAAAAAAATCAGACAGACTTCTGCAGTGTAGCTACAGAAATTCAGAAAAAAAGTTCCCTGATTTTTCCATGGTTATGACTAATTTTGACAAATTTCTATGGTTTCCGTTACCTATTATATACATTCCATAATTTCATGTATATCACACTCTTGGGTAACACACTTGCTGAATGTGTACTGATATGCAAAAATAACTCAATCTTTTTATTTTCCTCTCTGTCACTTACAAAAAGGAACATAAAATTCAAAATTTTGGAGAAATTAACAAAATTATAAAAATTTGACTCATTATTGCACGACATATTATCATCAAGAGAAAAAAAAATATTCCTCATGTTATACTATTTTTTTTAACTTGGTGAGATTTAACTAGAAAGCAGCCAATATTGTGTAATCATGGTCGAGAAAACAACTGTTTGACGATCTCTCAGTCATGCTTGCTGGGCAAAAACGAACATTTCCATAATTTTTGAGTGTTTTTACAAAATTCCCTGATATTTCCAGATTGATAAAGTATCCGGATTTTTCCAGTACTTCCCTGATTCTCGCCACCCTGTTCTGGTAAAGATACAGTGCTTTAATACTAATCATTATAAAATTATTCATTATTTTTATTTTACAGTTCAAAATTTATACATTCCAAAATAATACAATAAATGTAATGCATTTTGTTTTACCGCTAATTACATTATAGAATTTCATGTTGAGTCGTGTCTTGCCATGTGACACTTTGTGAGTGACCTTTAGAACATTTAAAACACAAAATTTCATCCTGTTTATTTATTTATTAACTAATTGATAAATTCAGACTTTTATTATTACTTTTTAATGCATTAAAATATTTATATTCACACTTACATGCGAACAAATTGCAAAATGGCAATCTACAGAAAAGAGCTTCACTCATGATAATAAATTTCTATAATGTCTTGAATCTCCTGATCAATATAATTCTTAATTAAAAGTTTCTAAAATACAATTTCTTAAAAAATTCACGAGTTTTTTTTTTTTTTTTTTTTTTTTTAATTGAAATTTAAAATTTTTACTTATTTTAGATTAAATTACATCAAACATTACAAATTTCAAAAAGACTTAAATAACTAGCTCAGTATAGGGAAATAAAATGAATAGAAAGACTAACAATTTGGTGCCACTTGAAAGAAAGAAAAAAAAAAAGTATCAAATCTCACCTATTCAAAATTATTTTTAAATAACCATAGTCCAGTCAATAAATACATTGTACCTTGCAAAAGGTGGGGGTGGAAGATTTTGTTTTTTTAATTTGTACATATTAGTACTAATATGCAAAAAACGAGTTATCCAACATGGAGAACCCCGGGAGAATTTTTGTCGGCTGAAAAACCTCGAAAATTTACTAGTTTTTTAGCTTTTTTCGAAATATCTCAGAAATGGCTGAATTTAGCGATATTTTTCTATTGTAATGTTTAAAGAGGATTAAATTTCATACAATTCCCTTCATTACACTTTTTTTGTAGTACTAATAGCAAGTGCGTAACAGCTTCTTGAAAATAAACAGTTTTCTCAACTTCGTAAAAAAAGCGCATTACTCCTTATAAATAATGTATAGAAATTATTAGAATTAGCAGAAAGCTTAACAACTTTTAATCGCATAACTCTGATATCTGTCGTCCTTCGGAATTTTGGATTTGGTGATCAAAAACGTAATACAGAAATATACACGCCAGACGTATTTTTTTACAATATATATTGTAAGAAATACTGTTTTATATTCTTGATTGTTCTCTTAACATATACCTTGTTAAAACAATCATGATTTATGAAAGGAATTAAATATGTTCGCCAGATAAATTGGCGATCATTTCTTTTTTTTTTTTTTTTTTCACTTAGGACGACAGATAACAAATATGCTCTCTTTTAATTTTTCCCTTCCCCTTTTTACTAACCCCCCCCCCCCCCCCCCCCCCCCCCCCCGCGGCCACGCACTGGCAATTCTGGCCTAACAACAGTAGTCATCATCAGACTCCAATATCTGCCGCTGTATAGTATTCTATCACTGCAACACATAATACACACGCAAACACATACAAAGAAAAATAAATAAAATAAAATATATTTGTATATAAATGTAAATGAATAAATATTAGAGTGCTAATAAGCAAAAACTCAATGAATTGATACATAAATATTTTAATTCTACTATTTATTAAATTATAAAACGTTAATGTTATTTAGATATGATACATAACGTTGTAATAAACATTAATTACTGCTATATTAATATTGATGATAATAACAATATACAATCTTAATTTTAAATGAACTTTATAAATAGGCAAACTTGTTTGAAGAACAATAGCAAATATTACAAAAGTAAATTATAGAAATTTAACTTTATATATAAATAGGGAGATTCATTTAGCCTTGAAACAAATAAAGATATTAATATATAATATATACATTAATGTATAATATACATGTTCATTTTCTTCGTGGTTGTTTTAAAAGCCCGGGTTCTTAAATTTCAATAGTCCTCAGAGGTAGAAGGAAGGTGTGTCGTCCTCAAATTGTTCCTCTCCGTCTTGCAGTAATTATATAAGCTCTTAGAATAGCTTATCATCTTCTTCAGCCTCATCCAATGATGAAATTAGTACGACATTTTCTTAGTGAGGATCAGAGTCCTTGTTACTATACCAGTTTCACTGAGTATTTTATAGCCAACATTTTGGAAGCAAACTGTTTTCTTTTGGCAGTTTCGGCTATTAAAACATCTTCACCATATTTTTTGCAAAGGCGTGATGTAACCGTTCTGATACAGGGACGAAAATCACCCTCTATTTTATTCATCAAATACTTTGAGACTGGCACTCCTCCAAGTCGTTTTCAGGGTAGGAGTAAATTGATTCCATTGCCTCAGCAGTGTTACTTTCAGGGTAGTATCCTCGTTTTATCTCACTTTCAGGCCTCCAATGCAGTTTTTGATGACAAAACCTGTGATACCCAGCATTTATAGCAACTAAACCTTTTACATTTCCGATGCATTCAAGTACTTTTTTTCTTCTCTCATCCCCACGATTTTCGGTACCATTTACAATTGTTTCTTTCACACCCAGTTTCATAGCATGGTGGATAAAATTTCTTTCATGCTCATGAAGTCTTTCCTGTTTTTTAAAGAAATCATCAAGTATCCCCTCTCCACACAAGAAACACTGATCTTTAAAACTGAAACCTTCAGTTCTTGATGGAAGATATGGAGCTGCACAGTTTGGACCAGCTTCATCACCAGTTGTATGGCGCCGTACATATGCTGCAATCATTCGCTCATTGATGTATCGTTCATGACAGGCATTGTGAATTCTTACTTGTTTTAGGTTCTTCAAAAAACACTAATGTTCTCAATTTTAATGTTTTGCATTGAACTTTTACAAATTTTTTGCATACCTTTCTCCTTCAGAATCTTTACTTCACCTTTATTCAAACTGATTTCGAAAATAAAATAAATACTCTGGTTATTGTAATAGAAAATGCTCATGGGTTAAAACAGTACATTTGCACGTTCGAACTGAACTGAATAACATAGATAGATGTTCAACCTAGGCAGCATACTACAGGATGAGAAGAGGTGGGAGGAAAGGGAGAGATTTAATTGAAAGGGGGTGCAGGCAGTTTTTTTTTTTTTTAATACCTTCTTTGCTACAAAGCAGATGTCATTTCCTAAGGTCAGACAGCTGAATATGTCCCTTCCTTTCTTTCCGTTTTCTAATAAACGTTCATGCACCGACCCATTTCTTTGCGTTGTATTTCATTAGCTTGAGAAAATATGCCGACTTTCAAGAGGCTGTAACACGCTTGCTATTAGTACTACAAAAAAGTTGTAATGAAGAAAATTGTAGGAAATTTAATCTTCTTTAAACTTTATAATAGAAAAATATCGCTAAATTTAGCCATTTCTGAGATATTTTTAAAAAAGCAAAAAAAGTAATAAATTTTCGAGGTTTTTCAGCCGACAAAAATTCTCCCGGGGTCGATCATGTTGGATAACTCGTTTTTTTCATATCGACACTAATATGTACAAATTAAAAAAGAAAAATCTTCTACCCCACCTTTTGCTAGGTAATCCCTTTTTTACATACCTATTGACTGGACTATAAACACTATTAAGAAATTGACTTTGAAATAAATTAAAATTAGATATTTAAATATTAAAATAATCGTATCTAAGATGACGCTATTGTTTGAATTAATTTATTTTTGACAATAGGACAATGTCATATTCTGTACTGAAATTAATAAATTTAATAAAAAAATATTATTAATTACATAAAATATTAACGAAGAATCGTTAGTTAACTTATCTAGTAAACACAAACTGAAGTCTTTTATTTTCAAATTATAGTAACTCTAATAAAAATGGAAAAGAAAAATGCTGATATTGGTAAAATAAATCTCAAGAAGACAAACTAATTTTGAATGAATGAATAGATCTCCTTTGAACTAGCCAAACTTAATGGGAATGATTGTATCAGAATTTGTTTTCATTTCACTACTGCACATGCGTAACATAAAACTCTAATCATTTCCACCAGTCTTAAACCGATATTTTCTTTCACCGAATAATGAATTTAACATTCTGTCAGTATGTTTAGCAACCCTAAATCGAAACGGCACTTTAAATAAACATTATTCTCTTAATTCTCATATGCTGCTTTAAACCACAGTCAAGCGCTTTCATGATTTAGCTTCGTACGATTGTGTATGCTTTAGACTAAACTGGTATTGCCATTGAATGAATAGATATCTGGCATTATTCCAGCATTATTAAATCAGTTTAGCGTATAATCAGATGTTTGCATTTTTTTCATATTTCTGCATTGATATTTCCTAGAAGATAAAATATTTAAATCGGATAAACAATATTAGCATTAAATCAATATTTTGTTTTACATTGATATAAAGTCCAATTTTAATGTTATAATTGAGAGATTTTAATTGTGATATTAACTGTATTATTTTATTGTGAATGTGAATTATTTATATATATACATTTTTTTTTTTTTTTTTTTTTCTCCAGGAAGTTGGATATAATCATGGAAAAACTTTATTTCCTTCTATGAAAATGGGTCATAAATCTCTGCACAATTTATTGCACAATGAAATGAATAAACATTATCATCAAGTAATTATATATTTCTCATATGTTTTTGTCAAGCTAATAATTTGGTTAAAAAAATTTTTTTCATTGTATTAAGAATTTCAAATTATGAAGTCAACTCTCTCTTCTCATATTTAATGTCTTTAACGTACTAATAATGAAAGTGAAGATTTGTATATGGTATTTTTAATGCATTTCTTTTTAAATATGATAAGAATTTTCATTTCAGGTAAATATACAATCTCTACTTATAATTTATTTAAAGCAAATTATCAATTTTTCATTTACACCTTCATACTTTTTTCTTTCTTCATTTTTCTTTTTTATTTTTTTATTAGCATTTTAAGAGGATATTTCCTTTAACAATGATATCAATTACTGGAAGGTTTATATGTTTCGTAATTTAAACTCTTGATATATACATGTTACCCACTTCTTATAAAATGTAATTTTTCTCCCTAAATAGTCAAGATTTTATTTTTTTAATCCTCGGACTGCTTTTGAAATAGTCAGTTTTACAAAATTGATTTCCCTGTACAGTTTTTATAATGTACAAAAATAATAGTTATTTCATCTTCGAGAGTTAATATATATATTTGCATTTGTGGATAAAACTACTACTTATATAGAGTTATATATGATTTCCATACTTAAGAAATAGGCTAAAAATCCATAATTATGTAATTTTGAATTATAAATTTATTACAGAATAAATTGCCATAATAAACTGTTTATTTTAACTTGTTAAAAAAAAAAAAAAATAGTTTGCTGTCTGTCATCATCACAAAACATTCTTCTATATCATTTTACTTAATAGTGTCACTTATTGGCTAATGTGCATAAAAATTTAATCAACTTAGCTTCTTGCAATTAACATTTTTATATATACATTTTTTTTTTTTTTTTTTTGCAAGTTCCACCAATAGCTGAGATATAGCCATTTCAAAAATCGCGGAAAATTAATAATACAGTATGGAACCGATTTTCCGGAATTATATTTTGAAACAACTAACTTCCAATGCATTAAAAAAAACAAAATACAGAAACTTTTTTTTTTTTTAATAAATAATGGTTTAGCATTGTAATCTCAAACAATTTAAAAGTTAAAGAAATATTTAATAAAATAATAATTCCATTTAATTTTGCAGGATAATCCTGTGGAATTTTTGTTGTTTCATATTTTAAGAATATCTCCTTGAAAAATGGGAGTTTTTCGAATTCTGTTTCTTGATATTCTTTCTCTTGCACATGTTACCTTTTACCTTAAACTCACCTTAGTCAGATTTTTAAAATAACATATATATATTTATTACTTTAGGTAAACTTAGAATTTAATTTTCAATCTTAAAAAATATATTTATTTATTTATTTATTTTTTATTATTAATTACTCACTAAGGTAAGAAAAGAGACATGTTTAGAAAATGAAATTCAAAAAGAATGATTGAAAACCTTGGTGCAAGAAGAGGATAGCCCTTCCTTTTTTTTGGTCTTTTGTTTTACATTGAATTTTATGAAGAAAAATATTATCTTTCGTTCTGTACAAGAACAGGACATGACCAACCAATATTCCATTAGATATTTAAAAGAAAGGAGCTGTAACAGACTGCATTTTGGGGGAAGAATGATACAGCTCTCGGAACTTTTTTTGTGACCCCAACAAAAATTAACATTACTTAGGGAGGGAGAAACAGTAAGTTTGACTGATATGCATCTTTAAGAACGCCCATATTTATAGCTCTCCCTCTCTGCCTGAACAATTCCTTGCAACCACTGAAAATTTTTATTGTGTCCAACTCCCACTCAGGGGGCCCTCGGCACACACAACTCAATATGTTGCTTACTTAACATTTAAAAATCTTTTTATAAACCATGTTTTTAAATTTTCTGTTGAATCATAGCTATAGAGCTAACTACATTAGCACTTTATCAATGCGTATTGTTACGAAATTGTAAATAATTGTATTTATTTTTGTATAAATTCTTTCAAAGAGGCTTAGGAAGTTGATAAAATGTCAATTTTCTGCATTTCCAGTTATTTTTCGCGTTAAAATAGCTTAATTTTCCCTTTAAAACGCAATAAAAAGCTCCAATAGGCAGGTAATGCATTTGGCGACTTTTTGCCCTTGCCGACTTTTGGCAAGAAAATCCTTATTATCGATATTCCAAAGATGGGCGTTCTCATGTGATTGGTTTAAAGAGTTACGGGAATATATAAAAAAAAGTTGGTTTAAAAAATAAAATATTAATCCTTTCAGAACAACACATATTTGCATCATGAACTACATTAGCACTTTATCAATGTGTAGAAAATCTTTAAATTGATAATGACGTCAATTTTTGCCAGTTGCATAATTTAACTTTTTACAATTTTTTAATGCTCACGTTTAATTAAATGTATTTATTTTTATGTCAAAAGAAAATGAACTCGTAATTTTTTTTTGGCAACAATTAAATTATAGCTTATATTTTAATGACTATTTTTATTGCTATTAGGAGCTTATTATTTTCATATTTTAATTAATTAAAAGAAAACTATTCGAAAATCTGACTTCAAAGTATTGTGTTGTCACCGGGTTCTGAGCTACTGTGAAAGTTTCAAATGTCTAGATAGTAGGGAAGTTAGTTAAAAATAGATTGCAAGATTTGTACCGGACAAACAAACAAGAATAGAAGTTAATAAAAACATGGTAAAATAAATAAACTAAAACTTCTTTTTTTTTTAATATATATATTAATTTTATAAAATGCTTATTCACACTCACTTTTCACATGCATTTATACACTGCTTCTAAACCTTGACATAATTTTCTACAGATTTTGGAAAACATAAAATATCTCAAAAACAAAACCAAAAATCAGGCTTTGTACACGATTAGATTTCGTAAAGATGTGTCTACTAAAATCTGTATACAAATTTTAGTGATCGAGGTCATCTCTTTCTATACAAAAATGTGATGATAAACATACACACAGATAATTTTATTATTGTAGAGATGTAGGAGAAAGATAAAGGTTAAAAGTAATTTTAAATTATAAACATATAAATATTTAAGCCTTGATATTCTGTTTTATTTTGTATCTTTTATTTTAGTGATATACTGTTTTATAATTGACTGTTCTTTCCAGTTAGATCTACAGACTATTTAAAACCCTTTTTTACCTGAAATGCTCTTTCCTCTCAGTTCAAAGAATTTATTAAGACTGTTTTACACTATATATATTTATATATTTATTTATTTTGCAGAAAGGCACATTACAAAATGCTTCATTTACAGATCTTGCAGAAATGGTGTGTAAAATAAAAAGGCCAGCTTCTTACAAAGTTTTTGATGGTAATTACTTATTTCTGTGATTCCAAAAATAATTTTTTTTAAACATTTTCAAAATGTAGAAGCCAATATTTAGAAAGAATAAAACATAGTCTTTAGAGTGTGTTATGTTTTATTATTTTCAGGGCCACCACTTGGTGATTTTGTATATTTCTTTCGAAACACCTGCAATAAACTAGCAAATTATATTACACATTTAGCTAAATTCGTAGCAACCCTTAAAAAATAATTAAAATGATTTAATAATAATAAAATAATTTTAATCATATGAGGAAAATAAATATAAAAAAAAATTAATGGATAATAATAATGATATTGACAAATGGTTCATGAATTGCCTAGGCTAAGAAAAATATCAAAAGATTTGTTCTCACACAGCCCTATCTATGCATCTTGCCAGATGTATGAGTTGTCAAATGTGCTAAATACCATGGGTGTCCTCAAGCAGAAAGTATGATAATAAGGATAATAAATTTATAGTTAAAAAATAAATTAGTTCAGTATGTACTGTATATATTAGTTTCTGATGGCAATCAGCAATATTAAAAGTTTAAATGTATTATTAATTCATTTGTTAGACTATGTTATTATTTGCAGAACAAATGAATATTTCCAACTTTCAAAGAAGTGAATATTACCAGTCATATGATGACTATTGGGCCAATTTGGTAGTCAAGAATTGACATATCTTAAGAACCCAGGTTCAATTAATGGCCTGGTCAGTTTATGCCCTTATTAAAATTATTTACCTTTCATCTAAAACATGTCAGATACATTTAGTGGAAGTTATAAATATTGTTTCTTTCTTTAATAATTTTGTATGCTACTTCCAGAATACTTTAATTATTTCAACATAAAATTCTGTTTATTTTAGATGGAGATGATTTGTATGATAGAGATGTTGGTGGCTATACATCTGAACCAGACCCAAGTTTATTAGGAGATACTGATAAAGTATGTTGTTTTCTTTATTAAATATAAAATAAAACAATGTGATTTTTTTAGATGAAATACTAAATATAATACTAATACGTTTAATGAACTTTCAAATGTTTTGTTGTTTTACTTTGTATTATCATTAAACTTTTGCTACTGAATTTAAGTTAGTTGAAAATGTATTACTTAATATGATAGTTATACTAATCTGTGAAACAGTGTTGGTGCGTAGTTATTAAACGTGCACATCTTGCTCATTTAGAATCAAAAGGCGTTTAGTGTCTGTGCATAGCCTCCTAAACTAGATGCCTGTCGCGTAGCTCGGAAACTTGACAACAGTTGAAGCAGTAGGCAGCACCATCTTGTACAGATTGCGTGACTTTTTTATTCAACAGCCACCAAACATTTTTAAAAGTGGGATATGATGTACATAAAAGGTGAATAGAATCGAAGAAACATCGATTATATATATGATATATCACTTCTTAAAATTATTGGTAACAGTTGAATAAAAAAGTCGCGCAATCTGTACCAGGTGGCGCTGTCTATCGCTTCAACTGTTACCAAGTTTCCGAGCAACTCAACAGTCATCTAGTTTAGGAGGCTATGGTCTGTGTCTATTGTGATAGCAATAACAAAAATTATTGGATTAACTTGAAAATTGGTGCAAATATTAATGAGCTATATGGAATTAGCAGTAAGGTTTTTTGTGTGTATAGGGACTGTGGGTTTGAGTATAGACATATTAGAATATTTTATATATAGATGTCCTTTTTTTAAGGAAATTTTGAAATGATTACACTGCTGTAAGTATGATGAAATCAGCATACATATATTAAGTTATTTAAAAGGATTAAATTTACATTTACTAATAAAATTATACCTTAAATATATTATTCTTTTTTTTTAATGTGCATTTACAGCAAATATATTTCGAATATGCCTCGTATTCATCTTCAGTGCATCACTGTGATACTGTCTTTCGCTCTGGATTGTATTCGTCCTTCTGATCATTGACTCTCTTCACTTCACGGAGCTTTTTTTGTCATCAGGTGTTGCCATGCGGATGTTATTAATAACCTTGATAATAAAATAAAATTTACAATTGAAACTGAAAGTAACAACACTTTAAATTTCCTTGATGTCCATATTATCAAAAATCCCAATAATTCATTTGGTACTACTGTCTATAGAAAACCTACAGCTAATAACCGAAATTATTAATAAAAAATGCACCCCCCCTCCCTTTCATATAAATATGTCGCTGTCCATTC
The DNA here is from genome assembly GCA_963930645.1 of Salticus scenicus. Lineage (NCBI taxonomy): Eukaryota > Metazoa > Arthropoda > Arachnida > Araneae > Salticidae > Salticus > Salticus scenicus. The sequence goes on along the minus strand of OZ005652.1, from coordinate 207,155,273 downwards.
TTATGTAAACCGTGCCATCCTCATCTGCTCTAACAGAACCTTACTTAAAGAAGAAATCAAATTTATCAAAGAAATCGTGAAAAAAGATTCCATTAACAATGCACAAAAATCTGAACCAAACTTTACCACCTCTATACCTTTATGTAATGGTGCTGCTCTAAAGATAAAAAATGAAGCTAAAAAACTCAATATTAACATTCCTATTAAACCAAATAAAAATATACTTCAACACCTCCATAATGAAAAAGACCAAATCAACCCAAAAGTTATTTCAGGTATTTATAAAATTAAACATGAAAATAATAAAAGAGCCTGCTTCATAGGCATGACAAAATGTTGTATTAATGATAGCGAAATAGAACACCTCTCAGATATAAAATTTAATAGGTTTTCTACTACTCTATCCACCACCCATAAAACTAACCCAATTAAACTTAATACAATACACCCAAAAAATAGCCCCAATAATAACCACCATTCATTATGCTCTCAAAAGAGAAGCCATTGAAATAATCACTAACAGTCTATCTATTAACGATCGTGAGCATAACGTAATACAATCTGCATGGCAACACCTAATGACAAAAAAGTCCCATGAAGTGAAGACAGTTAATGATCAGAAGGACAAAAACAATCCAGAGTGAAAGACAGTATCACAGTGATGCACTGAAGATGAATACGAGACGTATTCGAAATATATTTGCTGTAAGTGCATATTTTAAAAAAAAGGAAAATATATTTAAGGCATAATTTTATTAGAAAATGTTAACATACATAATTAAAACCTTTAAAAGCATTCTTATAGAAAATTGTGAGCATGGCTTAATAATTGATTTACAAGGCAACATAAAAGAATTCTATTACGTTATGAATTGATTATGTTATGAATTATTTTGCTTATCAGTTGGCTTCAGATTTCGTACAAATATTTCTGAGTTATATTATTTATAAAATTAACTGTCTAATTTTGATGTACAATATGCTTGTGGTTTGTGTACAAAAGCATACAGAAAATCTTGCTCCATTACGTCTAAAGTCGACATTTCTTTAAGTGAATTTTAATGGTTACACTGCTTTCAACATAACAAAATTAATTTGTGTTATTTGCATGGTTAAAAGCATGGTTTCTGGAGAAAATTATGTGCATTGAATTACCGCTTAACTTAGAGAGCTGCACAAAGTATTTCAATGTTATATAATCATCAAATTGCTCTGGAAATATGATATAAATGTTTATGAGCTATATAGGTGGACACAGTGGCGTCGGCAGAAAAAATTTCAGTGGGGGAGGGGGGGGGGGATAGGGACATAACCTGAAACCCCCCTGTACACCCATGGGCGTCTGCCGATGCCCGTGGGTGTACAATATTTTGGTGCATATAATGTTATAGTACTTCTGTACATTTTATATATGGTATGTCTATATATGGCATTTCTTTTGTGTGAATTCGACCATCATTACAGTGTAAAATAAATTTTACATTATTAGGATACTCAAAAATATTGCATGGTTTCTGTATATAGAAATAATTATTTTACAGAGCTTTGCAAAGAATTATAAGTTATATATTATGCATTGTAACTACTGAATTTTTGGCATACTATAGTCATTTTGAGTATGATAAAAATAAATAAATTTAAATTATTAATAAACCCAATTTAAAAGTGTAAAAATCGCTAGTCTAAATTATAAGCACGGATAATTCTTAATTGTCCCTTTAAAGATTGTTTTCTGGCAGAAGACTTTATCACTCAGAAATCAGAAAATGAACGAAATTGTAAGTCAAAACTCGCTGGCGTTAACGCAATTTGCAACTCACGCGGCATTGATCATGCATATTAATTAATCCCAGAAATTCTTCCAGAATCTTTTAGAGCCCTAGATGACTAAGTAACCAATTAGCAGCTCAGAAATCCTGTATAAAAGGCCAAACATTAAACAAACGAAAACTCTTGCCCTGTTTTCCCATTGTTAACAAACTTAATGCTGCGCTCTCCTCCAAAATTACGTAGGTTCTACAGGCTTCCCAAACAGATTCTGTGGTCACTTAGCCACCGGTGGATTGGTAAATCGTCTGCCTGAAGCTCCATTCCCCTTAACCTAAGCCCTGATGTTGCAATGATGAATTAAAGCTGTTTTGTGAAAGAATTTATAGTATTCCATATGTGCAGCGACTGTCATCTCTCTACCAGTAATTATCATTACATATATATATATATATGAAAAGATATAAAAAAAAGCATTATTTAATCTTAAAAGAATTTCTGGTCTTTCATGTTATAAAAATTAAGTATGTTAAAAAGAATTGATATTCTAAAACTTTGAGACAATAAATTACTTTTAAAGAAAAAAAAAATGAATCAATAGAAATGATCTTATGAAATAATGAAATTAAATTATCCTATAAAAATATACTCCTTAAATGATGTAAAGATGTTACAAGGTGGCTACAGAAATTCAGAAAAAAAAAGAAATCCCTGACTAATTTTCACGTATTTCCATGATTTATGTTACGTATTACATACATTCCATAATATTAGTTATACAGCACCCTTGTGTAATATGCTCACTAAATACTACAATTCGAAAAACTATATTAATGGACAAAAATATCTCAATCTGTTTTTTGTTTTTTTTTAATATTTGATGACTTTGTTAACATATACAAAAATAAAAAATACAATGTAAACGAAAAATTCAAAATTTGGGCAAAATTCACAATATAAAAAATTTTAATTATTTTAATTGCACAACATATTAATATCAGAACATAAAATTATTTCTCAAGTTGCTGCATTAAGAATATTTAATAAATATATAAAAAAAAATTAACTCATGAGTTTTTAACAAGAAAGAAGTAAGTCCTGCCAATCATGGCTAAGATATCTCCTGTTTGGTGATCATTCAGTCATGTTTGCAAGGCAAAATGTGAAAAGATTCCTGATTTTTCCAGATTGATAAAGTTCCTTGTTTTTCCATGATTGCCATGATTGTCGATTCGACACCCTATTTTAATAAATCTGTTTTAATGATTATCTGGTAAAATAGATCTATCCTACTAATAAATGAATTCTAAATTATTTATGTCAGAACTCAAATCTCATATCTTGTTTTAATGACCTATCATAGCTTTCAGACACCAAGGAATTTATCCATTAGACATGAAAATTAGATTAAATTATAACCAATGGAAAATCGTGGGCGGAATTTAGTCCTCTAGCGGCTAGTTGGGGAATATATCAATAAAATAACAGTGTGTGGGAAAAAGAGATTTTGGATCAAACTGTTATCTCAAAGAGACACTCACTAATTTTTATCAAAATCATTCGAGTAATTTTGAAGAAAACAGAGTTTGTCTTTTTTCCCAGGCAAAGCATGGGTTACCAGTGAATGCTGACTGTTTTGAAGAGCAGGACAGGTTTTCAAAAAGCCCCCAAAATTAAATATTTACCAACGTTTTTTGCAATGGGCAGTGAGGTATTAAATGTGAACATTAACTTTTCTGAAGATGAGGAAAATTAAGTTTGAATTATTATTTCTAAAAACCCCAAACCTTAAATATTTACAAAAATCATTCAAGGAATTTCTGCTATATTTGGTCTCAGTGAAGTGAGGGTTGACACAGCAGTGAATGCTAACTTTGTTGAAGATGTGGATATATATACATTTCTCATTTAAAATTGCAGTGAATGGAAAAGATTGACAGTAAATGCTAATTTTCATGAAGATGTCATGTCAAAAAATACTTAAGCCTAAGTTTTTATTAAAATCGTTGAAGATGTTTCCCAACGAACCAAGTTTCTGCTATATTTTGTAATGGACAAAGTAAGGGTTAACAGTAAATGCCAATTTTCTGGAAGTTGAGGATAAGTAAGACAGGTTCATCTTAAAAAACACTTATTCCTAAATTTCTGTTAAGGTCATTTGTGCAATTGTCAAGAATACCAAGTTTCTGCCATATTTTCCAATATATAGTTTGAGAGTTATCAATGAATGCTAATTTTTCTGACTATGAGAATAAGTCAGAAGAGTTTATATCATCCCAAGAAGCCCTTAACCCTAAATTTTTACCAAAATTGTTAAATCCGTTTCTAAGAAAATCAGGTTTTTATGTAGAGTGAGGGTAAACTTTAACAGTGAATGCTAATTTATCCAAAGATGAGAAATCTGATCGGTTTATTTTTTCAAAAAACCTTTCACTCTAAATATTTATTGAAATTGTGAGATTTATTTCCAAGTAAACCCAATTTCTGCCATATTTTGCAACCAGTGGATAAAGGGTTAACAGCAAATAAAATTTTTTCACTTAAAAAAAAAAAAAAAAAAAATCTTTATCCCAAAACTTTAGCTTTCAAAATAATATTAATGTGGAATCTTTTAATAGGTGTGTGGTCATAACTAAGTATTACAGTTTACATTTTATGGAATAAAGTTAAAGACATTAAATTTCATACTTTATAATTAGTAATCCTTATTAATCTACCAGTTTAATTTAAAACGTCATTGCCATTATAGTTCACCTTTCACGAGATGGCCCTTCGTCCCTCCTCTTTTTAGAAGAGTTTACTTTAAGGAAGGGGCGCGCGATTTGAAAATAATGAATGGGTGGGAGGGAAATAAGGTTGCTATGAGAATAGTATCAAGCCAATAGTTTTTACTTCTCGCCAGCTGAAATCCCGTTTTGCCTGTTAAAAAGAACATGTGTTAACATTTAAAAATTAATGACCTAATAAATAATAACAACAACAAACCTTCACTTATGCTTGCATTTTCGATAGGCACTAATACGTTATTTAGATAAAGATGTTGTTAGCAATGCATTTAAACAAGAAAGAAAAATCGTGTTGCTAATATAAATTATAAATTACTGCCGGTCTACTCACTTTAATTTCTATTTCAGAGAAAGAGACTTTAATAGTCTTACTTTTAAAGATAAAGTACAAATTAGAATGCATTTCTGCAATCCCGTTGTTCCGTATAGTGTCTAAGAAAATATATGCATCATGTATAGCACATTAAATATTAAAGATATAGGTTAATAATAATAATAAATTACAGCTGAAAATGTTTCGAACAATTTTCACTTTCATCGCATAATGTATTTGAATTTATTGACTCCCCACTAGCTGCTGGGAAGTTCAGTATTCAGAGTTGGAGGTACTGAGATCAAATCCATTGTTAACAGATATTATCTTATAACAGTTACAAATTTCAAGGTATTTACACTAAAGTAGTTGTTAAAATGCGCTTAAAGGGTTTTTTTTTTTTTTTTTTTTTTTTTTTATTAGGTATAATTTAATGCCCTGCTGTAATGTATCTAATTTATGATTACCTAAGCATGTTTAGGAAAGTTATCTTTAGGACTAATAGACAGATGACACAAAATCATTAACACTTCTTAATTTTGTTTGAAAAGATTAAAAAAAAATGGAAAAAAAATAGTAATATTACTTTTTTTTTTTTTTTAAACTAAGAAAAACTTTTTTAAAAATATTGAATGAACAAATGGGGAAATTTATTAAAATAAATTGCGCTGTACACATAATTTACAGTATTATGTACAATAGCTCTCAGAATATTTGCAATTATATACAATAGCTCTCAGAATATTTGCATTCACATCAATTATAAATAAATGAGATAATTTCTTATATTATTGTTATGATGGCTTTAAATTTCTATGTATTCGGTCTAAATATTAAAAAAAAGAAAAAAAAAATCAAATTTTCTAAAAATTTAATTATTGGAGTGTAATTCTTTATTCGATTTTTTAAATAATCAATCTTTTTTCTTCTTTTTTTAAATAATGATTTAAAAGAGAGAAAAATAAAAATAAAGAAATATTACTTTTATAATATAACATACTAGAAAGCCCAGAAGTTCTCTTAATTTGGAAATATATAGATAAATAATAATAATAATAATAATAAAAAATCGCCAAAATGTCGCAAAACTTGTAAACATAGCAGACACCTCCCTTTTCCCCCTCAACCAATTTCAAGGTAATAGAATCGTCGCTGCCTACGTCTGCATGATTGACAGGTGCCAACTCATGAAAGTCGAACTATAATAATGGTAATTTTCATGTATGCTTAGAAAAGAAAATGCTGTGCAAGGCAAATAATGAATTGATGAACTTGTCCTTTTCTTTAGTGCAAAAAAAATAAAAAATAAATAAATAAATAAACATAGTTTAAAGTGCTTCATAAATCAATCATTTAACTATAATAAACTATACATTACTTTTTAATTGTTGCAGGAAGATGATGCTGAGGAAGATTACACTTCATCACAACATGATAATGTTGGATCATTATCTGATGTTGAATACTCTACTGAACGAGACTTATAATTTATTGCCAAATATTTTAAATGTATAAACTGTTTTATATTAATGTACATAATTTGTGTATAATGCTCAATATGTTGTATGTATAAATCGCAAAAAAATTGTTATGTACTGATTTCCGTCTTTTATTTATTTATTTATTTTTTTTTTTAAGAAGAAAAAAAAACAGAAATGTTGTATTATGTATAAATTCAATCAAAATAAATTTGCTAGTCAAGTATCAGAAAAATAAGAAGTAAAAGCACTTGCACTTTTCATTTATATTATGGTTATTCGTTAGTTAAAAAAAAAAAAAAAAAAAAAAAAAGAGGGAGAGAGAGAAAAGTGTTATCTCTTTCTAGCAAAGCAAAATGCATTCCTCATTGTTAGAGTGAAATAAATATATCATATGAAATTTTACAAAAGCTTAAAATTTGCTTTTTTGAATGAATTACATAATTACAAAACTAAATCCCAGTAACTTTATAATAGACATAATTAATGTGTACCCATCATAGATATCCCAGAAATTAATTAAATACAGGCATGAAAGTGCAAATTGGCCAAAAAAACTAAACTTGTGCACGATATAAAATTATAGCAACATAACTTGTGTGTGCAACATGTGTAAGCGTTATATGTTTATTTTTAAAAGAGAAAAATTTTTGTACAAAATACCTGATATTTTATAGCATGTTTAAAGTTTAATAAAATGATAATAAATAAAATCCTTTCGGCAGTAGGTTTGTGACATAAAATCAACAAAAGCCAGCTTTTTTTTTTTGTAATGCATGTGAATATACTTTTATCCCAAGTCAGTATTTCTAAAATAGGTCTTTAACCAGTCTAATTAATCACTTTAGTGACATAGTATTTTTTATTTTGAAAGAAAAAAAAAAATCACAGAAATGTATTAGAAATCTACATTGCACATTTTCTATCTTTTATTTTCAACTACTGATATTATGTATCATGTATGAGACCTAAAATATCTTTTGTTTGGTGATATAGTATGTATCTTAAACTAATTGTGGAAAAACAAACAGATTCATAAATATCAGTAACTAGCAGGCTACGCCCGCTTCACTGGTCACTATTTTTAAATGAATCACAATAATTAATGAATTCTCAAAATTGCATTAATTTTTATCATGTGATAAAAAAAGAGAGAAAAAATTCTCATCGGGAAAAATGTCGCACCGGGTCCCCACTGCCTTCAGCAGCATACACCCGTGCGCTGCGCACACATACTCCTTCACCATCCTTATAACTTCTCAAAATTCCATGTTATTACTTATAAACTTTCATTCTTAAGAAAAGGAATTAAAAAATATATCACTTAGCATCGGGTATAAACTCACACTGGGACCCCACTGCCTTCGGCAGCACAGACCCATGCGCGCTGTACACGCATATTTCTTCTCAACTCAAACTTTTATTATTAAGAAAATTAAAAAAAAAAAAAATCTTTTATCATCAGGTAAAAACCCGCACCGGGTCCCAAACCCATGCGAGCTGCGCACCTATTCCTTCCAGCCCCTCCTAATTAACTTACATATACCAATTTTGAATGGTGTTACTCAATTAGCTGAGATGCAAAAGAAAACCTGATCAGGACACCTTAAAATTGTAAATCAGGTGAAATCTCGAATTCCACTTTCAATAATATAAAAGAACTTTAAAACATCTTTTGAATGATGTATTAAAAATAATTTAATCATAATTAGAATTTAAAATGCTGAAATTTAAAAAAATTACAGCGCCATCTGGCGGTAGAAATTTCTGTAATCTATTGTTCCATTCCAGATAAACAAAGCTTTCAAATGATGTATTATTCATGAAATTATTTTAATTAGTAGATGAGATGCAAAAGAAAACCTAATCAGAACACCTCAAAACGTGTAAATCGGGTGAAATCTCGAATTCCATTTTCGATAATGTAAAAGTACTTTAAAATGTGTATCAACTAAAATAAGCTTTCAAATGATGTATTACTTATGAACTTTTTTTAATTAATAACTGAGATTTAAAAAAAAAAAAAAAAAAAAAAAAAAAAACTGATTCAGGAGACCTCAAAACATGTAAATCTGGTGAAAACTTTCGATAATTTAAAAGAACTTTAAAATATCTTTCAAATTATGTATTAAAAATAATTTAATCATAATTAGAAATTGAAATTATAAAATATTACAGCGCCATCTGGCGGTACAAATTTCTGTATACCACTGTTCGATTCCAAATCAAAAAAACTTTCTAATGATTAAATTATTTTAATTAGTAGCTGAGATACAAAAGAAAACTGATTCAGGACATCTCAAAACGTGTAAATCTGGTGAAAACTTTCGATAATATAAAATAACTTTAAAATATCTTTCGAATGATGTATTAAAAATAATTTAATCATAATCATTTCCTTTTCTATGATTTTGCCCCCCCCCCCTTTCCATCCCTTATAATAATTTTACACTTGAAAATATCCGCAATCGATTTATCTTTCCTTAAAATTTAATAATACCAATTTCAAACGCTGTAACTCTTTTTTTTTTTCGCCCCTTCGCTCCCCCCCCATCCCCCTCAAACCCTTCCTAATAATTCTACACTTTCAAAAATATTCAGAATCGAATTATCGGGCACTAAAACCAAATATTACGAAATTTCAACAGCATATCTCAATTTAAAATAGTGCAAAATATAAAACAAAATTTAATCTAATTTTTTTGTTTATCCACATATTTTCATGAAAATTGAACAGTAGCTTTATAATATGCTGTCTAGGCCGAATATTAATTCAAATGTAACGTAAATGAAAATTTGAAAAAAATTGAAAATTGCAATTTTTCCCCCCACTACAAAACATGTGACATCTTGATCAGTTACAATCATTTCCTTTTTCAAGGCTGACGGTCGTCTGGCATTATGATGCAATGGTGGTGAATTCTCAGTCATTGAGATTGGTAAATTCTCAGTCATTGAGATCGCTTTTAGATTAGACATGAGATTGGATATTTTAATTAATATCTCCAAAACTAATTAAATTACAACTTTCATTTTTGCGGCATTGTCTTTCTCGGGTCGTAAACATTAACCGTGCTGAATTTGGTTCCGCTCGGTGAAACGGCCTAGGATTCTATAGCGGACAGACACACAGACTCTGCTCTTTTATTAACATGCTTTTATTAGCTTCACCTGTATGTATGTATGTTTGTTTGTAACTTCTCATGGAGCAAGCAAAAAATTTATATTGTAAAAAAAATACTTTCCCTACGTGAATGATGTGGCGTAGAGGTAAGGCTCTGCGCTACAAACCTAAAGCTGCAGCGTTCGATCCCCGTCAGGGGAGATTTTTTAAAAATAGCTTTTGTTAATTCTAAGTTATTTTAATTTAAGATTTAAGTGTATGTAAATATTACGGTGTGTCACTCACACGATTTTCTCTTACCCTGAATTTGAATACTAAGATAGATATTTTGTGCTTTTTAGTTCACATTTCTATAAAAGCATGTTCCTTTATTTTTTAAAACTATAATATTATATATATAGATAATGTCTAGAGATAGTTACATACATGAGAAATACTGAGCACTTCTATTGCTTTATTGGTTCTAGAATTGATTGTTGATCATTAACTGGAGATAGGGATGGGAGGGGGATCAAAAAATAGGTAAATGAGTGAGAAATATTAAACAATTTTACTTCCTTATAGGTTATAGAATCTAATAAAGCAAATTTAAAATGAATATTAACATTTATGTTGTAGATGGAGTAAGAACAAAAGGCTTCTGCAGAGCATTTGATCGCTAATTAGAGATAAGAAAAGGGGGCAGGGAAATTGAAAAAATAATTATATGAGAAAGCAATATCAGATAATTTCTGTTTCTTTATAGGTTCCAGAATCTCATAAAGCAAGTTTAAAATGAATACAAATAAACTTCAGAAATCTATAAAATCCGGAAATTTTTACAATAAGACTTTGCTGCTCCTGATTTCTACATTTCTTATGGAATGCAGTTTAAAATCCTTTTAATTTAACCCCAAATACATTAATACAGACATAATCTGACATATTTTTATACTGACTGGTTTTTAATAAAATACTTTATTCTTCACAAAAAAAAATCCCCACTAGAGTGAAACAGCTTTTAATTAGTGAAAGTGTTTTTAAAAAAATCAGCATAAAAAAATTTTTGGCAGTTTCCATAGCTTTATTTGAGTATTTTTTAATGAATAAGTAGTATAAGGCATTATTTATTGTCCTATTGTCTATTATATTCTTTTATTGTGTTTCATATTATTTTAATTCAACATAAGTGTTTTTATTATTATTATTCCTGTTTTATTGATTAATTCGCCAATTTGATCGTTATTTTCACTAGCATAAAAATTGCATTTTGATGTCATTATAATTTCATAAAAAATTAGTTTTTTACAAATCTGAAAAATTCGAAAATCCAGAATCGCTGTGTTTTTGAGGTTCCACTGTATTGATATTTATGTTGTTGATGGAGAAAGATTGGAAATCTGAAGGTTTCCGTTAAGCATTTCCTCACCGATCATTAATTGGGTTTCTTTCTTTTTTTTTTTAACAAACAATATCTGCCACATTTTAAAAGCGGGAGAACTTAATTAAAAATCAAAAAACGGATTAACTTAAAAGTCAGGAAATTTCTGCCAAAATCGAAAAAGTTGGAACCTATGCCTCCCCCCTCCTCCACTCCCATACTTTTTGGTCACGATTTCTCAAAGTATTTGCATTGATCTCAGAAAGTCCCAGCAGCCTTCAAAAAAAGCGGATTTCCACAAAAATGTGGAAAACTTTCATGCTTGTAAATAGTAAAACAATAAAATCAAACAAAAATATTGAAATAACCAACCAGCATCACTTTAATACCTACAAATAATTCTTAATGAAAATTATTTTAAATTAGCAATAAATAAAGGGGTTCTGATGGGATTGCCAATCTTCAGTTTTATTGAAATGACATTTAATTGAGAAAATAATTTTTTAAAAACATTATAAAATGCTGGTTTAGGTAGATATCATCGATAAAAATAACTGAATTTATTTTAAATGAGCTTAATAAAATCAATAATAACATACAGTTTAACTGAAATTGAAAATAATAACCAACTGAATTTTCTGGGCATTTCTGTAATCGGAATCAAAATCAATAAAATTCAAACTTCTGTTTATAAAGATAACCAAATAATAGTAATATGTGCTCCATGTAACTATAAATTAAATGTAATCTTAATCATGAAATAGAGCAATAAATTGTTTGTCCAAAAGATCATCTTCTGAAAATTGAGTTAAATAAAAATTATACAAAAGGCAGGATATACTAAAAAATGAATAAGCGATATAGAAATATAGCTTAAAAAGTGGACAAAAAAACTAAGCTAAAATTCACAACTTCAATTCCTTATAATAAAGGTTGAAGTTATTGAATTAAATATAAATATCCCAATAAAATCAAACCAAGACATTTTCTAAAGATATTTAATCATAAAAATTTCTTCACACACCATAAAATACATGGTCTGATGTACAATAAGTATCCATTGTACACCAGTTCTTTAATTTAAAATAAATTTTCCAAAGAATCAAACCTGATAAATTCATTAGAAACCGCAGGCATGTATAGAATATCTCATCAAAATGAAAACAAAGAAATAGGAATGATGAAAAAGTTATTAAAGGAGTATTATAGTGATATAAAATACAACCAAATTACTATTGCCCTAAAAAAAAAAAAAAAAAAAGATTAAAAAAATAGATAAAGAACAAGCTAATTACCAAAACAAAACACATACTTTAACACTTTGATTGCCATATGCCCACCGATGGCCACACTACTTGTTTCATTTAATTCAGGCTTGTTTAACCCAAAACACTTGGGGGGCCGCATTGTATAAGTGCAAGAACCATATACGTGTTTTTTTTTTTCTGGCAGACTTGTGAGGATTTAAAACAGAAAATATGAATATTGAATATATCTGTATTCATAAAATAACTACAAAACAATCAAACACTTATGATTATACATTCATAAGTATAACAGTAAGGAACAGTTATTGATCTAATAATATTTTATTAACATCAATGAGCACAATATTTGTTTCTTTAGCTACTTTATTCAATATTTTCATTAAAATTGTCAGAAATAATTTAATTTTATATGTTTTAACCAAAGATGCCAAATTAGAAATTTTGTGAATTTTGTCGTGGGCCGCAGAACCTTACATGGCAGACCACATGCGGCCCGAGGGCCATGACCATCCCTGATAAGACAGTGTACCTACCAGTGGAAATGTTTTACATATGTTTAGCATTAAGAAATCGTCTGTTTGGTCCCAGGATGTAAACCTATTCTACTTGGTAGTTTGTTCTGCTAATACTTACAAAATACCAAGTAATGCTTAACAAAGAAAACTTCATTTTAGGTGGATTGGAAAACTAAATTAAAATATATTATTATGCTTTGTAGAACATTAAAAACAAATAGCTTTTCTAAATGAAAACAAGCACAGCTAAAGAAAACTAATCTTTTCAAATCATACTACAGATGCATAAAAAAAATAAGCTATACGAAAAATGTATAAAAACCATTTGCATAATATGACTTCAAAGTGATAAACTAACATTGGCACGTAGAATAAACACTTGTAAGTAACATCAATATCACTGTACAAATTTAATTTTAAAGCTAATTATGAAAATAGTCTTAATATATTTTTTGTATAGCTTAGTTTTTTTATGTATGTGCAGTAAGAATTGAAGATGTTTTAGATTAGTTTTCTTTAGCTGTATTTGTTTTCTTTTAGAAAAACAATTAATTTGTTTTCAATGCTCTATGAAGCATAATAATATATTTTAACTTAAATTTTAAAATGAAGTTTTCTTTCCTAAAAATTACTCACAATTTTGTGGGCATTGGCAGACCAAACTACTAAGTCCAAGTAAAATTGATTTACATCCAGGGGGCCAAACTGATTTTTCAATGTAAAATGTTTCCACGGGCAGTCACTTGGTTCTCTGATGGACCAACTGGATAATTAAAATGTCCCACTCAAAGTGTTAAACTACATAACTATCAAAATCTTATCCAACAACAAGTTTACACACAAAGTGGTAGTATCTGCTAAAGCCAATCGGGAAAACAATTCATCAAAACTCCTGACAACAGCCAGGCATCCAGCATAAAATGTTGAGTTTTCTCGAGAACATTTTCAAGGTAAGATATATTTAATAATGTAATTAAAGTTTTTAACTATTAATTTGGTTTTTTCATCCTAAAACTTGGATCATACATCTTGTTATATGTGAGACTTTTTTTATAATACAATGTAACATAAATATTTTTTTAATAAAATGAATGAATGTTTTTACATTAGCAAACTAGAGTAGTGTTTATAAAGGGTTTGATAAGGGCTAATTTTATCTAGTGTTTTTATTCTTTTTCTATATAATTTATTGACTAAATTATTTGAGTAACCTGTGTTGACGGCGATATTTGTTATAGTTTTAAGTTCATCTTTAAGATTATTTGGTTCATTACAAATTAAGATAGCTCTATTGATGTAAGCTTGGATGGTGTTTTGTACTAATACGGTGTTTTGCTTTTACTATTAATAATTTCATTGCTAGCGGTCTGTTTCCTATAAACGGTAGTTTTCACATAATTATGTTTACGGGTTATTTTTATGTGTAGATAATTGATGGGATCGTTAGTTTCGGCTTCACAAGTGAAATTTATATTGGGATCCAAAGCGTTTTAAAGTTTCAATTAAATTATTAATCTTTTCATCTTGGTGGATTACAGCAAAAACGTCATCGACGTATCTGAACCAATGTAAAATTTTATTTTTTAATAAATCCATAATTACATTTTCAAATTTTCTTAATTTAAACTCTGCTATATACCTCGAAATGGGTGAATCCATCAGGACTCCTTGACACTGTTTATAAAATCTCCCGTTTTAAAAACGTTTTCATTAAGTATTAGGTTAGCTGCAGCCATTAAAGTATTTTTAATTTCCTGGTTATAATGGTTATCAATGGCGATATTGACAATTGTTGTGGCTTCATGAATGTCTATAGAAGGAAAAAGATCAATTATATCAAAGCTTACAAATTCAACATTTTCATCAATTTCAATATCGCATAATCATTTAATGAAGTCCTCGGTTGAGCTAAAAAATGAAAAATTTTGTAGTCGTACTGTAAAAACTTATGCTTGAAATGTGTTCGAGCCATAGCATGTGATTATGAGGCTCCCAGACATATTCATGGAAATATACTGGTTTCTTTAAGAAATTGCCACTTTTTTCCTTTCTTCTATATGTAATATAGAGAAAGTATTGGATTCGCGAAAATTTTCGACCTCCGTTTTTTGACAGATCTACACGTTTTGGGATGTCCTGAGCACGAATTGATAGTTTTTAAAAAATGTCTGTCTGTCTGTGGTTTAGTGTTTTGACCATCTCACGAACCAATGAATGAAATTCAACCAAACTTGGTATATAGTTGGACCCTGGCGGGGCATTGTGCTGATTAGATTTGGGGATCAATAGCCCATCAGGTGGCGCTGTGATTGCATTTTATGTAAATTTTTAACATGGCAGTATAGGACAAATTTTCGTATTTTTCACCGTATCTCACGAACCAATGAATGAAATTCAACCAAACTTGGCATATAGTTGGAACCTGACGGGGCATGGTGCTGATTAGATTTGGGGATCAATCGTCCAGCAGGTGGCGCTGTGATCGCAAAATTTCGTATTTTTCACCATATCTCACAAACTGATGAATGAAATTGAACCACACTTGGTGTATAGTTGGACCCTGACATGGAAAGGGTCGGATTAGATTTTGGGATCAATCACCCAGCAGATGGTGCTGTGATCACATTTTATGTAAACTTTTAACATGGCAGTATTGGACAAAATTTCCTATAAATGTACATAATGAGCGTTATTTTAAACTTGTGATTGTAAAATTAATATGAATTTTTGATAATAGTAGTGGTTAACTACGAAAAAAAAATTGTGCATGTGGGGGCACCGGTTCCCCCCCTGGGGGGGGGGGATAAATTTTCAAGATGGGTATCTTTCGAAAGATCTCATCAATACCTTTAAAACGAATGGTTGAACTATAAATCTGTGACAATTTGAAACAAAGTTATCGATTTTTTTACTTTTAACGAAAAAAAACAATCGTAATTTTTTTTTTTTTTTTTAACGAAACTTAACCAAACTTGGTATTTAGTTGGTCCCCGACATAAACTGATGCTGATTACATTTGGGGATCAATAGCTCAACAGGTGGCGCTGTGATCGCATTTTTTCTACATTTTTAACATGGCAGTATAGGACAAAATTTTGTATAAATGTACATAATGAGAGTTATTTTTAACTTGTGATTGTAAAATTAATAAGAGTTATTGATAATAGTAATAGTTAACTAGGAAAAAAATTCTGTGCATGTGGGGGTATCGCTTCCCCCCCTACCCACGGTGGGGGATAAATTTTCAAAATGGGTATCTTTCGAAAGATCTCGTCAATACCTTTAAAACGAATGGTTGAACTATAAATCTGTGATAATTTAAAACAAAGTTATCGATTTTTTTTTTTTTTTAAATATTGTTACTGATTGAATATGTATATAGGAAAATATAGAAGAAAGTCTTGTGGTGGCCACAACATACTAGTTTACTTTTAATTCTTAAGGTATGTGTCTACATACGAAGCACTTTTTTAAAAATACATAAAATTTTAATGAAGCACACATGTATTTAATTAAGATTTAATTATAGTAGGAAGAACAATTGATTAAAATTTCTGGAAATTTGGATTAATATGTACTGAGCAGGGTTTTGGACCTGCCCACAACCCGCCCCCCCCCCCAAAAAAAAAAAAAAAAAAACGGGCAGGTTTTTTTGGGTTTACCCACTTGAAAAAAACCACTCAAGTGGTTTTTATTGGGTTTTTTTTTTTAAATCTAATAAAATTTTTCCCTTTTAAAAAATAATTTATTATTATTTTTTACTTATATTTTCTTACTTTATATTATTATCTATATATATATAAATGAATGTTTGTCTGTATGTCCTTTATAAAATCGTAATTGACCGATTTCGATCATTCTTTTTTTGTTTTTTTACTTTCTTCTATATGTAATATAGAGAAAGTATTGGATTCGCGAAAATTTTCGACCTCCGTTTTTTGACAAGCTACACGTTTTGGGATGTCCTGAACACGAATTGATAGTTTTTAGAAAATGTCTGTCTGTGGTTTCGTGTTTTCATTGTATCTCACGAACCAATGAATGAAATTCAACCAAACTTAGTATATAGTTGGACCCTGGCGGGGCATTGTGCTGATTAGATTTGGGGATCAATAGCCCAGCAGCAGGGCCGGCTCTAGGCGGTAGGCAAGGTAGGCACTTGCCTACGGCGGCAAAACCAACTTAAGTACAAAAAAGAAAAAAAAAATAATAATAATATGTCCATTCCTATGTTTTGAAATGCAGAATAGACAAGAATAGATAAACTTCTAAGTTCTGTGTAGTAGGTATTATATGCGCGGCTGCGAAAAGAAAGGAGAAATGCGCACCCACCGCTGATTTTATAAGCTTTTTATTACCCTCTAATAAGAGAGAGTCAGAGTTTGCCAAATGTAGGGATTTGTCCCTACGCGTAGGTACCTTTAGCAGTGTTCTTCAGCATGTAGGGTCAAAGTAGGGACTATTTGGAGGTACCCTTTCTTTCCGGGACATTCTCAGTATATCCTACGGACGTCTTCAATCATAAAGTAGGGATATTTTGAGCTGTCCGTAAAATCATGGCAAAATTTGAATTTGAGTTGGCAACTGTGATGTCTGATTTAAAATAATACTTTATTTATGCAATAACGTATGTCGGATTCATTGCATGGGAATAGCGATAGTTTATATAGTAAGATATATTTCCATTGACCAGTCAGAAGCGGAATTTCAATGAAAAATTAATGAACATTTTCTGGGTTTTCTTCCTGTTGAAAAATCTACTGGTAAGGAATTATCTCAAGTTTTATTAAAAGAGTTGGAGAAAAATAGATTAAAATTAGAAAATATGAGAGGTCAAGATTACGATAATTGCTCAAATATGAGAGGTCAAGATTACAGTAATTGCTCAAATATGAGAGGCGACAGATTCGGAGTACAATCAAGAATTAAAACTTTAAATCCCAGAGCATTTTATATTGTAATTTATCAAACTTACAGTCATTGGCAAAAGTTTAAGGCCACCCATAGAAAAATCAGATTTAATGGAATTCCGCAAAAATAAAATACATATTTTACATACAAAAGAACAAAATAGACTGTACATGTTTTTTTATTGTAATTAAAGTCAGTATTTTGTAAGCCCCCCTTTGTTTTTAATAACTTGTACAATCCTTTTAAGCATGCTATAAATAAGAGACTTACAGTAAGCTTTAGAAATGTCTGTGCACCAGACATGCTTTATTGCTTCAAGAAGTGCTGTAGCAGTGGACAGTTCCTCTTTGGTGACTGTTTTTCACAGTACACCACAGATTTTCTATTGGATTCAAATCTGGGCTGTTACCTGGCCAGTCAAACACTTTAATTTTCTGCACCCTCAGATATTTCTTGACAATCTTCGCCCTGTGACACAGAGCCCCATTATGCATGAAAATTCAATATTTATGAGCATGCATGTGAAGCTGCAACTTCTCACGTAACAAATTAAGATACCGCTTTCCGTTCATAGTGGTTTTAGGTGGCGCAAAATACAGACTAGCATTATCGGATCGGACACAGACATTGCACCCCATATCATTTGACTTGAAGGATGTTTCACAGTTTGAATCATATATATCTCATCATATCTTTTTCCTCTTGGGCGGCGAACACTTGTAGCACGTGCAGAAAACTTCTGCATACTTGACTCATCCGAAAGTAGACCCTACTCCACCTCTGTACTGTCCAATTCTGATATTGTCTACCGAAAGTCAGTCGTTTCTTTTTCATATTTGGAGTAAGTCGAGGTTTCCTTGCAGGTTTATGGGATGATAAACCAAAATATTAGTCCCACCTCCGCCACCGCCGAGTCTTATACTAGGCGAAACGCATTTAACCCTCGACGATAAGTTTAATGCCACGACCGTCCCTCCCGCTCCTCGATGTCTTTTTCTCGTCAATTTTGACCTTTTATTCTATCCGGAGTAAGCTTTTTTTTTTTTTTTTTTTTTTTTTTAACACACTTAACATTGTGAGTTTTTTTCGTTTTCATCCCATGCTTTTTCTATGGATTTTTAGCTTTTTCCCCCTCATTTTTTACATTCTAAAGTTAGGTGGAAACAGTATTTGAAATAGTACTCAAACTGACGTTGGTGTCTTTTGCAGCCAGAGAATGTCTAATTGTATTGCAGGAGGTTCTTGGATAAAATACGACCATCCTTCTTATCCCATGATCACCACGTGCACTTGTTTTTCTAGGACGACCGCTTTCCTTAAGGTCCACAAATTTTCCCGAAATTTTAAGTTTACTAATATCTTGATACGCAACTGTCTTGCTCACATTTACCCTCGAACTTATTTGACGTTCAAAAAATACAATTTTATGCAGGGTCAATATTTCTGACCTTTTTGTAACATTAAGTGAAGATTTTTTATCCATTACAATAATTACACAACAGCACTGTCTACGACAAAATCCAATAAACAACTGGCGATAAACGTGCCGGTCACCTTTATTTATAGCAGTAGAATGCGTCTGATGCAATCATTACATGAGATGACGCAATAATCTGCGCAAATGATGCAATGTGTTAAAATACTGAAAATCGGCTACTGGTCTTAAACTTTTGCAAATAATTGTAGTAGCTAATGAATGGCTGGTGAGCTGGGAAAGTCGTATAGACAGATTCCCTAAGACCTTTACTTCTTGAAATAGAAAATATTCACGATGCTTTATTAAGTATGTATGAAAATGTAGAAATGATAATATGAATCAAGATGAGGCAGTTGTTTATTGATTACAATAAAACAATTTAGTTTCATGTTTGATCGTCATTTGGTACAAAATTTTGAATCACATTAATTCGATAAGTAAGCTACTTCAATCAAAAGTTTTTAATTTATCCCAAGCCACTGATTTATTAAGTAGCTCATTAACTGTTTTTTAAAGAATTAAGATCAGATGAATCCTTTGACAATGTTACCTTAGAAGCTGAAAAATTAGCTAGAGAAATAGATATAGAAAAAAACTTTGAATTGACTACACCACGTCATTGTGTTCGATCTAAAAACAAAATTTTCTTAATGAGAGTGTAGACGAACCCATACAAGATTAAAAAGAGAAATATAAAATAGAAGTTTTTTCTTTACAACGATACTATCAGGCGATCAGTGCAGTGGAACTGAGATTAAATTTATTGAATAATCATAACCATTCTTTTGAATTTTTATGCAATGTCTACAAACTTAAAGACATGTGTAAAAATGAGTTACTGGCACACTGTAAAGATCTGGAAAACGTCTTAACAGATGGTGATTCCTTTGATCTTAACGCTTTAGAATTCGCTGATGAAGTAGACCATATTTCTTCACCTTTGAAAAAGAAAGAATGTCCAGTTGACGTTCTTAAATTCAATACCTCGCTTAACATTGGGCCAAATTTAAGCATTGCTTTAAAAAAAATTTCCAACCTTTTGCATAACTGTTGCTACCGGAGAAAGATATTTTTCTAAACTAAGTAGTATAATGTGGTCACCACATAACTTTCTTCTATATAATTTTACGCAAAATTCATTGAATACAAATTATTAATTACTTATTAAATTATTTTCCATTATAAATGCAGACGATTTTTATCTGACAGAATTACTAAATACCGAAAAAAAAGTCAATTTTTTGCCCCCCCCCCTCCCCCCCCCCAAAAAAAAAAAAAAATCTATAACTTTATTTTAAATTATCACAGATCTATAGTTCAACCATTCATTTTAAAGGTATTGACGAGATCTTTCGAAAGACACCCATATTGAAAATTTACTCCCTCCAGGGGGAAAACGATGCTTCACCCAACACAATTTTTGTTTCTAGTTAACTACTACTATTATAAATAATTCATATTAATTTTCCAATCACATGTTTAAAATAACTCTCATTATGTACATTTATACGAAATTTTGTCCTATACTGACATACTAGAATAAATGCGATCACAGCGTTATCTTTCGAGCAATTGTTCTACAAATCTAATCAGCGCCAGTTTATGTCAAGGTTCAACTAAATACCAAGTTTGGTTAAATTTCGTTTATTGGTTCGTGAGTTACAGTGTCCACAAAATTTGTGATACACACACACAGACTGATAGACAGGCATTTTCTAAAAACAGTCAAATCGTGTTTAGGACATCCCAAAACATGTAAATCTATCGAAAACTAGAGTTCGAAAAATTTCACGAATCCAATACTTTCTCTATATATACATATAGAAGAAAATAAAAATGATAAAAAAAAATTACTTAAAATCGGTATTCTGGAAACAAATTCTAAATGATTTTAATTATTCAAATTCACATTGTTTGTAAAAATGATAAAAAAAAATTACTTAAGAACCATGTCTACTCAGAATCACCTTAATGGGTTAGCAATGTTGACCTTAAGAGAGTACTTAAGAGAGTAATTAATAATTACTTTAAATTTTGTATATCGTACTAGTATTTTTTATTATTTGCTGGTTTGGAAATATTGCCTGTACTAGTTTTAGTTTCAAAGATTTTGTTTTTAACTTTTAAATATTGCATGAGTGTTATTGTCTTAGTTAAATTCAATCCGCGATTGTAATGAAATGCTCGCCCTCTGGTGGACTAAGGGGAAATTACAATTAACATGCTTTAATTCGGCTTCCATCAAGCCGCCATTGCTCGCCGATGTTTAGTTTCACATATATTTATTGAATAAAAATGAATAAATCCGGTAAAAAAGATAACACATACTGTTGTGTGCTACAGTGTAACTCCAAAGAATCAAGAAATTCAGAATTAAGCTTCCATTTATTTCCAAATGACAAATTTAAAATTTCAGTTGCTTCGGCTAATGGAAGTAAAGAATTAATCTGATGATTTGAAACTAATATTTGTTCATCTTCAGTTAAAAATCTACTTCCAATCGAACTTTGAATAAACTGAAATATTTTTTTCCAAAAGCAATCAATTTTCCATGATGTAATGGCGGAGAAATTATAGCACGAATATTAAGTAGTAACAGAAATAGAACAATAATAAATACACGTGGCTATTATATTTACTAACCACAAAAGCTGAAAAAGCGCCATCTATCGATCATTACAAACGCGGATTAGACCGTATTTTTATGATTATCCTTTTTTTTTTTTTTTTAAGATACAAATATATTTTCTTTTAAAGTTTTTGAAGCTTGAGGGGGGCGGCACTTTTGAGGTTTGCCTACGGCGGCAAAAACATTACGGCCGGCCCTGCCAGCAGGTGGCGCTGAGATCGCATTTTATGTAAATTTTTAACATGGCAGTATAGTACAAATTTTCGTATTTTTCACCGTATCTCACGAACCAATGAATGAAATTCAACCAAACTCTGTATATAGTTGGAACCTGACGAGGCATGATGCTGATTAGACTTGGGTATCAATCGTCCAGCAGGTGGCACTGTGATCACAAAATTTTGTATTTTTCACCGTATCTCACGAACCGATGAATGAAATTGAACCAAACTTGGTTATATAGTTGGACCCTGACATGGAATGGTGCTGATTAGATTTTGGGATCAATCGCCCAGCAGATGGCGCTGTGATCGCATTTTATGTAAGGGGGGGGGGGGGAATTTTCAAGATGGGTATCTTTCGAAAGATCTCGTCAATACCTTTAAAACGAATGGTTGAACTTTTAATCTGTGATAATTTAAAACAAAGTTATAGATTTTTTTTTTACTTTTAACAAAGAAAAAAAAATTTTTTTTTTTTTACGTTGTTACTGGTTGAATATGTATTACTTTTAACAAAAAAAAAAAAAAACTTAGAAAAAATTCATAATTTTTTTTTTTTTTTTTTTTTTTTTTTTGTTACCGATTGAATATGTATATAGGAAAATATAGAAGAAAGTCTTGTGGTGGCCACAACATACTAGTTAATTATAACACGCAAAGTATTAAACCCAGTGTAAAACCATTTTTTTGGAAACTTGACTTACTACATTAGACATAGTATACTGCAATCAGAATGCAAAATTATTAAATAACTAATGAAATATGAGCATTTTTACAGGTGCATGCATAAGTTTTAGCGAAATTTCATTTGCATAATTTAACAGCCAAAAGTATTGAGCTACATACATGGATATCCTAAACAAATATTGTGTAAATTTAAAAAGTTGTGTGCAATAGAGTTTTTAGTTCCTCTCTGTCAAAAAAAAAAAAAAAAAAACCTAGAAGGATTTTACTCACATTTTTGATTCAATCAATGGTAATACAGTGTTCATTGATTGTAAATAAATATTGATAAATCCCCATATCATTTTCCTTATTTTTGAAAACTGAAATTCACTTCATTCTATCACATACAGTCCGTTAAGAAATTATAAGACCACTTTAATTTTATAAATTATAAGAAAAGTAAAGATTCTAATCATAATGTAAATACATAAAATAACATACTGCTCTATATTTTTTATAATTAGCTTGCAATAACTTGGTATAATGCAACACATGTTTAATTAAAATATATATTAGAAATAAGTGAAGAATAACCTGTTAAGAAAATATAAGACCACTTGTCAAAAAACAAAATTGTATAAAAAATTAATATGATATTGGTCCTCCATTTTTCCCGATGACTTCAAACACTCTGTTTTTCATTGAAGTAACAAGGTGATTAAGTTCAGTTATAGAAATATTGTACCATTCTTTTACAATGGCTACGTTCAGTTCATTGGCAGATGAAAATTGTTTATTATTAGCATAAACTTTGCGAGATAATGTATCCCATAGGTTTTCCATGGTGTTCAAGTCTGGACTTCGACTTGGCCATGGCAAAACATTACTTTTTTTCTTTTTTAAACCACTCCTGTGTGGATTTAGATGTATGACAAGCAGCACTGTCCTGGTGAAACATCCAGTTAGCACCACCTAATAAAGGTCCAAACGGTATCATATAGCATAGACTGATATTGTGTTGAGTTCATATGACCCGAAATCCTCTGTAAATCACACAACCCCTCATAACTGAAAGCTCCCCAAATCATTACTGATCGTCCACCCATTTGTTGACAGAAGCATTCTTTTGGTTCCTTCCTCAAGTTGTGCCATTAGTGTTTGTAACCATCGAGACCATCAAGGTTAAATTTCTTTTCATAAAAAAATATAATTTGTTTCCACTTATCATTCCATGACATGACATTTTTAGCCCATTTTAATCTTTCTTCTCGATGTCATTTCAATAACTTTGGTTTTTTCTTCTTCATAAATTTTGTATTAATATTTAATTTAAGACTCTTCCAGACTGTTACATGTGAAGTTTTCTTGCTGAAATGTTTTGAAATTTCACGAGTTGAAAGACCTTTTTTAGTTGACAGTCGAAAAATTTGTCTATTACCACGTGCTGTCAAAATATTTTTTCTACCATATCATTTTATTTTGTTTGAATAATCTTTTCTAATTATGGCATTATGAATGGCAGTTTTAGAACGGTTCATTATCTTCGCAATATCTCTTTCAGATTTACCAGAACCTTTACAAAATAAAATTTTTCTCACTTCGCACTCCGATAATTCTTTACCTCGAGGCATCGTCAAATTAATCGTCTATAACACATTCAAAACCTAAGCCTTTGCTTCTTAGGTAATGCCTTTACGAAATACTGATGCATGCGCTTCATATTGAGTTTCACGTCATGCATAATATGCTAATTTTCTCAGGTGGTCTTATAATTTCTTAACAGACACTGTCTTTAATTTTTAGAAAAATGAATAAGTTTTAATGAAATTTAATTTAATTTTAAAAGTTGGAATTAATGTAGGATGCGTTTGCTTATCAATTTTAAATACGCAACTAAAAATTTTCATAGTATGCTCTCTTCTTCAGAAATGCACCAATACGCTTGTGGTCTTATAATTTCTTAACGCACTGTACAACTTTTTGAATTTACACGATATTTGTTTGGGGTTTTCATATAAGTACCTCAATACTTTTTGAGGTAATTGGCTATTATAAATGAAATTTTGTTAAATCTTGTAAATTGCATAGTTAAAAATCTAATGAAAATGCTCATATTTCATTAGATATTTAATATTTTTGTATTCCGATTCCAGTATGCTTTGTCTAATGTAGTATGTCTAGTTTCTTAAAAATGGCTTTGCAAGAGATTTAATACCCGGTGTGTATAGAAAAAAGAAACATTTAAATTTCCATGAGGTGATGGCCTCAAAATCACATACCACAACTAGAATGTACTTAGAGTGTTATTATAATAGAGGGTGATCTCAAACATTTCCTTTTGCTTTCAGGACAAAACTTTCATTGAAATATATATGAGCATGTTCTTTACACTCCTGAAATTTTAAGATGATTCATCCAGTACTTTTTAAGATTTCTTTGGTTAGTGTACTCTTTTTGTATAATTGTGAAAAATTATTTTGCAAAACTAAAATTACAATTTCTTCTTCTCCTTAGTTGAGCAAGAAAAAATGATTGAAAATATTGCATCTAATTTTAGCAATCTCAAGGGGTTTAAAAACAAAAATTTTTTATTGTTTCCCCCATAAATTTATATAGGAAATTAGCAGTATTTTTATCTTTTGCTACAAATAAAAATTCTCCCAAAGAACACTTTTTTATTAGTAGTAGTTTAATTTTTATGTTTTTCTTTCTTTTTTTATAAGGATACTTTTTATTTATATTCCTTTCTATATAACTTCCTTGATTCCCTTGTATCACATGTGATACAAAAGTTTCATATTTTTTTTAAATGGCTGGATGGCAAAAAAATTTTGAAACCGGTTTGTATCACATGTGAGATAAGGTGAAATACCTCAAATAATTTTCCCTTTTAGTCAACATATGGCAATACCTGTCCACGACTGTGATTTTTAGCGGCATTATTGAATGAAAATACGATATCGGCACACTGTCGAGGAAGTTTTTTTTTACTATTTAAATACAAATATCAAACTATTTTTAAAATATACTTTTTCTTTGTATATGTACCCCTTATTAATTTATAGCAAAAAAAGAAAATTTCACTGAAATATGAAAACGTAATAACTTGTGAAATTTGTTTGTATCACTTGTGATACAATGGGACCTAATGACATTTGAAAATGGTTTTTAAGTCAGTTTCAGTTTGTTTTCTGAGTTGTATTTACGCAGGATTTGAAGGCTTGTAGAGGAATTCCTTGAGTTAAAATTTTTACTTAAGTTGTTTATAGTACATTTTGAAAAGTTTTTTTCTGTTTTTTTTTCTTTTTGTGAAATATTTGACAAGCAGCGAAATGTTAAAGGTCTTGAGTCGTTTCGAAGCATTTCGATTTGAGCTTGTTATCAGATGAAGATGATTTTAAAATCGATAACAGAAGTGAGATCGATTATGAAGACGATGGTGATAATGAAGATCAAAGATTTGACTTTTCTGCTTCAACGAAGTGAGGAATTTAGTATTGCATACAGATCAGTTTGATTCAGTATCATTTCATTTTTAGGAAGCAGTTTTTTTTTTCCAGTGTTAAAGTAGTGCACCAATAGGATATTTCATGGAATATTTAGTTGAATTTTTTTTTAAAGATTTGGCAAATTTCACCAATATTCAATCTAAAACATAAACTGGCTAGAGCCTTAAAGCATCACAAGCGGAAATGATGGCTTTCACAGGCTGCAGTGCTCTTTTGGCCTGCTATGGATATCCTAGAATAAGAATGATATGGGAGAGTTCCACGTGGATACCCATCATAGCTGACATTTCTAAACAAAGAGGCAAGACATATGCCTAAAATAATTGCGGATAGGACCCATCGAAGCAGATGTAGAAATGATAACTGCTCGCTCTTGAGATTTGTGCATTGCACAGATTGCAATGATTTTTTTTTTCTTTCAAAAAGAAATTGCTTCAAGGCATTTCATGAAAATAAAAAATATGTACAAGATTGCCAAAAATAACTAATAAGGCTTATTTTTCATGCAGCATTTATGTATTGTGTATATTGTATGGTTAAAACTCAGAATAAACTGATTAAAGAATCTTACTTAATACTTAAAAAAAAATCTGATTGTAGTGTCTCAATCCTGATGTATCACATGTGATACATCCCCACTAGCTCCTCCAATTAAACAAAAAAAAATTTTTTTTTGCACTTTTCTACTTCATAATGATCTAAACAACTATTTAAGTACATTTTTCAAAGTATCAAACTTTTATTTTTATCTCAGGTCTGAGGAGGATAAAGTGTGGGGTATTATGAAATGCTTCTTGGTTTTTTAACAGCATTACCTGGCATATGATTTTGAACTTTTCATTATTAAACTGATTTGAGTATCATACACTAACCCACTATGACTGGACACAACTTCGTTTGTTTTGTCAAATATCTTTATAAAAAACATGAGGAAGCGAAGACCCAGTTCTTTAAATGTCCAATCTTTGAAAATATAGGGAGATAAGTTCTTAAATTGAAAAAAGCTGATCGTTTGAAAATCTTGCTAAACTTTTGACCAATAGTGTACATAATATTCTTATTTATTTTGTATATTGAGAGGCTCAGAACACAATTTGACCATATTTAGAATATGTGTGTCTGTGACAAAAATTTTGTGGTGATTGTATCTCAAAACTACTTTACAGAATTGCATGTAAATTTACAGATGCATCTTGACCTAAATTAGCACATATCAACTTTTTGTGTCAATTGATTAACAGGTGGCGCTGCTATACAATATTTCCACAATTTAAGGGAAGGCTATATCTCAGAAACTACTGCACAGAATTGCATATAAATTTGTATGCAGATGCACCTTGACATGAGTTAGTATTTAACAACTTTTGGTGTTAATTGCTCAACAGGTAGTGCTGCTATACATCAATTTCTACAACATCAGGGAATGCTATATCTCAGGTTCTATTGTGCATAATCAAACAAAACTTGATATGTAAGAAGGCCATTTAGAGGCATTATGATGATTCAATTTGGATGCATATCAAACAATAAGTGGTGCTGCTATTCTGTAATCCTGAGAATCAGAAGGCTATATCTCAACTTCTATACCATGTAACAGTATGAAACCTGATGTGAAATAACCCTTTTTATATAAAATAAAATTGTCTTTCTTTCTGTAGTCCAAGTTGAAAATCGTCTCATTATGGTAAATAAACTCACAAGGAGTGGTCACGACATGGAAAATTTAGATCAGGACAGAATTGTATAGGATTGTAATATACTATGAAGGTAAAAGGGAAAAAAAAAACTTTCCTGTCGGTAGCATTGAACCCACGTCCACTGCATATCAACCATTTACTCTGCTGACCACGCCACTGAAACTTTGTGTATGTTGTGAAATAAACTTGCATTTAAAGATAACTTTAAATGCTTTTTTCTCTTAATTCTGTGGCTAGTGGGTCCTACTGCTTTAATATGTTGTTACCTTCATAGTACACTGCAATTTCGTCCCAATCTGAATTTTCCATGTTGTGACCTCTCTTTATAAGAGAATTTATATATTTTTCATGTTGAGACCTCTCCTTGTGAGTGAATTTGTATAATAAAATATAGAAGAAGTCTTGTGGTGGCCACTAGTTTTTTAATGGTACACATCAACAAAATGGCTTAATTAGGTGCTGATTCTTTTATTCAAGATTAGAGTAGTATTTTCTCAGACTGTGGACTTAAATATAGTTATGTGAATCAATGCAGGAAGAAAAATCTGATTTTAATTTAACATTTGGAGGCAAATATATCTTCAGCTTGTAATGTACCCTTAACAATACCTTTTAGTTTTCTTTCTGTAAAACTGTAAATTTTTCATTTCTTCCAATATAAAAAGATTGGTGGTTTTCGGCCATAAACTTGCAAAACAACAAATTTTATTATTAAAATACATTTTTAGTAACATTTTAGTAAATATATATATTTAAATTATTATTATTATGTTATAACATTCAAAAAGTGCCAAATTTCATGTTAATTTTGAAAGGGTTCTTTTTTCTTGAATTAACTTTTTTTTTTTTTTTTCTTCTTTCTTTAATTTTTGTATATTTTATAAATACAATTATAATCTAAGTTTTTATAATTATTTATATTGCATATATTACATAGATACAAAATTACTATAATTAAATTTCTGCTCTAAACAGCTCTCATAGATAAATAGACATGAGTCATCTCTATACCAAGTTTGGTGGTAATCTACTTATCCATTTTTACTACAAAAAGCTGTTTATAGCAAAAGCTTAATTATACTAACTCTATTTTTATTTTCAGATGTCTCTGTCAGTACATTAAAAAAGAAAACTGTGTACCCTTGTGTGTATATTAACAAAAACAGGGTTCATACTCAAATATGGGAAAATAATTCCCTGAGTTTTCCCCGAATTCCCAGGCACATTTCAAGAAAATATTAGCGACATATTACAAGATACGCTCTTCTAGACAGGACAAAATACAGCTACTTCCACTGTATGATGTCATATTACTGCCGATCATGATAGAAATTCAGGTACTTAATCATTTAAATTTTGATACAAAGCTAAACAAGAAAAACATAACTTGAGAGAAAAAAATTTGTTTTTCCAGATTTTATAATTGATTTTCCTGACTTTTAATGAAAATTTTTATTTTCCTTGAGTTTTCCCTGACTTTTTTTAACAAATTCCAAATTCCCTGAGTATTCCCTGTTTTCCAGGTTTTTCCCAAGGAGTATGAACCCTGAAAAAAATTATAAAATAATAAAAGGCAATA